>CM024801.1:15697195-16243414 GCA_014281875.1 Nibea albiflora
TCTGCCTCTCACCCCTTTCGTTTCTTTTTTTTTTTTACCTGCCCAACATCACCCGACACCTTAATTTTCTTCTCTTATCTTTGCTCTTGCCTCATCCCATCATCTCTGCCCTCATTTAATTGCTCACTTTTCACTGCACTTGCTCCTCTTCTTCCCTGTCGCTGCGCCCTCCTCCTCCTCCTCCCTCCCATCCTGGTGTAAAAATACAGTGCCACTCGTATATCATTAGCTATAATTGTCTAGGTGACTATAGCACCGTGTGTCATAAAACACTTTTTAGCCGTAAACAAAAGGCAACAGCTGGAGAGGGTGACGGAGCGTGGCTAATAGTGGTTTAATCTCCCACGGAGTCTCCATAAAACTTCATCATTATAACACAGACGGCTGCCGTAAAACACTCTGTCTACGGGAAACATTGTTGCGACACTGACAGGAGTAAGGCTGAAAGGAGAATGGTGGAGAGGTATGCAAAACAAGATCTTTGCCATAATTTTTCTTTTCTGTCAGTTACTTTGCCTCCTACTTCGACGCACTCCCTCAGACTTTACTTTGCATGGAAACAGAGCAGAGAACTAAACAATGAGAATCATTAGAATACAGGAGGTTATTCATCTTTTTTGGCGTCTCTTGCTGTGTCTGTCTCTATCTGTTGGAGCTTTGCGAAAAACAGCAACGAACAGCGAAGGAGAAAGTGAGAGAAGAGAGAGAGAGAGAAAAAAGGACAGAGGTTTGGCAAGCTGTTCTTCTGTTCTCCATTTCTCTGCCTGTTTGCCTTTTATCTTACTGCCCTTATGCCTGCTCCCTTCCCATTGGTGCTCATTAAGATTTTAGACAATATTCACATGGGATTGTGGACAAAATGACTCTTAAACATGTAAATACAAAAAAAAATGTGTGTGTGCCTTAATTTGCGAATGTGATTGGGTGTGTGAGAAAATGTAAATAATATGTATAGGGTGATGTTGTTGGCTTGTAAGTGTCAGTGGATCCGGGTTTTCCATTTCTCCCATTATATGTTCCCTCTGGCAGCCGTCTGGACAGATGTTTCAAGCTAATTAGCGAAAGGGCAGACTCCTAACACTAGACGTGACTCCTCGGGGGTTGGATCTGTTCAATACACTCACTCCCTCTTTCTCTCTGTCACACACACAGGCACAAAGCACAGCTACAACAAATACCGCTATACCGCTCCTAACATCCAAAACTGTCTTGTTTGTGTGCATGTGCATTTGTCCAAATACACAAGCTAACAAATTACCGCAGCCTTGGCAACAACCCGGTGCCAACATGGCAGGTAGGACACACTTGGGTATTGTTCCCTTAATGCTACAACAGAGATCCATCTGACCTCTCCATCCAGCTCTGCAAAAGCTTCATTCCTGCTCAGCTCTCGCTCTCTGAAGTCAGTGGATCAAACAAACACCAGCTCTGCGGTCCGGGACAAATCCAATCACTCAGTGTCAATATGAGTAAGTCTTTTCTCAAAGTCTGAACGCACACAAACAGGACTAGAACTGATCTGTAACATCATACCACTGTGCACGCCAGTCTCACATGAGTTTTAGGCAGTGGTCATGATTCAGCCACAACACCATTTTGATCCTGTAATGACCTCCATCCACCTGTCACTCCTGAAGCAGTCCAACCAAGAGAAAAAAACATCGATTCTGGCAAATAGCTGCTGCTGGCTGACATGCAGAGTCAAGGGTTGCTGCACATACTAAGGCCTGACTTAACAAAAGCAAAGATTTAACAAAATTGTACACACACATTCAGTCCCTACAAAAATATAAACACACCACCACCCTTTAAAAATAAGGAAAAAATTATAAAAACAATAAAAACACAAGTATATTCATGTATATGGCTCTGTGTGCGAGAGGCGAGGCAGTATTAATGCAAAAGCAAATATTGCTTAGTACATTGTGGGGGAAGCTTGAAGAGCGAGAGTGGGCGTTGCTATTGAATAAAGTGCTCTAAATTGAAAATTAGTTGTGTAATTTAATTTCATGCACTATTTGTGATCAAATCAAGCAAATAGCCCACAGCCCAGCCCCCTAACGCAGAATATCCAAGCTTCACACTTAAACATGCAACCACAAGCTGTGAAAGTACAGACACGCATACAGGAGTTACACCAAGACAAGCATCTACAGTACAAACACACGCACTTGCACAGACCCATTTGTACCGCTGCATTCCCTCGCAGATGCATTGTTTGGCCCAGAGAATGTGCATTTTATTTTCTGCACTATATGGTTATGTATCCATTGGCGCACTCAAAGAATTAACACCAGCTATCAGTCTGGTACATCTAAGCCTGCTTTTTGATGACTATAATTAATTTGTGTTTCTGTGCCTGCATACGTGGGTAGGGGGGCCACAAGGTGCCTCTGTCTGGGTCTTGAGGTGGGGGAGTATGATTACTGTTATCATCTCAAACCCTTCATACCGTCTGAATGCCGTACGAGGGCAAATAGAGAGAGAATGCGGCACATCAGGGAGATGGGAAGAAAGCGTGCGGGGAGGAAGGAGGAGAGGAGATGAAGTAGCTTGTGTTTTGTGTACTGTAATTGGTAAATATTACAATCAGTAATGAAATGTTTTTCTTGATTGGATGTGCATTCATGTAGTTGTAACACTTGCCAGAGAATGCTATAGAGTATGACGTGGAAGTAAATATGAATACATGTGATCTGAATATGACGATTGAAATCCAGCTGTCTCTGATTTGTTGTTAAGGAACTATTTGTGAATTATCCTGTGCAACCTTAGCAGCTACTTGTCATAATCACGAAGTAATGAGGGGAAGTAGTAGTAGCAATGATTACTTGAAAGGGAACAAAATGCCTAATTACTAATCAAAGAGTTGCTACTAGCGTTGTGTAGCACACTGTGCATTATTTATATCAATGCACAGTGTATATATAATTATTAATGACAATCCTTTTATTAGCAGAGTCGGTAGTCTGTCCACCTTGTCCTCACTGCAAACACGTGTCCTTCTCCTTCATACAACTCAAATTGTATGTGTTAGGTAAACAGGGCCTTTCATTAGTTAGTGAGCTATATAACCTCTTTGCACGGCCCTCTTCATTCCCTTGGCTAATCACAGACTCTTTAGTCCCTGTCTAACTTGCATGCCACAGAAATCTTTTTTGAAACACATTCAAAAATGATCACTACTTTACAAAATCAGGAGAGGAGATTACCCTCTCGCTCACTCTCTTCATTCACATTCAACCCGTCTGTCCCGTTCAATCTCTGCATTTAGTGCATGCTAACTGCAGCATTTTCTCCCTGATACATCATAACTGCTGCATGTCAACATTGCCATTTAGATTTAATGTCACTTGCCTCACTCACACTACTCCCACAGTGTGCCTTATGCATGTCTGATTTTGTGCGCCTTGATATCAAGTGCGTGTGTGTGTGCGTCAAAAAGAGAAGATGCTGAGCAGAGGGCAGAACATTATGACACTGCTTTCCCCTACGGATTTCCATACTTGGCAGAGGAGCAGTGAGCCCTGATTGATGGCGTGCAAACAGGCAAATACAAATATACAGACGTACATGCACAAACAGGCACTCCATTGGCATGCGCTGTGTTAGCACACTAGCTACTAAGACTGCTAATCTCAAGCTCTGTGTTTGCTTTTGCGCTGCCATGCTGAATGAATAAGCAAATACAATATGTGTATCCTGCACCACATATACTCACATACATCATCATGAAAAGAGATGATAGATGATAACATGCTCGCCATGCAGGGACATAAACTCAACACACATGCATCTTCACATCTGGGACGCTATAACTGAATTGTCATGCGAGATGGTGTCTTTGAAAGCACTGGTTTAAGTTTTACACAGCGCCATGGAGAAGACATCCTGCCCAGAATTAACAGTAAATATTGTTTTTAATTTTCAAGACATCTGTGTTGAAAAATGCTAAAAAAAATCAAAGAAAAATGTAAGTGCTCAGAGAACTTTAAGTAAGTGATAAATCTAATAAAATATAGTGGGTGCACTCCACCATAAAAGGCAGCGCAGGGTAATGGCACACACTTTGATGAAAGTGCTCGGTGACTGAGTTGGACAAATGGCATATGATTAATAGATCGATTAAAATGTTGAAAAAATGTGCTGACAGAGGTTTTAGTCCATAAAAAAACTTCAATAGATGAAAACGTCTCCTGCTGAGTTTTTTGACCCAACGCATGCTACAGATATATCGACATATTATACAATTTCTGCAGAAGGCCACAACTGTGGCATTCTGGTATGTTTTGTAGCATTTCATAGCCATATGAATATTTCAGAAGCTGTCACATAGCAAAAAAAAAAATTAAAAAGTTACCTAAAGTGTGGATTACTTCACTACCTCTGAGAGCTACACACATGGTGCACTGACTGACTGACAATGGAGGAAGCAATAGGAATATTTTCCTATTTTTTTCCCAAAATACGTAGTACTAGTATCTATAACAACATATAACAAGGCTGCCAAGGCTTGTAAATGTTTTTGGGATGACCCATAGACACCGTCGACCTTAAAAATGTATGTTTAAAATGAAAGCATCTAAAAGATGTTTATATATACCATTATGGCATGGAAACAGGAAACAGAGGGCAATGTTCTTGGTCTTGAATGCATTAGACCATATCATGACATGAGTCAAGGGGTTGTCAAAGGACCGTGTGATTCTTACCAACAACTAATGACTCTAAATCACTACCATTACTGTCTGTTTAATTAGTCTGATCCAGCCGTGGTCACACACCAGTGATCTGCAAAGTCTATAAAGGTTGCACTCGTATGCTAGGGAGACAGCACAACAGAGAGATATTGAATAATGCAGATTTAGTCTGTGTGAGCGATTTTTAGCGATTGCTCAAGAGCATTGTCTCTTTGCAAACCCTGTTTGATGAGATCTCTTACTCTGTTGGTGTGTGGGTGAGAGTGTGAGAGAGACAGAAAGTCAGCCCCGTCACACTCAACAAAAGCCACCAAAGCTCGTCCTGACAAGGTCTTGCCCTGCTCACCAACTCACCACACACACCATCGGCATTATTGATCAATCACTCACTTTCTGATGAAAACAAGGGGAAAAGGAGCAGCAGTCATTGCCTTTTTTGTCCTTTCAGCAGACATTTCTCGCCAGCTATAACTTTCTCTCTCTATTGCTGTCCCTGTCTCCTCTCTTTCTCTCTGACATATAATACAATGCTAGGACAGCGAAAGTCTTTGATAGTATGTTGTGATCACAAAGGGTAACAGGGCCAACATGCAAGACATCTATCATCCTTGAACTGTGTGTACGTGCGTGTGTGTGCCCATGTGTGTACGCAGAGGCACACAAGACTTTGTCGGCCTTTCGGTTTATTGATCAGACCACAGATCTGAGCGCAGCCAAATCCACAGAGAGAATGTATAACACACAGGAACACACGAGCGAGCACACACAATTGCACATATACACCGCAACCACCAGCTGCAAATATGACGATATGCAACGTGACATTTAGATATGAACAGATCAATGGCTGGAACAAATAGAATAAGCTGTCTTGATAAATGTAATGTAAACAGTTGTGAGTGTGTGTCTGTATGTGTGCTCATGTGTATGTCTGTGTGTGTGTACTTTAATTGATTTACTAAGAGCTTTTTCCAGCGGGATTCTTCTTATTTGACGTCCATAACAAATTTTCTACTAATGAATTTACTTATCAGTTACCTATAGTAACAGCTGAAAACTGGCTAATACAAAAATCAAGGCCATAAAACCATTAAAAAAATGATAAAGTGAATTTTTGTTTGCTTTTCTTTTGTTTGTTTGTTTTAATCTCTTTAAAATTCTTTGAAAATATGGGATTCACATTAAATAAAGGCATGCTACATTGCCAAGACCAAACACAATTAAATGCTAATTGCCTGAATAAAATTAAACAAAAATTAATTTAGTATAAATGTTCTAGTCTCAGTTAGCCTCAGCCTTTAATCATTTATGGCCAATTTAATGTTAACACAATAAAGACTATGTTTAAAAATACTTGCGTGCAATTCATTAATATGCCATGACAACATCTCAAACTAAATACAACTCTTCTTTGTGAAGAGTATTTGATAAAGGTTCGAGACATCTGTACAGTACTTATTCTAAGTAATGCTGTTTATTCATCTTGATGCAATATCAATATAACTTTGAAAGTAGACTATGAGCCAAAAAAACAGACAATCATCTTTACATTACAGGCTTTTTATTGTGCTCCGTAAAAACATCTTGGTGACAACTGCTGCAACAACAAAAAAATAAATAAAATACAGAGCTTTAGCTCAGTACCCCAACTGATGATAGGTCGTGTCAGTGTGGAGAAAAACAGGGCAAAAGAGAGCAAAACACAGGTGAATTAGAAGATTAACCCGTGCCCTCAAATGTCAGAACCCATACCAACTGAAATTGCCTATGGCAAGGTCAGATGAGAGGACTGAAAGGTTGGCTGAAAGGTTTGTATGTGACTGGGAGTGTGAGAGTGAGACAGATGGAGATAAATGGATGGACAGACAGTGTGTGTGGTGCACGAGCTGCTCAAGTGTTGCTACGATCCAGCTCTGCTCCTATAGGTTGACTAATCTTTGACCCGATATAAAACGAGTCCTCTACCTGTTTTCATCCATCTGCAGTCAGTCCAACTGACCATCTGCTACTCATGCTACCTCTCCCTGACTGCACAGTATATGAAAAATATATATTGTACACCGTAGATCAACTGTTCAAGTGTCAATATGAACACAGGACACTAAACAGTACACACACAAGCAAAGTCCGAATTAGCAACTTAGACATTGTACAGCAAATATACACAAAGTATCAGGTAACGTTTTAAGTGAGGAGCCAAACAGAGCAGCATCCGACAATTTACAGAAGACAAAGCACTAAATGCTGAAATGCACACACAAAGACTGCCTGTCCCCCTGCTGGCAGGCAATGATGAGTCTTTTGATCAACATCCAGACGGCCATTTATCAGTGTGAAAGTCACGGTTCAAACTATCAATAGAGGAACAAAACAATATTGTAAGCAGTACTGAAAAAGCTAAAAAAAACAACAACAAGAAAAGCACATCATTCGTCTGTTCAATCAACATATAATATATAAAAGCAATACATTTATCATTCAGTATTCACTCGCACAATGTTTAATGTTTTTTTTATCATCTAACACATAAAACAGCATTTTAATTGGGAAATCTACTGTTGCCAACCTTTTCAGGTCAAAGAGTAACTTGTGCCAGCTAATTTCCAGTGCTATTTAACAGTGCGGTTCATAATTCATGAAAATTACGCCTTGCGTTGAAAAGCGAAACGTGAACCGGTTGGTGGTAAACCATGGGAATCTGCTGCTTAAGGTTGTGCTTCTTTCGGAAAGTCACCCAGCCTCCTGGCTGCTCGGCAGCTACTGGGAGGCTAGGTGACAATTCGCTAAGCCTTGCCTCCAAAACAACCTGTGACACACAGAGCAGCAGGACAGGAAGAGAGAGAAGCCATCCCTAATAGCTAAAGTACTGCAGCCTGTCTGTTAGCAAGAAAGTCGCTAAGATGAGAGACTAGTCTACAGTTAAATGTACGAGAAATAACCCCTCATTCAATTAACAGACCGTACTCTTCATAATATTCATGCACGCACACACACACACACACACACAAGTGGTATCACAGGCACACTGATGACAGGAAATGACACGATTTGCTTACAAAATGTGAGCACCACTGTGTTTAGAGAGAAGGAGGTCATAATAGTTCACAAGATGAAGGGTTTGTGTATGACCGAGTGAGCAATGAAGGGAATAACCAGCTGTATATGGTGGAGAGAACCAGCTGTTACGGCCCTCAATTACACATCTGATCTGGCCTCTAGGGGTTGAAGCATATGCTAAAGTGTCAGCCAGAGGAGCTGACCCCACAGTGCACTCATGTTTTACAGGCAACTCTGGGGGCTGCCTATAGCTTGACATCATTTCTGTCATTTTAAATCATATTAATTAAGATTATTTTTTTTTTTCTGATCCTTAAATGATAAAAGGTCTTTACATGATAATGTTATAAAAGCATTTAAACGGGGCTTAGCAATATTGTCAGGGAATGCTCTCAGCTGTGAAATGGAGTTGCTAATTACATATTTAATTCATTAAATCTATGAACTGACCCCTAGATATTGTTCTATTGTTAAGATGGTTTTGATGTGTCTGAGATAAATGACATATGCCTGATCAGAGTTAATAGACTACACAGAACAACTTTTGATTTACTGGTATATTGAGCAGCAAATTAACCTTTCCAGGAGAAGAACAACCTCACCCACATAAGCCTTTTTTTTTCTCCTGTACTTTAAAATGCTGAATGTATATACAAATGGGCAACATTTTTTTTCTGATAACTTTGGTTTGGATTTGTAATTTGATGTTATGCTTTAAAAATGGGGGTTTCATGTCATAACTGACAGCTGAGGCCAGCTGTGAGTCAGCCCTGTGTATGGATGGGACGGCGATACTCCAACGCCAATTCATTACTGCACAGACCCAAGCGCGAAATAGCAGCCACCATATTCTGGATATTCTGGCTTCATTTTTGCACACTGGGAGGAAGTCAAGATGTGTCATGCATATTTATAGTCTTGGGGTTGAAGATTGATGAGAAGATGGCCCAAAATTATCATAGGATTAAAAGCTTCCAGTTAGCTTTCTTTAATTTAACAAACATCCTGTCTACCTCAATGTAGGAGGACTGCAGAGCTGTGTTATCTGATAGAAGTTCCTTATGGCTGGATTTTGGCAATACCTGTGGATGAGTAGGATGAGTAATCTACAGCACACCTACCGAGAGAAATGAAAAAATGTCAGCAGTAGTTTCAATTACGCTCATTCATAAAAAGGGACGCTTATCCCTTGCTGAGTGGGATGCTTCATAAGATATTTAACACAACTCTGCCACAAAATGCTTTCTGCAAACTGGAAGCCACGGGGCACCGTGGCCTAAAATCAAAGCAAAGCTGAGAGTAACAATTAACTGACCCTGAAGACAGATTACATCTTCTGCCCGCTCACTGATCAAACCATTTAATTTCCCTATTTCCTGCTGGGCCCTGATGATGGGAGACCATTTGACCCTGAGCCTGACCCTATTAGAGGGAACAAGATGACGCGACCGTCTTCAAGTGGACAAAGCTCAAGTGTTATTTGTATGTTTGTGCATCTGAGAGAGAGACAGATACATCTTCAACACAAGCCAGACACAAATGTGGCACCGGCTTTTGATCCTATCATGGACCAATGACTTACTTTAGAAATGCTGAAATAGCGTTGTGAAATTCAACTGCTCTGCACGTTAAGTCCAGAAACTGCAGCCCAAGCTGCCTCGGATCACATGTGACAAATGAAATAATCAATGAAGAACAAAATGGATGGGAAACTTGCGTATAGCAAAAACATCAAATCGTACACATCACTCAAACTACACTCATGCCTGCCATCCCTCACTTGTGCGCGCAATAACTACACAAACCTATACAAGCATACGCATTTGCGGGTCTCCATGGATCACAGTGTTTGGAAATTGGACTGTATGTGTGTGCGGGTTTTTCTTGACACAGCATAGCGGAGAGTTGTCAATTTTCATCACGATACAGTCTTCGGTTCCAGCTGCAGTCCGCAATATTCAGAGAGATTGTACAGTATGATGCCTGACTCGGACCATCACAAATACCATGGATAGAAAATGCAATAAAACATGAAAAGTGTTTGGGGGAAGACTGCCTTCATGGTTACACGGTAATCAGAGGTAACTGACTTCAAAGCAAAGCATGTTTTCTGGTCACACTTTGTCTACCATCTAGTCCAGCCTCTCAAAACCCCCGAAAAGTTCTGATGATATAACTGTAACGCTGGTCGTATAACTATGCAATTTTCACCCTGGCTACTCATTCACACGAGCACATGCAGTCCCTTTTCAACATTATATAGGATAACAGTTCTTCATACTTTCTTTGAGAATAGTGCTCTGCAATTCTATGTTCTCAAAAGTTTAAGAATAAATGCATTTTGAGTAAAATTACAGTGCATATGAATCAGGATTACATGATCTATAAACCTACATGGTATAGTGCATAACTAAGAAAATTATGTATTCAAAGTCTAAAAATGTAGGCCTATAGCAGGGGTGGCCAACCAGCCAGTGACTTAGAGCCAATTTTTTTTTTGGATGTAATTAGAACACAGGACTTAGGCTATATATATATATATATATATACCTTTGAATGGAGCGTGTTGAAATGGCGCTGAAGATTTGAAGCTTTGAAAGAAGTGTCACATAACACAGTGGTCCCCAACCACCGGGCCGCGGACCGGTACCGGTCCGTCGATCAATTGGTACCGGGCCGCACAAGAAATAATTAACTATTTCCGTTTCACGTATTATCTGAGTATGGACGATCTTTTATTTTGAAAAACCTTTTACTTTGAGAAATGATTCTCTCAGTGACGTCCGTGTCACTTTCGCGGCGTAACGGTAACGATAGCGACCAGTCACGCGAGTTGGAGAGCCGCATTCTTATGGGCCAAGAGCCGCATGCGGCCCGCGAGCCGCGGGTTGGCCACCCCTGGCCCATAGTCATTCCAAAATGGCTTTCATTTTACCAGGCGACATCGATAGCTCAACCGATTGCCTCGTATGTTTCGCCGTTCAAATATCTGTATATCTGCTGGGGTTTTGCAAGGACAATGTTTGTGCTCTCTGCAAGAACTGAAAAAAAACAAAAACACACAGAATGAGTTGCACTGGAGTGTAGATGTCAGGTGCTCCTCTTCAAAGCTACTATGTTGTTTGTGGCCATCCAGCCGTACACAGTAAGAGGCTTTAGGAAAAGAAAGCCCTCTGCTTTATTGTCAGCTGTTAGCAAGGTACTTACAACAACTCTGTGGCTTCTATTGAAACATGGCATGCTTTATCTGTTTCTGTGTCTTTTCCAAGTGTCTCCCATTCATGATCATCTCCCAGCTTGTCCCTCTTCACTGCACTCTCTCTCTCTCTCTCTGCCAGCATTTCTCTCTTACAAAAACTGTCCCTTTTCATTTCTGATTTCACTGGGCTTCATCTCTCTCCATCTCGTTTTCCCCTTTTATGTCTCTGATCTCCCTCTCTTTCATACAAAACAACTCCAATGCTACGTCTACTACATGTTCAGTAGCATATGTCCCATTAGGGACTAAGTACAGGAATTAACAAAGGACTCAAGAGCACAGAACGCGTTCCACAATCAAAGTGGAGGAAGTATAGGGAGGAAATGTTGAAAGGGATGAAGGTTGGAGGGAAGGGATTCACAGTGATTCGTTCATCCAACTCATTCAGTTGTTTCTCTCTAAATACCACGCTGTGACCTCTGTTATCCATCACATGAAGGATGTGTAGTTTTGTTGTGTTTGTGGGCCTAAGGCATCATTTAATAAATAATGGTCTGTTTCCTGTATACGCTGATGTGTGCACTGTGTATATACAGTATTTGTGCGCGTGTGTGTGTGTGTGTGCATGAGGGTGAAAGGAGATGCATCGATAACGGCAAGATAAACTAATAAAGATGGAGACATGATGGTGGAAGAGCAGGGAGCTAAGGGGTGCCGCAGGGCACAGAGTCCATGAAGAGTGTGTAGGTGCGGGGGGAGTGTGTGTACTTGCAAAAAAAAATGTTGAGTACGTGGCAGGGAAACACAGGAGGGGAGAGAGAAAGAGACAACAGATAAGCGCATAGGCAAAGTAAAAACAACAACAACAAAAAAGTGTGATGACAAGCTCACACACACACAAACACACACACAGAAATCTGTATCATCTCTAAAGTACTTACTGGCATTCCCATTAGTGGCAAGTCAATAGTGCTAACTTTTGGTGCTCCTTGCACACACACATGCACACACGCACATACACGCACAGCTAACCTTTCAGTCCTTTAGCAGTAATGCTCTATAATCATTGTGCTTCTAGCTCCATGTGCACAGATAAAACCTTTATGTCATCGCACATCACATGCACACGCGCCAACGACACACACACATGCATACTTACACGCACCCCCTGGTTGCTGAGATAAGGACGTAATGCCATATCTGTCTGATGATAAAGTTCAAGGAGAGAACTAAAGCCAAGCCCTTGAAATGTCCTTTTAACTGCAAAGAATGCTGTGTCTCTTGTTGTGTATGCTTGTTTGGATGGACAGATGCAATCATATACAGGATGTGTATGATGACACAGACTCAAAGGTACATGGACACTCGGGGGACCCGTAAATATCAAATCCAGCACTGCCTCATTCCATTTGTTTGGTCCTGGTCACGGCTGAGTTCAGATTATAAAATATAAACTGATAGTGGTTGACAGACACGGGGGCACAGGCACTGCTGGTGGAGCAGGTTGTACACTAAAGTCAGAACTGGCAGGGCAATCCCTCAAACTCCAGCTCAAGAACACCCTGACAACAGTCAAGACACTGAACCCCTGTTGCTCCTGTTGGTCAGCCTTTAATGGCTGACACGTCAACGTGTGTATGAATAAGAAGTGTCAGTGTGGTTATCTGGGATGTCTCAGTGTCTCAACAAAAAGACTACTGAGTCAGAATGTTTCTTTTGCTCCCACTTGCACAGTTTGACAACTTCTATGACATGTTCTGTGACATGGCGCTCTTTGAGGTACAGCTATGAGCACACCGATGCCAAAAGAGAGACGATGTTCATGTCAGGGAATCTGTATCTATTAGCTCTTACCCTCTGGTTAGGCGCATAATACCAAATTAATTACACCTAAGTGTATGGCAATGCGTGGGTGTGCTGCACTCTCAAACCCCCTTTCTACTGACAGGGAAGGAACAAGACAGAGCCCTCCTTTTTCACAGAGTGACAATGAACAGGTTTATATCCAAGTAGAAATTTGGTCTACTTAGTGCAGTTATGTGGAACAGTAAAGTCAGACCCAGTTATCTCTTTCCAGTCACTAAATTACATTTCAAGAAAAACAGCAATGTATGACTGGTTTGGGTCCAAACTGTAGACTGCAATACTTTATGGCTGTGACTTCTGACACTTCAACTAATTGACAAGACTGACTAATGTTGGTAAAGTTGTTACTTACATCACATTGCTTACATAAGCTGGCATATGACTATTGCAAATAAACCTTATTATTTCATGTACTGCTATTATCTATGCTTTGAATCGTAAAAATTCAAGATGACTACTTCCTGTGCAAATGCGCCTATGTGTGTGCTTTAGAGACCAATGCATGTTTGAGCTAGGTTAGTGTGATGTGGTGACTCAAAATGTCACTTTATAGAAGACAGAATCCCTGAAATATCAACATTTAATCAACACTGTAGGCTTTCCTCTGAGTACATACACAGCATCTGTTGGTGCATGCTCAGTGATTCTTCTTTGTTTTTCCAGTTAAGAGTATCCTTTTGTTCCCTCTTCATGACCTTTTTTCTTCATTTGCTCTTTACATCCTTCAGACTCTACATCATCCATTTATGTCTCTTTATCTGTCCCTCCTTTCTGCCTTAACCTTCTAAATCACTTTTCCACTGACCTCTATCAAGGAACAAATATAAATTTCAAAGACATTATGTGTTGCATGTGAGTATTAATTGTAGATTAACGCAAACGCTTGGAGGAATCTGTATTGTAGCCGATAGGAAGTCCATTCAATTTTGAAGTTTCGTGAAGTAAGTGATATTTATCAATTTTAATGTATTTGAGGACACCTTAATCTTTGTTAATCCCCAGCCCTCTTTGAATCCCATGTCTCCCCATGATTTCGTGCCTCAATTGATCCCTCAACTTCTTTTCTTTATCTCCCTACTTTCCATAGCTTCATAGCCTCTTTTCTTAAAATGAACTTCAGTACCCTTCTGGCATCCTCCACCCTGTTCCTGTTATCCGACCACGAGCACCATTTTACAGCCTATAGCGTACATGTCCTATAATTAAACGGTGAACATTTACTCCTCATGCTCCATTGCCAAAGCAAAGACATCACAGCAGTGACGCACAATCTGTGTGTAACCCCAAGATGAAGACATTCTTAATAAGTCAAGGAATTGAATCACGACCCACAAATCATCATGTTAATCACAGTCTTTTTCTACCCTTCAATTTACTCTGACAATGCCTGGCCAACCCACTGCCCTCTACAGCTGAGTGGTTAACGTCTGAAAAGTTCAGTAAAAGTTGGCTCTATACTCAAAGAATGGCGAAAATGTTGGCCTTCATGCATCAGTAAGCAAAAGCAAAAGAGGAAGCTCAATGAAAGACACAAAGGATGGGAACATATCGAAGATTGAATTCAGCCATACTGAACCACAGTGTAATACATTTCCTGGTGCTGGAACTTCTCCAATTTCATTGACTTTGACTTTCATTGAAAGAGTTCAGAGATAGTACAGTAATTCTCCATCTAAAAGTACACATTGCAATTAACAATGATCAGTCAGCCATATAATAAATATACACCAACATTTAAAAAAAAAAATCAAGCAATACTATAGCACGGACGAATGTAAGGTTCTTGAATATGAAAGACCAGAGAAAGAGGTTCACGCTAAAAATAAAAAAAGAAATATTGGATAAAGAGTAAAAAAGATTAAAGTAGGTAATTCTGTTAGATCAATCTCTGTCTTATATTCCAGAAAAAAATATGTTCTAATATAATATAATATAATATAATATAATATAATATAATATAATATAATATAATATAACGATCAAGCAGAAAAAGTTATTCCTTTTTTGAAAGTAATTGACAGCCCACATTGTCTTTCACGGGCATATATTTCATGGCTCTTGGGACCAAAATGAATAAGAGGTAATTCATTATAAATTGTGGAAAATTCATGCACAGGGTGTTGATAAGAAAATACATATTCATCAAGCAGGGCAGAATCACAACATCTGATTTAAGGCTCCATTAGCAGTAGAAGCCTGCTAATCCCGACCCCCCCCAGGGATGATTGTCGAGAATGAATTAAAATGTACTTTAAAAGGTGATCAGATCTGTACGAAAAATTGCCCATGACCAAGAAATTTGCCCTGCATAAGATTTCATGCATAGAAGAACATATTTTTGACTGGTGCTTCTTTATAATACCTGTAGGCAAGGATGCAATTTTAATTAGAATATTCTATCCAAGTCTTGCATACTTTAGATTAATGATGATAACATGTATACCAATCACAACATGAAATCTAATCTAAATGACCGGATAATATTTTGCTCATGTTTCAGGTCAGACGGAATGAAAGAGTGCTCTGTGCGTAAGCAAGATGTGTGGTGGTGATAATTTATTTAAATTGACCAATTCATTGTTTCCCTCCCTCATTTGTGTTCCCCTCATTGAAATCAAAATAGATGAAAATGAGGGTAAACAGATGCCTTTTGGCAGAATAACCGAGCAGAAATCAACAGAATTGACAATGAATGAATTGCTCATGGAGGGCTGATCTGAAATGTGTAATCAGAAGAAATCCTCTGTGGCTCATGGTTGAACTGCTCCGTCTTATTAAAGGCTTCGTGTTTGATCAGGCTCTACATTTACAAGGACAAATGTATATGTGTGAACATCAAAGAAGGGGGACAGTCAATCCCAGAACAGCCACACACTCATCCAGCATGCCAGCTTCTGTCCTCACTTCTACAGTAACTACTGCAGAGCTGCTGAATCAGTGAATCTGGCCTGCACTGTGATTATGAACATTTCAGATGTAATTCTCCCCTCATTAAATTATGTAGTAGTAATAAAGCACAGTGATGTACCTATGGTTGTTTTATGCACGTAGTAATAATTTGCCTGCCCAGTGTTGATGTACATTATGACTACATGATTGTACATGCTACATTATTGATTTCACTATATTAACTTTTAACGTCTAATACAAATCTTTTTTTTTTTTTCATTGACAAATATTGTCAAGTGATAGCACTTTTAAATGGACATGATGCATCATCTAATCATTCCCCTCCCCTTGTGTCTTGTCTGTATCTCTCTGTTTGTGTGTGCTGCTGGGCGTGGCCAGCATGTTACCCCCTTACCTGCAGCTTCTTCATAACACCACCTGCCTCCAATTATCTAATCAACCTGCTATGTATAAAAGACTGGTTCAACATCAAGGAATGATAGATTGCTCAGCTTCTATTATATTAAAAAAAAAAAATCTTGTTGTTTTGAATTCTCTGATTAGCCAGAGTCTCCCTGTGCCACAGGATTCCTGCCTGTCATTTCGGCCACATTCAACTGTGAATCTTTATTTTATTTTATTTTTTTTATTGCTATCACCAGTCCTGAATCATCTCTGATTCACCTTGTTTCAATAAAATGTTTAAATGTTGTTTGTTTCCAGACTTGTGCTTGGACATTGGGTCTTTTATCATTCACTATGCCACTAATTAACTACCAGAGAACAAGACAAAAACAGGAAAATAAGCTGTCACATTACTGTATTGGTGAACAGTGCAATATTGAAGGGGAAAAAAGTTAGACATCTCTGAACACTGAGAGGTCTCAACCTTTCAGGCATGCTAGAATTTATGCTTTTTCATTACCCCACTACTGTTCCCTTACCATACAACAATTATGGTATGCTGTAAGATGCTTCCCTAACTGCTCTGGATGTAAGAAGAGGTGTAAAGAAGATCTCAGCTGTCTATTTCTTTGTGTCTCTCAGTGCAAAGAATGCATGGAGTTGCACACTTTGCCAATGTCTTTGGCGTGGCATGTCATGCTGTCATCACTGAAACACTTTTTTTTTTCCAATGTACCTGCTATTTTAGCATTACATATTTATATCCTCTATGGAATGGCTGTTTGATATTTCACATACTTACAGATTAAAATATTTAAATGCCAGCCCAGTCAAAGCAAACACACTCTGCTAGCTGGTGTTAAATGTTCATACATTGACAGTTATAGCTCTAATTTGCTTACCTTTAAGTCATTTTAGTGCTTCTGCTACTCTTTGGAGAAGTACTGCAAAGTCTAGGCGGAGGTTTTTGGAGACTTCCATAGATTTTCTATGACTTTAATTTGATGATCATTTCACTCTCATAATCTTAAGTGGAGTGTTGCGCTGCAGTTGAACATGAGACTAATCAACAAAAACTAAAAAAAAAAAAAAAATACAGCAAGGGATAGAGTGCACACATATAGAGATAAAGAGAGAAAGTCTAAGGGAAAAAAGTACAATCCAATGACGACAACTTTTTGTTAATGTAACTTTTTAACACAGCTCCCAGCAGAGCCACCCACCCTGACTGTAACAACAAAATTCCACCCACTGAGCAAAATAACTTCCAAGTTCCAAACACCCTTTCTTCAGGCTATCCAAGACATGGAAGGAGAGGGTCATATATCATATGGCTTTTATACAATTTCTGTCTGAGTTTTGGGAACTGTCAGCAAAAAGAAGAATTAAAGAGGAAGTATGGAAGTATGATCAAACTTTTTGACTGTTTCTGGTCAAAAACCCGAACCAGCTGTATAAATGCATATTTTCTGGTTCTTTCAGTCATGAAATACAATGGACAGTGATGAGAGCAGGCTTTACTCAGGATAAAACGTTTGCAGTGGATATAGCCACATTCAGTAAATGTATTATTTAGTGTTTTATACAGAATACTTTCCTCGTTGTTTCATTTGTGACATCTGTCATCTTTGGAATAGTCTACAACACATTTGATGGCCCTTAAAGTCAGAAATGTCAGTTGAAGAGAAAATGGCAACGTTTAAAATTTGAATGCCTTGAGATCAAATGGCAAAATTCATAGTTTCTCCTTCTTTACATACTTCTTTACATATGTAATATGAAGTCCCCGTGTGTTTGTGGAAGACAGAAAGCGAGACAGAAGAATAATTTTGCCTGAGTAAATTCTGACTCATGGCAATATTTTCTCATTTTCAAAGAAAAATAAACTTTAATATGTTTACTAATTATTTCACGCTACGTCTGTATGTACATGTGTGTATGGATGTATGTAATGTAATCATTTTTTTAAATAATGTAACATCCTATAAATACCAATGAGATATACACATACACTTCCCTTGTGTTTATTCTACTGCATCGTGTATTGCTTTGACTACATGATCATAGTGTGTAGATTGTATGCATAATTCATGATTAGAATGAATGAATATGTTTGACGGCATACTGTTCGTTTTTTTTTTTTTTTTTTTTTGGTGAGCAAGCATCACAGGAATATTTGAAACACAGGAAAACCTCACAGCAACAATTGTAATGATTTTCATTCTCTCAGATTCATCATGCTATTGGTCCATTATGAGATGAGGAAGTCCATGGAAGCCATTCATAACTCATGACAAGCAACATTTTTAATAAGGCAATGGTCTCAGGGCAAAGACCCTTATTTTGCCCTCCGCTAACTTGAATGGGGTTAAAATAATTTGTTTGTGTGCCGATGAACTGTTTTGAAATGTTATTGTACTAGACAGATCAAATTCTCATAGTAAAAAAAGTCTTTAATGGATTCTGTGCATCGCATGACGAACGCCATTGTTGTCTTTACACAGTTTGACCACAGATTGGTTTCAAAGCCTGGCACTCTGCCTGGAGACTCAGTGGCTTGCATCATATGTTGTATGGTAGCCCAGAATGGGCAAACTAAAGATTGGACAGAGCCTTAGATTCCAAACCTACACTGCTAGATTCCACTAAGTCCTACACACTGCTTTTATTTCACTGGATTATTTCCTCAACCTCCTTTCTGCATTTGTTCCTGTGTTCAATTGTAGAGTACTTGGTTCCTTATTTCGCTTGCCTTCCTCTTCAAACTAAATCACAGAGGTTGTCTTTTGTCATTGCATTCAAAAAAAAAGCCAAGGCATTCTATATGAGGTTCTCTGATCTGACATCCCTGTCGGCAGAGAAAATTATTTGTCACTGCCTCCCAGTGGCTTACACTTTTTTCAGTTCTGTGCCTGACAGAAGACTGTTTTAGTGAACCTAGTTGGTTAGGGGAGGTTAGATTTAGTCTTCCTCCCACTTTTAATTGTCTTCCTCTAATCACTCTCTACAGCCAGCCATATCTCTCATCTCCCTTTCTCTGTCTCCTGCTAAGTTTCGTAATTTTGGAACAGCTTCCAGTTCACATCTAAAATCAGAGTCTAATGCATCAGGATGGGAGGGACTCTCTGTGACAAATGACCTCACAAATAACTCTCCTCTGTTAAAAAAAAAAAAAAAAAAAAAAAACACGGTTCCAGTCTGTCTCTCTCTCTGCCTCAACGTCCGTCTGCCTGTGTCTGTCTTTCAGCCCTTGTATATGTCTCTTTCTCTGTTAATCCTCCTTGCCGTCTTGTCAGAGAGAGAGAGAGAGAGAGAGAGAGAGAGAGAGAGAGAGAGAGAGAGAGAGAGAGAGAGAGATGTGATCATTAATCTTATCCACCAATCTTTACCATCTCCTGACACTTCATCTCAGAAACCCCACTCCACTTGATGTCTGACTAAATTAGATTAAATGACTGCTTTGTCAACCTTCCCAAAGGAAAGAGAGGGAAACTGTACAAAAACTCATTTGGTTTCCTCTCATGCACTAAAATGGAGGCAGACACTGCCATATTGTACGCGAGCTAAAGCAGATTTCCACACCTATTGTAGGTCAGATCTAATGAAATGAAGGAGTTATAATAAAGAGGATATTCAATCATCTTTTTTTAAAATTTAGTCCTGTTCACTGCGGTCTATTTATTTTATCAGGAACCATATTTCATATTTAAAACAAGTGACCCAATCACCTCTGTTTTGGGCTGTCAGTGAAGCAAATGATGTGAAAAGTTACACAGATATGTATTCACCGGATTTTCTTATTTTGCTATACAGTTATAACATTTAACTAATTTACACAGGTTCAATTTGAACTCTCAGATTAACAGTAGTGTAGTTTAAAGGTCAAGTGTGTAAGATTTCGGGGCCTTTGTTGACAGAATATGGCTGAAACTTCCTCCATAGAGACCACCATTTTGCAGTGACTTGTTTCTACAGCAGTCCAGCATGGACAAACCAATCACTGACCATAGGGAAGGACTTTTTTTGTGAGTTTCGTTGGTTCTCCTACACACTTAGATGCGGTATGTGAAGTTAAGGGATAATTTGTTGGTTTCAGTCTGCAGCCTCACAGCTAGATGCCACTGAATCCAACACGCAGGTCCATTAAGTATGAGAAAAGCGTTCATGCTTAGCGGTTTCTGCAGCACGCTGCAAGAGTCCAAAACCTTCAGACACATTGTCATAGTCCTCACAGACACACAATAACACCCCATCTTTCACCCCCTCCCTGTCACGCCTCCAACCAAATTAGATTGTGATTGCTCTTTCTGAGGTCACTTTTAATTAAACTGAGATGAGAACATGGCACACGGGATTAAGCCCCATCCTACCGCTTCAAATTATGAATTCATAACTAATGCTAGAGCCTATTGCTTTCAACCATGACCTCCATATCATTTATGTATAAGAGCAAGAGGAAGTCCCCTAATTGTCTTCTTCTGCAGAGATAAAGAGCAGGTTGGGGGGTGGGGTGTTTCCGTTCACACATGTAAATGTAGGAAAGCAGTAATTGAAACCTGTGTGTAAGGAAATACATATATTTAAATATGTGACTATGCACTCTAAATCAATACTGATTTTAACTAGAGAGACACCAGAATAACAGGATGAAAGAAGAAGAATTCCCTATCTCCAATGTAAATTTTTACAAGTGCCATGCCACTGTTCAGGGCAACATGAATATCACTTCACTGGGCCTGAGAGGAAGAGCTGCACTCATTTTGACTGATCTGGTTAATTGGTAAAGACAGAGAGCTTACTTGAGTGAGAAACATCCATGAGTCTGGCAAAATGATTAATGCATGGACGCTCTGAGATATTAACCTATGTCTAACCTTGACATAGGCCAATCCTGCCTCACTGTGTGTCTGACCCAATGTGTCTGATGGTTTTACACCTGACATGCTTTGGTTGCAGCGCTGATTTATTCGGTTATATGAAGTTTGTCTAAGAAATCGATTCCTGATTGATTCCAGTCCAGTAGGAGCTCCACTAACCTACAGAACTATTTCGTGTTTCTCTATCAAAGCATTTAGGCCCACGAGGCATGCTAACCTTTCATCAAATAATGCTGGCAGGGTATTATGAAGTCTAAGTTACCTGGTTAGTGTGCCAGTGTGTGCGTTGTTAAAAGGAAAACACGGCACCAAAAATCATTCCGCTTACCTCTGTGATGAAAGCCTTGGCAGTAGTTGGGCTCATGAACAGCACTGCTCTGCGTAGCGTATCCCTGTAGCGATGCAGCTCTTCCACGCGCATTGTTCTGAACAGACTTGTGATCATCATGTTGATATTAGATTCCACCTTCTGAAGGGATACGTCCATTCCCTGCTGAGATGTCCGGTCTAGGAAATCCTCAATACCACGAATATCTGGAAAAAGACAGATAGAGACTTTGTGTTTGGCTTTAGAGAAACGCACGCATTCCTTTAAAAGTATTACGGAAAAAAAAGGACAATACAGTGACAGGCAGAGATGCACTCGCTCACACACACAGATTTAGCTTAAATATTAAGACTACCGATTACTTTCCACCACACCCTCTGCTGTAGCTGACTGATTATCTCTCTGCGGGAATAAGTTCAGTATATTTCAGTCCATGAGCTCTCGCTGCGAGTGATTCCTTGCCGTCTCATCCTTTGTATTAATTTGAGCTTTTGTATCAGCACTGTACATCTGTCAGTCGTGGCTGCCTTCTTCTTTCCAGAAACTTGAATATAAAAAGCATTCTTGAGACAGGGCATATCTTAGACATACGAAAGCACGCTGACATAAATACAAAAGCATATGACGGTGACACATTTAAAGTCAGAGAGGCGCGTTTTGCCTTCAGCTCTAGCGGTGTTGATACTTTGGTCTATTGATATTGACAGACAAAACTATCAAAACTGAGTGTGGAGGGGGCGTGGTGCATCAGCTGCAGGGGGGCGGTGTGGAGAGGGCTCAGGAGAGCAGCGCAGGGTGAGGGTGATTGGCACACCTGCATCCAGTTAGCTAATCATTCTCCCATCTTAACACAGTAGCGTGCTGGACCAAGAGAGAGGAGTTAGAACAGAGAGAGACCGGAGAGCGCCTACTAAGCTTTATGGTTGTAAGAAATTAAAATAATTGTGTGTGTGTGTATCGCGTATACAGTATATTTGCATGTATGTGTGTGACTATCACTTGAACTTCAGATAGGGAACACATTTTGTTTGTTGCACATCTGCCAATATCTGTGCTGGTATAGCAGAAAATAAAGTGTTTCATTTTCTGGACCGCTCATATACTGCTACAGGGTCGCTAAAAAAACAAATAACTAATTAAACTGTTAAGAGTTTTAGATTAAAAGAACCAAACCCCTTCAATTACGTACTAAGAGTTATTTTTGTATGATAAATAAACCTTGATGCTAGTGTCAGAATTTTTACTGCCTGGACTCTGCCTGGATTCTTAATGAGCTACATTGCAGGTCAAGGTAATCCTAATTAAGGCACTTTGGTTGAGACCACTGCTAATGATGTCTGAGGATGTGTGGGTGTGTGTGTGTGTGTGGTTATGTAAAGCAACTACCTAATGATGTATTTGATATGGAAAACGGATGACATTGTCGTCATTGCCCGTGTCATGGCTGGGCAATTAACTGGATTGATTAGACTTGTTAGAGGCCAGAGGGTCGGTGTGATTGCATCAATGCCAAATTTTGGAGGTTTAACAGCGTATTAAGAACAGAGACACCACACAACAGTGTTGATTCAGAAAGAAAGAAATCTGGAAAGATGACAAAACGAAATCCTGTGCACACACATACACGCATGGCACTGAGTCTAACAACCAAGGTGTGAGTTCAGAAGGTTAGGCAAGGGCAAGGGCGGACATTTTGGACAGTGTGTGTGTGTGTGTGTGTGTGTGTGTGTGTGTGTGTGTGTGTGTGTGTGTGTGTGTGTGTGTGTCAGACATCACATCAACAACTTTTTTTTTCCTCCACACTGAGAAGATTAAGAGGGAGTGTTTTCAGTCTCTCAGTAACACCAACATGACATGGTGGTGAAAAACATGACAGGAAAGTAATTGTACTCTGTGCTGGAAAGTTGAATTCTTGTCTTGAACTTTCTTTTCCCACACATATATAGAGCTCATGTACTATGAGGACACATAGGCAATACACATATGAGACATACAGAGCAGCTGGGAGCCAAATCTGTTTACAGGGGGACTTGTGAACAGACCTGTGTGTCTGAAGATATGTACACATGCAGATACACATCTTGCTTTCATTTTAGTGAATCCACGCGATCCATCATGGTCTCAAGTCTTAATATGTGAGTCTCTTTGTGTAAATGTGTTGATGAGGAAGGCAAATGAGCAAACAAAGACACAGAGATGGCATCTTTAATGGCCAAACAACCCAACTCTAATCTGTCTGGGAGCACAGAATTATCAAACCATTAAAATCTAATTACTATTATTAATTAGCAGAAATCATAATTTGCTTTAATGGTTATAATTACTGTTTAACTATAATATCATTGGTATCACTGGAATCAGTGTCACCAGTGCTGTAACTCCTAATGAGCTACACAGCATGAATCAGCTATAAAAAGCAACAAATATCGGTCCATCTCTCCACACAGTCAGGCACGGTAACATAATATGGGGTATGTATAAAGTCATCTTTTTTCCATAGTAAACAATAAAATGCGTGTGCCTTAATTCACCATGCTTCTGCCTTTATTCTAATAAAAGCTAAATCTCATTCTCCTCCCTGTCCTCATCCATAAACACCAGAGCAAACACAGTCAGAAAGATATATGATTGCACAAACACATACTGCATACACACGCAGACACCCACAGTGCACGTCTATACCAGTCGAAGCAGATTTAAGCTTAGTTCTTAAATCTCCATACGTATTTATCATGGCAAGGCCACTGCCATTTATAATCAATGGTGCCAAGCTACATAAACATTTTACACTGTCGGATTTATGCTCTCTTTGGTATGAAAGCTTTGTAAATCAACGGAATCAAAAAGCTTTTTGTCAACAGAGCAAGACGAAATTAAACATGGTGGAGAACACGGGGAACATCATACTTGGTTTGCTTATTCTTATGCATGTCAGGCTTGTTCCTGTTCTTGTTTTACATTACAAAATATTCCATGCCAATCCATTTTTCACAAACATGTCCTTGTCAATCAGCCTGCGCATCTATAAACTTTTGTCTTTGTCTGTGCTTTATGTCATGTCTGCTGATTTTTATTGTCTGTATTATAGACCTCTTTGTCGCCTTGTTGTTAGTCCACCCGTCAGCCATTCTGACTGCCTGTCTGCTGACTGACTAAAGGGTCGCTCTGGTTTTATTTGCCATCATCAATCCTTTCTCCACCCTGGCTTATAGAACAGGTTCTGTGTCTAATGCATTCGCCTTGCTCCACTCTGTGAGGAGCTTATAAAACAAACCCAACTCTCACCCCATGCAGCTCATTAAAACTCACTAAACTAAACACTAATGTCTTTGCAAATAACTTCCTCAAGCCTCGACATTTA
Source organism: Nibea albiflora (assembly GCA_014281875.1). NCBI lineage: Eukaryota > Metazoa > Chordata > Actinopteri > Sciaenidae > Nibea > Nibea albiflora. Next base: position 15,721,878 of record CM024801.1, read on the forward strand.
ACTTGGTTTATAATGATATGATAAATACTTCTATGTCAGGAAATAGTAACTTAACGCTCCATCACTTCTCACCTTGCTGCAGTGTTAGGTGTACTTTAAGACTTTAAGATGTTATGACAGGTGAAACAAAGCCACACCCAACCATACCCATCAGTGTTGTTGGGTGTGTCATTTCCAACCACAGAGGACAGAAAAAAGTGTCCAGCATTAAGTTTAAATAGCAAAAAGCTGAAGAGTGCATTGCTAGTTTGTAATTCAAAAGTGAACTCCCACATGAAAATGGATGTGAAAATATTTAAAACTAGTAATTAATAATATTCATGTTAAAAGGTATTAGATGATCCTTTCCAATGTAACATGTAGAAGAGGGGGGTTTAGCTGCGATGCATGATATATTCAGTGTAGAAATATTTTATTGCAACCAGTTTGAAAAAAAAAGAAAGAAAAGAAAAGTCATTGACTTTCAAATGTGGACGTATCCTCGTCCAATTTTACACATTAATAGTCAAAAGCATCCTCATTCCCTCCATTAAATTTTGGTTGAGATCCTGCCTCCTGCTGTTCAAAGGACAAGGCTTGAGCATGTACTCCCCACTGCTGAGCGGATCATTGGCTGTCAGCTGCTTTCCATCAAGAGGTTTCAGGACACCATAGCAGATAAAAAGACGGGTAAAATTGCCACCGACCTTGCCCACCCAGGCAGCCATCTGTTTGAGAAACATTCCTCTGGGAGAAAGTACCGGTCCATTAACATCATGATCACCTATCACCTCAACAGCTTTTTCCCCGAGCGTTGTCATCTTACTCAACCACTCCACCCAAGTCTCCCGTGCAAAGACATCTTCACCGTCCTGGGCCTCTTCATCCTCATCTAACAGAGATGACTGTATTACCGCTGCCATGCTATTTCCTGTCATCGAGGTTTTTGCAAGATTTTTAAAAACTTTTAGAGTGTCTGTATGACCTTGAGTCACTTCAGGGTTTGTCCCACTTTGCAATATACCGCTGTGGATTATTACCTATGCCAACAAGGTTGTGTTTTCAGTGGCACTTGTTTATTTGTTTTGTCTGTCAGCAGGATTACTGAAAAACTACAGGGCCAATTTTGGAAGGGACCAAGGGAGAAACCATTACATTTTGGAACGGATCCAAATTATGGGGTGAATACGCAAATTATTTTTCATTTTCGTCAACATTGCAAGGTCAGCTGTAACACTGATGTCTATGAAGAAACCTAAATTAAAGTGAATGGTGTGCTGTGATTAAACACACAACAAATCATAGCCACCTTTAACATCACGGTAGAAACAAAACACCTTGGCGGCGCTCCACAGTTCTTTGTGTGTTTTGTTAAATAAGTGGAACTGAAAAGGCATTTTGCAAAGAAAATCAATCACCTGGACTAGTTTGCATAATTTCTTATGAAACAAGGTTGAGATTTGGATTGTCCCTTTGTGTGTGTGTCCCTTTCCCCAATTCGTCAGGCTTCCTTTCTTTCACCCATATCCCATCTATCCTCCAAGTCCCTGGCTCAAAGTGAAAGCTAGAGTTAATGTAGTGTAGCAGCCAACAGCACGCAGGGATTTCACCTGCATGTACCGACCAGCTCAGTGGTACTCTGTCTGTGTTCAGAAATCACCAGTCCTTTCTTCCCTACTTGCTTTCCCCACATCCCTCTCTCTTCCCTTGGCTTTTCATCTGAAACCTCCCTCAGTCTCCCTTGTTTGTTTTCTGTTCTCGCAGGCCGAATCTCATTTTGAGTGCGTAAAGTTCAAGCTGTTATTCCACTTTGAAAAGGCGGACTCTGTGTCATGTGTAATGCTTGTCAATTCCATACTAAAGACTGGTGTCAGTGCTGGTTTATTTAACTCTGTGATTTTCAACCAAACCTTTACCCAATAATACAAGCAACAGCTGCGGCATTTCTCTTTTGCCTAGACTAAAACGTACTCAATACAGCCAGGGTGCAAGATCAGAAAAGTATGAATTAAGTTATTAATAAACCAACATCTTTGTGATTAGTCTGTAGAGTGATTTGTTTTATGCACTGAACAAAGCTTAAAATTTGTCTTTTTGCATCTGGTCAAGGCCATGCACATAATTTTAGGGCGTTAGATGTCTTTTAACAGTAAATACATTTTCTAAATCTCAATACAGCAGTTGCTCAGGTCTGCGCTGGTGTCACCATTTTAGATGGCAAAAGTAAGATAGTAAAGGAGGACAAAACATTAATATAGAAATTTACACTGTGAATAAATGAAATGAACCAACAGTCTCAAAGAAGCTGTTAGCACGAGTACTAGAGGAGATTCCCCTGAGAGTGGTGTAAGAGGAAATCATCAAACATCTGCAAATGAGATTCAGTCTATATAACTCCCTGGTTGTCTGTCTACTTGTTCCTCCTCTCTCTTACTCCCTCTGCTTGACTTACAAATCTTTCTCACCTTCGAAATATGAAGAAAATGCCAGACTTTGGGATTTGCACACACTGCATCTGACTTAACAGTTTCGTGCCTTTCACCTTCCTGCTATGTTTAAACCATCCTCTTCCTGGCAGAGGCATCTAAAGTCTGGGCTTGTAACTTTGTGTCAAAATGCTACTGGGGAATAACCGAGCATATGTGGTAGTGACTTTACAAAGAAGCACTGTTCACCCATCCATAGTTACAAAGTTTTCTCAATGATTGCCGCTTGCTCTCCAGGACGGAGTGGTGCTTGATCGCCCATTGTCCATATCATATTTTGATTTTTTTTTTTTTTTTTTTTGCTGCCGTGGAGTCTATGCTGACACAGATTAGTTTTGCTGAAGTGGCAAGGCAAGCTCAAGGTGATGTAGGGGAGGTTAGGTGTGACCTTGCATCACTTTCTTATCCATTTAAAGCCGGAGTGATGTTTTACATGACAAATTGGGTACGGGCCAAAGTGGATACACTAGCAGGGTAAAAATTTAATTTCAGTAGATGGCAGTATATTGAAGTGTTTTATTCAGTATATTATTTTTTCCTCTTGTGCAAGGTATTGAAATAATGGCATTGAATAATTCATTTCAGCTACAAACATGATGTAGAGTTTAATTACTCTTAGTGGAATTACATGTGATATTATTAAGATGTTTGTTTGATCCAGAAATACTTCACATTCATGAAAGTATGCATTATGAAAAGGAAAACTTATCATACATAATAAATATCATAGATAACTGACAGATTATTTGAATAGAAATGCATTTTGTATTATTGTGAGCGCTTTGGATAGGAAGCACTATAGCGTCTGGCATGGCAGCCTTTGCCAGTGTATGCATGTGTTCCTGAATGGGAGAATATGATGTAATTTGTAAAGTGCATTGAGTGGTCAGTAGACCAGGAAAGCGCTGTATAAATAAAGCCCATTTACCATTTGTGCAATTGCCTCCAATGCTATCTTCGCCCTATTCTGTTCTGCTGTTAGACCAACATCCTTATCTCTTTGCTTTGTCTTTCCCCTCAGCCTTTACCTCTGGCTACCCTTATCCCAGCCCCAGGCATTTCACTGTTGTATGGTTCAGAGGCAGTGGTTCTTAAAATATGGATTGAGCCTCAAATGGAATGCGGACCTGCGTCTTATAAGCTTAGGCCGAGAGAATTAATTCATCAGCTGAAGTTGCAGCTGAAAAATGTTCAAGTACTGAGCCTTAGAGGTGTGAACCTAAACCTAAAAGTTTACCTCCACATAGAAAATCAAATGCCTTAGGCCCAGAAGCATATGTAGTCTTTCTGACTGTCTGTCGCTCTGTAAATCCTCTATTCTTTTAGATCTAAGTGCCCATCTCTGTTTTCTCTCTCTTTTGCTTTATTTCCCTCCTTCCCTCTTTCTTTTTTTTCCAAAAGCCCCAGGCTTCCCCACGGAGAGCTTAGCCAACACTTGTAAAAAACCAACACTCTATAAAAGGCTTGGCACCTTTTAGGTGTGCATCACCTTCCCTATCTCCCTGAATCTTCTCCAGCTTTTAACCCCACGCCCCATTCTCTGACTTTGGCATGTCTTGGCTCTGTTCTTCATGTTTTGTCTCCCATGTTGACCTTGACCTTTGTGTGCCCTGAACTGCTTTGACATTGTCTACTTGAAGATTGCCAAAATTCAACTCAGCTGAAAGACGTGTGCATATTTTCCTCCACAATCTCGACCAAATGTATGTGGTCGTGTTGTATTCAGGCTCCGTTGTTGCTGCCAGTGACAATCAATTGTCATCTTTATAAGGCAAGAAATCCTCCTGTGAATGTAAATCTATGTCTTTGTTTATTGACATGTTGTTACCTTTTGTTGTTCTTGCATATATGTACTGTCTTCTCCTGTATCTGTGAACCAGAACGATGAATACTATGTTTTTCTTTCTGCCAATATAATCCACTTAGAAAATACAGCTATGACTATGAAAAGTACATACACAAAATATATGTTACTATGCTGAAATTACCTGCAAATGTATATCCTAAAAATGTCTGCCATTATAGTATTCTGCCATACCTCTGTATTCTTAATGTTGTTAGATCCTCATATCTTCTGCTCTCTGGTTTGCTTTAGTGCTCTCTCTCTCTCTCTCTCTCTCTCTCTCTCTCTCTCTCTTTGCTCACTTTGTCACTGAACTTCCCATTGCTAAAGACATTTCACCTCCAGTGTCTCCAAGGATTCAGACAACCACTCTGGGGTCACACCCTTTTGTAAAAGGTTTTACACCCTTGTCGGTTGTTTTTGTGTTTATCTGCTTTATCGCGAACGCTTTTTACTCTGCCCCACCAAATCTACAATGCCTTTAGATCTCTGTCCCGTATCCCCCCTCTGCTTTACTGTTTCTGTTTTCCCTTATATATTCAAAATCGCTTTTATCTCTTCCTCTCCAAACGATTTTACTCTGGAGAAGACAAAGTAAGACATGACCTCCGTGTATAAAGCTTGTAGATCTTTGGTGTTTGGCTCATGAGTATACCTGTTTGCCTCCATTCCTGAATCTTCCTTTATCATCAACTTTCCCACGTCTCTTCTGGCATAGCTTTTATGTATTTTTCACCTCCTCTTTCACCTCCCACCAGTTTCCACCCTGCGGCGTCTCTTGGCTTCACTGGCGTTAAAAAAAATATCCATCTGTCATCATTCCTTGTTCTTTTTTCCCTTGTCTCTATAAACAACTTCATTCTTGTCAGTTTCTTCCTGCTTCACCTTTAACTTGTCCCTCACTCAATTTTTTTCATTTGCCACCCAGATGTGGTTCAAGGTAAAGAACAAACAAACATCCATGTTAAAGGCTTATGGATCTGCAGAGATTTGGCTTATTGACCTGTTTCACCCCCTTTATATGGCACCACAAGTGCCTTTTGTGTCACGTCCTCTCAAAATATTGGCTGCTGCACCTGCCAACTTCAAAGTAAATCTAGTTTCAGTAAAAAATATCAAATTGGATCAAATTAAAATATGATATTTTGTGGTTTAACTATATTTTCTATATTTGCAAACATAAAATAGTTAAAATTATTAACCCTATTAAAAAATATTTTTTAGCTCTTGTGCTTATACCTAAATATTTTGAAAAATATATCTATAAACATATTTAATAGGTGGATTTTAAGAAAGTTTTGAAGCAGTAATAAAATATCTCACTCTGGTGGTGTTTAGCTCAGCTGGTAGTGCAGCCGCCACATGTGCGAAGGCTCAGTCCTTGCTGCAGAAGCCCAGGCTTCCAATCCGACCTGTGGCTCTTTCTCGCATGTCATTCCCCGTCTGTCTCTCCCCACATTTCCTGTCACTCTTCAGCTGCCTCTATCAAAATAAAGCTTGAAAAGGCCATTACTTACCGTATCAAGTATTTCATTATTCAGTGAAAGTCAAGCCCTTTGAAAAAGAAAAATCCCAGAAGTATCCTCCCCCAAGAGCCTTCCTATTCTCAGTTTTTGCTTGATGTATTTCTATATGAAACCCACAGAGATCAAATGCATTTTTACCTCCAGTGAGTATTCTTATTATGAAATCTTGACATTTCAGATTTCTGTGGTCATTAAATGCCTCGTCCCTATTTTCCTGGTCAAGTATTTCCCTGTTCCACCTCTACAAAGGGGAAGCAGCAACAAGATGAGGTGGCACTGTAGCGTCAGCAGACACAATACGGCACACGCTCCTCTTCTTTGTATGAACCCTTGAGATCAGTAGTTACCATTTTCACAATGTGACAGGAAGAAAGCACATGCATTATTTTTCATCTGGTCTATTATCACTAATGAGCAAATTGTTTGGAGGGAGTTTAAAGCTAGTTAGGTAGGTTGACTTCAAAGTATGAAATGATGCACCGATATATGTTCCAATCTGGACTGTTTCGGTGGAGCCAACGCTTCTCACATAATTATCCTCTTGTAGGTTTATCTTAAGTGTTTGGTTAAATATTTATCTCCAAGTCCATTTTTTGAAATTTACTTTTATCAAATAAAACATATTTTTCAAAATGTATCGCTTGTATTGTTTTGCAACTGAAACTTAACAAGCAACACACTTTTAAAACAGCTCTATGGTCCGGCTCTTTGGTTCAGCTATAACCTTTTACTGTTGTGCCTCAGGCCCCTCTTGTCATTGGCTAAAAGCTAGGCAAAACAAATCACCTTAATGTCAACAGTGTTATTACCACTAAGTGGTACTTCTCACATTTACTCAAATGTCGGTGTTGCTGTAGTTCGGACAGGATTATGGACAAGGTCTAACACATCTGTCACTCACGTTTGCAATATATAACAGGTTCTACCAATGTTGAACATGAGACACCTGAAGAAAAACTGAAAAGACTAAAGGGAAGTGGAAGTCAGAAAAAGAAAGGCAGGAAAGAACGGAAGCAAGAGAATGAGAGATAATAGAGAGAAAACATGTGTTCTCAGTGTTCGGAACGCACCAGTAGAGCTGAAAATAGGGTTTGGGACAGTTGCACCTTAGCTTCATTTGAGAGGACACACTCGAGTGTCTGTTCTCTAAAGAACTCTCCTTGTACAGAGTCGAGGCCTTTTGGGAACACTGCTATCATCTTAAAAGGCCATCTCTGTCTCTCTCTCTTTCTTCACCTCGCTTTCTTGCTCTCTTCATTTCTTTTTTTTTTCCCCCCCCTCTTTTGCACTCTTGCTTTCTCCCTTCTCTCCTTGAACAGGGGGTGAAACCATTAGGGAACAATGGTGATATCTTTAAAGGCCCTTCTGTGGCTGAGAGAACAGCACCGCCAAAACCCAGAGGATCCATGCGCTGAATCAGTAGCCACAGAGCACAGAGGGGATAGAGGGATTTAAGTGGGGTATGAACATGTGTGTGTGTGCATGCATATGTGTGTGGGGGGTCTATTGTGTAGATATTTTGTGTGAACTATACCACATTTGGGGACGAATTTTGGATTTAAGCAACGTGATTGAAGTTTGTCTAGCTAGGGAAAAAAAGTGGTGTTCCTACTTTTAGAGTTAGGTTAAGGTTAGGAGGAGTAAAAGCCTTTTCCCAATAGGCATGAATATATTTGATGGTAATTTGCATGCAGCTATAAAGAAGTTGATTTCATGCGTGCAAAATTGAAGCTTTCACAGTACAGAACTTCTGATTCAGAGGGAAAATAACCAGGAACCACATCGTTGCTTCAGATTAGAGTATACGTACAGTAAAGAGGCTTCGACCAACAAAGTTATCCCAGTAACTGCTTGATTCAACAACTTTAAGTCAAGCACACAGAAGTTACATATCCAAGCAAATGGTGCCGAAATATATCTGATGATGGTGTGAAGAGCTTTCAGATTTTTGAACAATAGACTCTTGTGTCATCTTTCATCATGTGCAAATCTAATGACTGCTGTTCTTGGAGAGCAGTTTATATGTCATGGTAAAAGTCAATAGAAAAGAACATTGTAACATGAGTAAAACTGTAATCTACCAGACTGAAATTCTCTTTCCTGGACTTGCAGCATTGATTTACTAATGGTATTTACTACACTGAGGTGTGAGACTCACATTTCCAGAAGGGCCCCATTAGCGTCTATTCAATATCCATCCAATATAAACTGCTTGGTAAAGCTCAATGGTTAGAACATACTTTAATGACATACTCAATACACTGATAAAATGCTTTAATGTCTTTGAAGATTGACTTTAAGCCCGCAGAATGCACTGCAAAACAATTCAACTGCAGAAACCTCATTGGAGATCAATGCATATAACACATTAATTGTGTTAATTGACTGCAATGAGTGAAATGGAGCCTTATTATAGATTAAATTAAGACTGAATCACCTAAGGCAGAAAACGATTGTACTGCTCTCTAGAGTCTGAAACCTGCGTTATACTTCTGTCCACCCACCCCTGAGTGATGTCACAGCTGGTATTTTCCATCAGAAAAATACCTGCTTTGACATCACTCATTGGGGTGTGACACAAAATGCAACAAACAAAGTGTCAGTCTGTTAGGAGCAGTGCGATGGCAGTGTTCTCTCCTGCATGACTTCAGTTAAATTACATTCACACAAAACTGCCAAGACAAAGAAGGCAAAGCGGTGCCGTGAGACCTCAAAGTATAGTGACAGCCAGTCAATCTAGGAAGCAAACCAGACCAATGCAGGCTCTTGACAGGGTGACATGCGCTCTCTTTCCTTTTAGATTAGGTTTGTGACCCTGCTTTGAAAGAGAGTAACAGCCGAGTAACAAGATATGATCATACTAACTTGTTTAGAAGGTAATGGGTGAAGCCGGGGTCAGACAGGACATTTAGACACAATATGTACAGCACAGACAACATACACAAAGCTGTATACGCAACAAAAAGAGCACAGCGATATTATTTTACAGAAGAAAGCTAAGAGCTTGAGAAAACAGAGTGGCACTTTATAAAAAAGGGGCAGAGGATGTTGCTAGTCTAATGTTAGAGTTAATGGACTGGAAAGAGAGAGGGCGAGGAGACAGAGAGCGACAGAGAAGCAGGGAAAAATGAGGCGGCGTACACGCAGGCACACTGATGTGTCACTAGAATAAAGATGCATAAAGGTACATATGCATGCAAGTGCCTGTCTCTCTGCATATGCACACCCATGTCCATGTCTTACTGTGCGTCTATGTTTATTTGGCAGAAAGAGAGAGACACAGCAAGCAAAGTTTCTGGTTTAACCATACATCCATTAACTCACTAATGACCTACCATGCTGAGAAACCATTCATACTGTTACATTAGATAAATTCACACAACCCCAGCTTCGTAGACCTACTGTGTCTCATGTTGATAATAGATATCTCTATAATGATTAACATATGAGTATGGATGTATGAATATTAGTATTAATGATGGGTTTGTTGTTTATTTCCTTACCAAAATCAGAATCATAGAAGAGGATGAACTTCTGCCAGCTATACTCAGACACCACTTGCATGATGACCTCATTGAGATAGACAGGTGGGCGGACCATTAGGGTGTAGTCATCTGTTCCAGGCATACGACTGGTTTGCGGGCAGGCGGAGCGGGGTGTTCCCGCTGGGGAGCGCTGGATAAAGAGATGGGGGATATGCATGGCATCGGCCAGAGTTTGAAGGCTGCCTGCCGACATGCAGCCGATTGAACTGACTAGAGCCAGGATGCCGCGGTTCATCAGCTCACAAGCTGGAGGAAGAAAGACGGAGAAAGGAGGAACATGTTTTTTTTCATTCATTCATTTCATGCCAAGAGTCACCAGTGGTAAAAAATATCTGTTACATCTGTGGGCAATACCAAGTCATAGTTTGATCATAGTAATTATTTGTGGTAAGAGAGCACCAAGGCAAATAATTCTTATTCTACAAGTCACCACACTACAGCGCTGACTAAAAGTGAAAGCGAAAAGCAAAGTTCTTTTTTGTTTTGTTTCTGCTCGTTTTTACTTGCATTGCTCTGTTATTTTGAGAACCAAAGCTGCTACAGTCATAGACAACCCGCTCTGTGGTAACTAGACGGAGCGAGGAAACCGGATACAGCAGTAAACATAGATAGGTAAAGATATATGGCAGCAGTACGAAAATAACAAACACTATGACGCAAAGAAAGAAAGATACTTTTTTCTGCAGTACACCTTCAGTGGTTATATAGTGTGCTGTGAGTCATTCTATCAAAGGATGGAGTTATGGACATGGTAAAAGCACAAAGGTACTGATGCGTGTGTGTGAGGGGACGCAAGGGAATATTGGAAATAACTTGTGCTTGGGTAATTTATTAACCAGGCACCTTTTTACTTTTACTTTAGTAGGTTTCTCAAATCCTAATTTGCACTTTTACTTTGAGTTTTTTTTTTTTTTTTGTAAATTGTACTTTTCTTTTGCTTGAATATAGATTTATAAATATTCTGCCCACCACTCGTGTCAGTCAAAATGATATAATACATGTACTGACAGATACACGCTGTACTTTTTTGCTATTTTATGTTACTGAATTAGAGTCTGAGCACAATGACTGATGCTTTTGCTTGATCCTCTCCGCCCTGTGAGCCTCATTTCCAATTTCCAATACTGACAAAAAGCGGCCATCTGCTGACAACAAGCACTATTCCAGCTATTGAACCAATGTTAAGTCAAGCCTTCAGCCTGGAGTGTAGCAGAGTCATGTTAATGTCCACATTATTGATTAACCTCCAGGATACTTCATGAACAATGATACAATATAAAGCAGTGCAGTATGGAAAACTATTAAAGTATGCTTCTAAGAAAAATCCCTTCACACTTGTATTGTAAAATCATGTTGTAAAAGATGCCCTTCTTGCCAGACAAACTATCCACAATCCCCCAGTTGTTTGAGTTCTGCTGCCTAAATGCTCCTCGGCTTATTTCACCTCCTTTTACTCCCTTCCCCCGTTTCATCCTTCCTAGACCTCTAGTGCTGTCAAAAACACCTCTACCTCCTACCCTCTCAACCCACTCCCCTGTTATCTCCCTTCTTGTCCAAAACAGGCCCTCTGAGTGCTTACCTTTCAGCCCCAATCATTTCAAAGCTGCAGTCTTGCAGTGATTTTCATTTTAGTTGCCTTACAGCACCACTGAATGTTGTACACTGTCCTCAATTTGGACTCATCAGCCTTTCTCTTCTCCCCTCTTTCTAACATCCCATCTTCAGCACCTTTTCCATTCCACCCACCAATCTCAATCTTTTTACAACATCTTTATCCACCCGCCGTTTGCTCCCTCATCTCTTGTTTACCCTCATGGCAACACAAACAGCCACCTGTCTTCTTTCCTCCCCTCACGCCACCTATTTCTTCGATTAATCACCTCTTTATTACTTTATTTTCTGCACACTTCTTCTGCATTCCTCAGTCTTCTCCTCCATTACTTTTACCCACATGACCACGCACATTTCGCCCTTACGTCCTTGCCTCCTCTTCCATCCCTCATTCATTCTCATCCTTACTTCATCCCTCACTTCTGCTTCCATGCAGCTCACTGCATCCTTCACTGTGCGCTGAGCACCAGAATGTGTTTATTTCACTTCTAGCTGACTAAAGTCCTGCCACTGAGTCACTGAGGAAAACAAAAAGTAGTGGGAAAAAAAGTTTAAAGACAGTACAGTCAACACAATCGCACACATTACACAGACACAAACACACACACAGTCAGCCTGTATAACGCCACACGGACTAATCTGTCGACGCTGCAAAAGTAAAGCCAGAGAAAGAGGGAGAAAAGAAAGAAAGGAAAGCTTGAGGAGACATATTCATGGTGCTGAGAAAAGCAGAATAAAACCTTGTACGTGTGCATGCATGCATGTGCGTGTGTGAGAGGGAGCGCTCATGAGAGCTATACGATGTGACAATGTCTCTGGTGTCAACTGGTTTGCACAAAAACATCCTAATGAGTTTGATTTCAAAGTGGTTTGTGAGGATGAATTCTCAAATTGTGACAAATCCAATCATGCCTGTGTTCGCCTGTGCATTAATGATGCGCAACATGGAATCTGCTTAATTGCTTTGGATGGCTAATTATGTAGTTCAAGCATTTCTGATATGATTTGGATATATTACCTTTTGAGACGTTCGAGTCACCCTAAAACTAATTTATGTGACATTTTAATCGTCTTCAACAGTCTGCATTTGCAAACAGAAAAGCATAACGCGGAAGATTGAAGACAAGCTAGTTCACTCAGTTCACTTCTCTGGTAATCTTGTTACAGTTATCACTCAAGTCTTAAGAAGTATACTGACATAAATCTAATTTGGAGGTAATAGCTATAAATATATGAACAAATGCCATTCTCTAATTAATTGGCAATAGATTGTTAGGAACGACTTTCCTTTTTAGCAATAGCTAAAGGGTTATTTCATGCAACCATTTCCTCATGCATTGATGCCGATGATTAATGAGTAGAAGCTTAAGCAGTTTCAATCTCACTGCCCATTGTGCAAGTCCACATTTTGAGGAATTAATTAAAGTGTAACAATATATGATTAAAGTCCACTGAGTCTCAGCATACTGCTTAGTCATGGTCATTATTCTTAAAACCAATGAGCTCAGGATTCATCTCCTATCTGCTATCATCTTAATGTTTGAGCCCATGCCTGTGGGTGTGTGGTGTAGGACTCTACACCTGTGGATTTATTTGTGTGTGTATCTGAATATTTGAGCTGAATAAGCAAGAGTCACGTATCATGAGCCCTATTATCCAGATTCCACATCCCTATTAGAGCAGTCATGCTAACACTTTGGTTGCCTTGCTCTAGTCTAGCTACACTACGATATAGCACATTAGCTTAGCATCATCAAGGCTGGCTAATGGAAGGCTTTGCTAATCCTCTACTTATTAGGGCACTTTGGAGAATTAGTGCCCTCATCCCCTCTACATCGCACGCTCTTAAGTCTGCAGGGGGCTTTTGAGCACTAGGCTCATTAATGCTCTGTGCTAATGACTTAAAGGGCCCGTTGCGTTAACCTGGCCCTATGCTACATCACTCTACAGTAAGCAACAGTCAAAGGAGACGGGTTGCAGCAAAACAGTCTTTAGTCTTTAGAGATTGGCAGTACCTAAAAGAACTTTGCGTACATTATGAAAGGTTTAAAAGTTGTCAAAAGAAATCCTGCCTGAGTGACTAAGCATGGGTTAAGCTATACAGATGGATATCGTTTCCTTACACCTTGCCAACACTTTAAAGAAGAACTGCTTTGTACGACGACTGCACTTGGAGCACAAAAACAGATTTGTACTACAGAAACAGAGGTGTGTAGGAGTGCAAACAAAATACAAACTGTAGCCATTTGGAGTTTCTCAGCTCACATCATCCTGCTCCAACCATAACCACCTACTAAACAACACTCACACACCACCACCACCACCAACACCATCATCGCCAACCCACACACAAAAACACTCACACATCTGAACCCCTCCTGCACAAGAGTCGTATACTGACTCATGATAAATCATTCTGGGACCAATTTCGCTAAAGCAGCTAGAACCTGTCAAGGTTATATAGAGGTGTTTATTTGAGGGATATACATGTCAGTCACACAAGCGGTTAAGAGTTCAAAACTGTCAGCCACAAGGATTACTGTAGGGCTCATCTACTTTGTAAAATTATCTGCTCTGTGTTTATTTATTCTGCTAGGATGTCATCATGTATGTATAGTAATCCATCTCTGCACACTTTTTTATTCAATGTTTGATTGATCCTGCATGACCCCAAACCTCTGTTGGGAACTCAAAGACTTGCAAAATAAGAGAAATAATTGCTTCTCATGACTTTTCATGTATTCAAAGTATATTGAACTGCAGCCTCACCCTGGTCTTGTTTACATGCGGACATTTTTGATGCATGCTGTGTGTTAGTGTGTATTGTATATGTGTTGTCTGCAACAGAGCATGTTATTGAGCTCGCTCTCTCTCTCTCCAACTTGTTGGTCTGTCAGAAGAAATGGAATGCAAGCACTTCACCTGCACCCAGGTGTGACCGATTCTTCTCTCTATCTGTGTCTCTCCAAGCATTTCTCCTCCCACTGCACACTCATACTCACACATTTTATCACACTGATACCCAGTCCTCCAGTTTCTGTGGCCCAGTGACTGAGGATGAAAGGAAGAGGAAAGAGAGCAGGCCAGGAAGCAAGGAAATCAATAGTAGAGGAAAACCAATAAAAGAGTCTCTGTATGCCTGTAGCTGTAGAACATTTCTTGAATAAGTTCGACCAGATAGTATAAGAGACTTAAACAACACTGGAAAAGCAGTTTTAAATATTGTAAAAAATGATTTGTAAAGTCGTAATGTCTCATTTAGTATCACTTTCACGATCACTCAGCCCGTACCAGCAACGAGTAAAATGGGTGTCCGGAATAAAAAATCCAATAAAATGAGTACAGTTTAACAGAGATGTGCAGAAACCTTCAATCGATACTTGAAGAGTGACATAGTAACACTTATATGCCATAAATAGCAATCTCATTGTCATAACAACAGCATTCTGCCTGCACCTCTAGCTTTGGGCAACCGCTTTAGCAACACTTAATGACACTGCACAAGACAATACAGGAAAACACAAAGTTGTATCTAAATGGAGTGAAACTTTTAGATTGTCCGAATCGTTACTGGTGACTGAAGGACAGGTAGGTTTTGGTGAGGATGGGTTATAAACTGCAGTTTATGCTCATTCTGATATGACAATATGCATTTCATTTTATAAAATGGTAACAAGAAACTTTATAGATTGAATAAGCAGAATGTAAATGCCTGTTGCCTTGTCTTATCCCACAAATTACCTGAGAGAAGACATTAATGAAATGTATCATTACCAGAAAGCAGTCCTATCTGTTGATATGTACATTGCCTAGACATAAAGTAAAGATAAAGGAATTATGTATAAATGATATACACTGTTGACAGTAGAGAAATGTAAATTGTATCATAGGTCTATAATGACATGATTTTTTTTTTTTTTTCAGGTCATGGCTTAGCTGACAGCGGCAGAGACAACTCAATATGTTTTCACTATGAGAGAATTATTTCATTATGTAAAGCAATAAGCTGAATGAAAAAGACACAGAGTGCTGCTGGCTGTAGGAGTAATCACAATCAAGTGTTTGATTTCATCAGAAATACACTGACAGAGATCAAGTCCAAGTGGGCACTCACAGCACAGTCGTAGCCAAGAGTGTCTATGTCTGGAGTTGTGTGTGCATTTCTGTTTGTGTAGATGACCTACTTGTGTCTGTGTATTGTTTCACGCATTGTTCCCCAGCTCCAAACTGCTGCCATCCATTGTAGCGTACACGGCTAAGCACTGAGTGGCAGAGAGAGATGCTTACTCACACTGCTGGCAGGCTTAAAATATACTCTGTTCTATATATGCCTCTGTGTGTATGTGTGGGCCGTTGGCTTGCTGATATACACCCCTTGAGGGAATTAGCACTTGAATTAATGTGGTCAGGGAGGTAGAATGAGCAAAAGATAACATGCCCTTTTCGACTTTGTTTCTCTTGAAATTCATCACTGTAAGTTCTCTGACTTCTGGCACTTTCTGTTGCTGAAAATACCAGACCAATGATTTCTTGCAAACACAATCTGTTCTTATTCCTGCCCACAGTACGCCTCCCCACCTCCTACCCTGTTCCCATTAACATTTAATGGACCCCCTTTGGTCCCTTCATCTTGTCACATTTAACATCATCTATTCCTAGCTAGCTCTAGTCTTTGTGCCCCGGAGATGTATACATCCGCTCTTTCATCCAACCAGCTTTTTTTCCCTTTTTTTTTTTTGTCTTCTCTGTAACTCTATCTGTGCTTCCTCTCCTCATTCCCTTCAACTGCCCCTCAATTCAGTATCCTTTACCACTATATTTATCCAGTTACTGCACTCACTGTTATCACACTCGCCAGATGAATGCCCCTTCTCACTATTTTCCAAACTCCATCTCTCTTTCCCTGTCACTCATTCCTTTAAACTTTCACTCTGCCTCTATTTCTACTTGGCTTTCTCTCTTCCTCTTCTACTTCTTAAACTCTTATTAAATTGCCCTTCTTTTACACAATTCATCTTTCAACCTTGTCCTCTTTTGTATTCCTTTTCTCCACCTTTCCTGAATTCAACCTGAGTCAACAGCATAATTTCCTTCATTTTTAGCTCCCAGTGTTGTTGAGCACGACAGATAAATGCCTCCTCTTCTGCAGCCTGTTCTCTTTACTCTTCTGCTTCCTTCACCTTTTGCCATCCATCCAAACTAAATCCTCCACTCCATTATCTGAGATTGGTGCATGTACAGTAGATCATTCAGGGCTAGTTCATTTTTCTCCTTCGCACCATCCATCTACTCATCCATCCATCAACTGAATTGTTTGTTAAATCCAATTAAATTGTACCACGTGCACTTTTACCTCCACTGCCTACTTTATTTTCTTTTATAATCTGCACTCCACCTTTATCTTCCACCAATCCTTCCTCTATCCCTTGCTTCAACTACTTTATCCATCTAGTAGTAAGCTAACCACCGGAGATACATATTTCACAATTTTGAAGAGTGGATGCAAGATCTATGATGTCAGAAGAGCATCACCTTTTTAAACTCAAATCGCACTATAAAATCCTATCTTCCGAACAAAACCGGCATCATATGAGTCATGACAAGGTCTGATTGTAGAGTACCTCTTTATGTGCAAAAAATAACAGCCCTGTTCTCTTCTCACACCGAGTCTAAAGTCAAAGTCTGAAAGGGTTTTATGCACATTTATCTTTCACACCAAGTCTAGTGTGAATTTTCTAAGAGAAAAAAGAAAAAACAAAACAAAGGGAAACATCTGAACACTGACTGCCTCCTGCTGTGCTCCATGAAATGGGAGAGAAACGCCATATCCTTTATGTAATTGTAATAATTTTCTTTCCTGTTGCCTCCGCATCCTTAGTAACTTTTAGCTCTCTTTTTAACATATTATCTAAACCCGCCGTCCGTGTCGGCTGTTTTCTACCCTATGTTCTGTGTGTGTTATGAAGCTATGAAATGAATAAAGATCGTATTTATTGGTCACAGAGATTTTTATTGAGCACAAAAAAGGCACGGATCCAAAATAAAGTGAAGTATGATCTGGGTTGGTGTGAAAGGCTTTGGCTCACGGCGCAACAGTTTATCCTCTTTCTCATTTCTTGTTTCCTTCGGCTATTCCTCCCTCCATCCACCCCCCAATCCATTCAATGAGACCTGATGCGGTATATATCTTTGTGTCCAAGCTCAATCCATTGTAAAGTCAAGGAGATGAACGTGTCCCCTGGGAAAATCCACAGCTTTTCTGTTTACAGCCTTGGGACTTTTACAGCTATTACTTCACCAGGACAGGTCTACACCCTTCTCTCTCTCCTCTCAACACTTGCACTTGCATTTTTGCTTTTCTCTCTCCAGCTTTAGTGCCATTTCTGGCCTTGTAATAGATTCTAATATTAACCATTGGAAGCCATTTTCCAAATTGAGGCACAAACGCATGCACACAGCATGCTATTCTGTGTGGGCCTATACAGACTGACTCTTGCCTACCCCCAGTCTCTCTCTCCCTATCTATCTTTTTATATTCTCTTCGTCAGCTTGACTAATGACCCATTTGTCAATGCTTTAATCATATTTAGAAAATGGATTGGTTGTTGTTCACTGCTAATGGCTTGGTGTGTCTCTGTTTTCAATGCCTGTGTACACGGCAGATGTCATATCTTCCCTCGTGGTGTCTCAATAGTTAGTTGCGCACAGGTGTGTGCGTGCATGTGGGGTGCGTATGCTTCTGTTTATCAATGTGCTTTCATGCCTGTCCATACATGTCATTGTCAGAGAGTGAGATATTGGATAGTGTTTGAAGGAGATACTATGTGGCAGGGAGTTGATATTTTTCAGATAAATGAACGCGGTGAATAAAATGTCACTGCTTATCGTCTGTTGACACCATCCAACCAGGCCGGCTTACTGTTTTGTAGGCTGTAATGAAATTGGGGAAGTGACTATGCATAATCACTGAGCTATTCATCTCTCCATCCCACAAAATATCTAATAAGACAAAATGTTTGGGCGCATCACACCTCAATCACTAGTCTAATCTCTCCATGTAAACACAGCAGTGACTGGCCTGAGTTGGGGGCTGAGGCACGCGTGTTTACTTGTAACTGACTGACCTGATGAAGGACTGTATTACAGTGTGTGACTGAGCGTCTATTCCACACACAATTTGTACACACGGAGAGAACTGCTGTAGTTGATATAACACATTAGTGTCACATATTAGACATAATACTTCAAGTGTTTACACCATTTACCAGTAAACGATACTCTCCACTGCTTTGGTGCATTTTCCTGAACCTAGTAGTATGCTGGCTGATGAAATTACTTAATTAGCTGCTGTCGCGTACAGACATTTGGAGGAGAGAGGGCAGAAAGGGATGAGCTGAGCGAGAAGTGGCAAGATTCTATAAAGAGTAAGTTAGGTGTGTGCATTTCAGAGGAAACGCAGAAATGAAGGCTGGAAGGAGAGACAGGGTGATTTTTTAATTGATGTATTGCGGTAAAGAGCTCTGGAAAATGAAGTAAGGATTAAAGCCTGTAGAGAAAGATGCAGACAAATGCAAATCAGCGGCCAGGACAGGGAGAGGGTGAAGGCAATGAAAGGAGGGAGGGAACAAGAGATGGATGAATTATGGAGAGACTGTGGGGAACTCCATAATTATACATGACTCCATCAGAGCTACTTCAATGAGAAAGAAAGTGCCTGCTCCCTCACTGACAGAGGTGGGAACAGAGTGAGGAACAATAGAGAGCAGTTGACATGCATGTAATGGAAGGTTAGAGTGATTAACCAAAATTAATTAATTGAATAATTTAAGTTTTTTTTTTTCCTTTCTTTTTCCACGGTGAAGGAAGAGGAAGGATCACAGTTTAATTCCTCTCAATTAGAATAAACAACACGCTGTATGTCTCATGCCTATATTGGAAACAGAGCCACCAGCTAATGATGTTTTGTTTCCTGACATGACAGTTATAATTGCTTTATGCTCCTCAAAATCAGATATATAATATTGGCATGAAAAATACTTAATTACCCAAACTCCCTGAGATCCACACAATCCATGGATAAATTAACTCACACACACTTATCAGTATACTGTCCTCAGCATATGTTGCTGCTGCATGTTCATATATGCTGAGAATGTGAATTTTTAAAAAAGGGGGAATGCAGCTCTCTGGCGTTTATAAGTAATGAGGTGAGTTAGCTGGAATATGATGTTCACACACACACACACACACACACACACGCATGAGCAAACATGCACAGACAGAGTTAATGCATGCATCCAGCTGCCCATGGGTGCTTGTATCAAATTCCAAATCCTGGTGTTGGCACACAAGACTGTGAGGGGATCTGTAGCCCATTCCCTCCAGGCAATTACCCAGAAATACATGTGAGCCAGTGTCTTGTGTTCTGCCGCTGCGTACCTCTTCGCTCTACCTTCTTTGTTCCTTGCTGGCCAGCACTCCACCTGTTATCAGCTGCTCTCCCTCCTGGCTCTCTAATGGAGCTGTGACCTTCCAAACTCATTCAAAATGGTAGCCAGTTATCTTTTCCAAAAACGTGAAAACTTCTTTCAGGAGTATCTTCCATTACCCTCACGTCCAAATAAATGATAAACTTGTTACTTGTCTGAAAAGAAATTCTCCTGAGTTACGCTGTTTCTTTTGCCAGGATTTAATTATTTCATGATGGCTCTATGCTCCTATAAAAAGGCATAATAACCCTGACCTTTCCTTTCCTATACATTTAATCTCAATATAGTGTTGCATTTAATGAAAGACTGTATCAGCTAACTGTATAAATATTAATGTAAATGTATGAAAGGCTTTTTCATATATCAGCACACATTAACCTCTAGCCAGCCTTGGTTGTAATTATTAAATACTCCTGATAATATTTCATCTCCTTTTTTTTGTTTTGATTTCCACATTGAGTATTTTCATAGTCTAAGCAGCATGCCATTAATTATATATTTCAATGAAAATAAATACTTGCAGTATCTTCCAGAATTGACTTTGCATCACTGTAAAAAATGATCTCGTTAACATTCGGTGCAACTGCGATATTCTATCCTGTTATACTTTAGTTTAGAGTGAGTTTTGCAATGTAGGCGGATGACAATACAACTCACAATGAAGCTTGGCCTGCACGAGAGCTGTGAATTGGCTCTTCTCTAAAATGGGATACAAGCAAATGGATACAAACACTGTTGTTCCTGGATCAACGGTAGGATGGACACGTTTAATTCTAAAAAGAATAGGAGAAGAGAAACAGCTTCCTAAACAGCATGTTGTACCTTTTATGTGTGCGTGTGTAAGTGTGCACATGTGCACACATACTGTACACACAAGTGTGTGGGTGAGAGAACACATAGGTCAAGGTACTTGTTGCTTGAAACTCTGGAGTCTCATATGCCAATACTATCCAAATGAACATCTGAACATAAGTGTGTGGGCAGCATGCTTACAGTAAGTGAAAGTGGCATCATTAACAACCAACCAACAACCAGAAGCACAGAGATTATGTAAAGTACTATAATAAAACATAACTAATTAATTGCCGCCTTCATTAAATCAAGTTGACAATTGGCTAATCAGCAGTCACCCATCTAAAATCTGTTATGCCAGGCAGGTTCTCTAGTCTAACTGAGCACCGTTGATGCTGCAGTCTACTGTAGACTATACTTTCTATTGATTTCTAGTGAAATGTATGGATGAGTATAAGTAGAAAAATACTGTACACTTATACATCTCTAAAGAGTTTTTATAAACCAGCGCGTGTGAACTTATTTATTCGTATAAAAGCTGATGAATTAAAAGCACATTATTGGAAGTGGTCTGCAAAATGAACTTAATTAGCTATGTCTATGACCTTTAGGATGACCTTTGGGCTTTAAAGAGGATGATGGATTGATATGTAAATATTGAGCTATTTTGAATGATAATGGTATAATCTTTGGGCTTCTATCTCAAACCTCCCGTGTATTGAGTCTACTTGGAGCCACATACTGTATACTCAAGTTGCATGTACAGTCTGTGGCACTTGAGATAAAAGCCTCCCGCAATTGGCGTCCATGAGAGATCAAACAGAGAGACAAGGGCCATCCGGTGAAAAGATTATTTGGGGTTATAACACTACTCAACCTGTCCATGATGAAAAGAGAGAGGGAAAATGAAAGTGCTTTGAAGTGCTAGTGCCTAGCTAAAGGCTACATTCACCTTTTATTTTACAGAAGAGTCGGGTGGAAGGAGAGGGGGGAGGGGAAGGGAAGAAAACTGACAGAAGTGTGTGTGTGTGTGTGTGTGTGTGTGTGTGTGTGAGAGAGAAACAGAAGAGAGATGGAGAGAGATTAATACAGCTTGACACATATAAGGTTAAGGCAGAGGGAGAGATGCACACAAATCGAGATACAGAGAGACAGTGAAAGTGGAGACAGTGAAAGAGACAGTGGGGAGGAAAAGAAGAGATTAAACAGCAGTAGCATCTGAGTAGTGACAGATACAAAAGAGAGGGGAAGAGAACAAGATATTCATGTTTTCTCTGATGCATTCCAATTGTATTTGGAAAATACTGTAAACTGATTCGCCCTCACTCTGGCAGATAGGCTGCACTCTCCCGGTCTCTACACACAAACCATGTTTGTGGTTAGATATGTATATGTGCATGTGCATTGGGCTTGCAACAGTATGACTTTTTACCATAGTAACGATATGCTGATACAACCCTGTATCCCTATAACGCTATGTCTGAATCTCAAGAAGAGATTCAGTTCACAGGTCCTTGTCAGGGCACAATAATGCCTGGCTAAGCTGCCGCCGAACTGGATATCAAGAGGAATACAAACTATAAACACACACACAGACTCGTATACAGTGCACACCCCCACACACACACACACAATTGCACTGTTCACACCCTGTGTCCCAGAAAACTAAATTGAGAAAAATATACAAGACCACAGCCAAACCCGTGCCATCACTTTCTCTGTTTACCCCTCCCTGTTCTCTCTCTCTGTCTCTCTCCCTTCCCCTCTCTCTCTCCCTTGACAGCATGTGTGATAACTTTTATGTTGCTGTAACAAGAATGAATGAGCTCAGAGGGAGGAGAAAATGCGTGCACGAGGGTGTGTGTTCGCGCATTTGCTTCTGTGTGAATGTTTGTGCCACTGCACATTTCTTCCCAGATCTTTTTATTTGTGCGTGTGTGTTTGTGTTACCCGGCTCATATACTGTATACACTGTGTGCATGATGTGTGACTGTGCGCCATATGACAGATGGCAAGCCCCCCTGTGAAGACCTAGAGAGAAGCGGGGAGCAAGGGACTGATGTGTTTCAAGTTGAAAAGCGACAGCAGAATCTGTACAAAGCGCTCAGTAAAGCCCCTCAGCTGTCACTCTGTTGATCCATAATTGAATGAGCAAGTGTTTATAGCCAATCACGCAGCATGAAAACATTAACAAACAGACAAGCTTTGTGTCTTTTTGGGTCCTTGACTGTAGTTGTGTTTGATAAATATCCATTTTCATTAAAGTAGCTGTCAGCTTTGGCTTTAATGATTGCAATGTAAATCTGTGATGATCACTGCGATAGCTGTTGGCTTGTGAAAAAGCTTGTACACATCGAGTGTGTCAAGGCCTTTAGTCTAGTGTGTTTTCACCCAACTCTTTCTTCTCTCTCATTCTGTCTGCTGGAAGAGCACTGAATAATGAACTGTTCAATATCGCACGTCATTCACTTTCATAATGAAAACTGACCCTGAGTTTCAGTCAAACGAGTGATGCGTGAGTGTTTCACTGCTCCGTGTGTGTGTGTGCCAGTATAAGGCAGATTGTCACTGTAGGAAACTGGCAGGGATGGGATTATTTTAGCGTGTGCAGTGTACAGGACATGTCAATTTTAATGGTTTGAGGTATCGTTAATTTCGGTGGAGGCACCTTTAAATAAATGTGGTCATGTTTGTGTTACTGAGTGAGCAGAACCTTGCATCTAAAAGACATTGTGTATCTTTGTTAGCCTGCTGTAACAAAAGGGAACTGCATGTGGGTGAGCGTTTGGTTCTAAAGCATGCAAAATGATGAGCCGATTATGCAATGGTGTTCACAAAGGTTCCTGTTTGTATCTATGTGCATGTTAGCAGCTTTCTGTGTGTGTATGTGTGTGTCTTTATTGTCTGTAGATGGTTTAGCAAATATGTTAGTTACTCTGACCGGTTGTGTTTGTGTGGGAGAGAGAATCAGAGAAAAGGAGAGGAGAGATTTCTGTAAAAACTGATTAGATACTTTTTTATTATACAGGACCAGCAGCAATGTCTACATTCACACGATGTGCAGTTGTTGATGTGAGTGATAAACTGGTTATGTAACTGGTACTGTATGGCGTTGCCATTTTTGGCATGCACTGTAATATTCACTGGTTGTTCTCAGCTAGTGCAGGAAGTTACCTGCCCATACCATGCCAAAATTCAGTCCTTTTCTGTCAGCTTTGTTTAGCGAATGCCTATCCATCTACTCTTTCATGTCTGATATTGTGCCTATTTCATTGATACATTTAAATAAGAAATAAAACTGTCAATCATGAGAGTCAGAGTTTGACAATGACAGCATCACAGACCGGACAAAAATAGTAGTAGGTGTGTGATTTTGTGGGAGATGCTGGTGCAGGAAGGTCAAGTGCAGTCAAACGAAAGGTGAACTGCCACCGTGCATTCCTGACATTCAGTGACAACAAGCGTGTTCCTAAACAAGATCTCTAATGTTATTATTATCTGGAAACTCTGCAGTAAAGTTAAAAGTTTCAAGATTTTGACTTTGCAGGCTTCAAAAAAAGGAGTCAAATCTTCCCGGAAACCTAATTCCATCAAGCTGCAATCATCATTATCTTGTCAGTGTGATTGGCTACACTGCAGTCCCATACCATTCATATGCTCCCCCAATGCACTCAGTGGACTTTACAGTCCAGTGCGTTCCCATTCCCCTGTTTGACTTTGACTTGAACTACAATGACTTAATGGACACATTTTCTGGACTGCTTCTTTATACTGGAACTTGAAATAAAAGACTTTATGGTGCAATGTGGGGCTATTTATGTGGATTCCTCTGGTGTCTATTTGAATGTACTATTTGAAACAACAGACTTAAAGGCTTATGAATATAATCTTGAAAGTTAATCTGTTTCAATATTTTCCTTTAATTTTTCGGTTCAAAATGTTCATCTAAAACAAAACAAGAGTAATCCTTCAAGTATTGGATAGATATTGGATTTATGTTTATTGTTTTTATTTTTATATTTCACTTGCAACACGATCACTCTGAGTATCCTTAAATATTGTCATCAGTGTAATCACCTCTCCTCGTTCAGCATCTACTGTAAACCTCTGATCATTCTTGTCTAAAGTGTCTAGCTAATATACTTGTGTCTGCTTTCAAAGGAGAAACGGTTGAAAGCACTTATTGTAAGCACTTATATACTAACAGCTGAGATTAATTGAACAAGTGTTGCGCTGCATGTCAGTAATGCGAACAGTCTTCGAATAACAGTTTGAGTTATTAACTTCACTTGTTGAATCACACTCCCCCACTAAATAACACCCCTTTTCACAGGTTTGGGTTTTCAGCTGACAGATCTGTGTTTGCTTAGATAATAGTAACTGGGTACAACAATGCAAACTGCTTCAACACAGTGACAACCATAACAGCTTTTAGCGCTGCACCGCTGAGTGGCAGCCAGGTGGAAATGGAACAACAGACGAACCACGAGCCAGAGAGCTAGAAACACACATACACTAATACACACAAGCAAACACGGACATGACAATTAGTGCTAAACACTGTAATTGCATCTCATAAAAATAACAAAGATGAAATTTAAAAAAAAGAAGTGTACATCCACCATACTGTGTATTGACAGGGAATAACAAATGTTTTTTTCTTTCTTAATTTGTTAAAAATTAATTTGAATTTGATGTGTTTACCAAAACACTGATTGCTTTAATGAGCGGCACATTGTTGAGTGGTTGTTTGTGTGACCTCCTGATGGAAACTAATTGACTTTGAGTCTAAAACTTTGATTGGAAATGTTGTCTTCCTGGAACATCCCTCGAGCAGGACTGAACTGGGAGTTAATTCTGATTTTGGTGAAAGTTTATTTATTGTCTGTGCGCTTTAAAACTTTTGTTGTTGTTTGCATGAAGTGCTGGGCTGAATTGTTGTTTGGGAATGAAACAAGAACACAATTGCCTGAGAAATATGAGAGGGAAATTGATTATGTAATCTCAGTTTGTTGATGAATTGCTTTAACCAACACAAAGCAATTAACAAAAGCAATCACATATGCACATAGCTATTGTCCAATGTTGTGGCTATAAATAGTTTTAAATCAATAGTTTTCATACTTCTTGACTGTTTAAACTTTATAAACTCTAAGGATCATTAAATTCAATTTAAATCAGAATGCATAATAATATATACACAATAATAATAATATTTAATCATGGAGTCAAAGACACATTGAAGTTCAGAAATATTGTCTAGACCTCGATTTTTGTAAAATCGTATATACAAAATAACTCCTTTGACTATATTTGGTCATATTTTAAATTTTGTCTTTTGCCTTGCTAATGTGCTAACACTGTTGTTCACTGCTTGTAATGCAAACTCAACAATTCCTTGATTTCCCTCTTATCAAATTAAAACCAAGCCTGTAATGCCGGGGCTATAACCCCTTCCATCTCCATGGAAGGCTTTTATTGTGAAACATCTGCAGAAATTGCTGAGTTTCACCAAGAAATTACTGAATAACCAGAGTCTAGAGAACCAGTCAGACTGAACTACACTGCAGATATTCTAACTTGTCAAAAAGGTAAAAAAGAAACACACACACACACACACACACACACACAGAGGTGGTCTTGACAACAGCAACCACGACTCAGTTCCATTAGCAAGTGTCCCAGTAACAGTGATGGCATACACTATAGCAGGACCTCTGCTAAGTGGAATGCAGCAATCATAAATACACCTGTGAGTTTCTTGACATGACATGTCAAAATGTCATATGTGCAACCAGTCCCGAGCTGAGTGGCAAGTGTGACATCCTGCATGCTGAATTTACCATGCAAGTCATTATAGTGCAGGTATTAATAGTTTTGAGTGGTTTCTCAGGGCTGATGCATCTGATGCTGAATGGCTATAAATCACAAGTCAAGCCATTTCTTCTTCCATCAGTGTTAATCACCTCAGAATGCGACAGGATGCGTTGCATGCTGCTAGATCGATGAGCTTGATTGCTGCCATCCTCAGCTACACCACACTCAAATATGCAAACGCGCACACACACACACTTTCAGTTTTGTGCGAGCGCAGAGAGGCTGGAGCTCAGTGAAGGAGAAATGACAAGTGTGTAAGAGAGAGAAATGACATATAGAAACAATGGGGGAGTGCAGGTGGGCGAGTTAGATGCTGAACAGCAGCAGCAGCAGCAGCAGCAGCAGCGTGACATGGTAGAGAGACATAGAGTGAAATGTGATCGCAGCTTAACAATACCGAGAGACGGGCAAAGAAAATATGACAGACCAATTAAACGCATAACTCTGGAATAACTGGGACAAATCATTTAGAGAAACATTCCCCAAAATAAATACAAGGTCCCTGCTGAAGTTTGGTTACATCTGGTTCACAAAACATAATCAATAGACTACTATCAAAGATACTATTGTACTCATCCATCATCTCTGTCTTCTTTGGTCACCTGTGGTTGTCTGTGTGTGTGTGTTTGATATTGTTTGGACAGTTGAGACATGGGTGAGTGTTGTTTGGAAAAACAAAACAAAAAATCATTTTACCTTCACAATTACTTTTTTTTATTTGTTATTGACAATCAATAAAAAGACCGTTGAAGAAAAGATATGACTGTACAATAGGGGAGGTCTGGCACATCAACAAGTAACGGCCTTACTTGAACAGTGTAATGGCTCTCTCAACAATAAAACAGGGTAGTTGTACAACTGTACAACGGTACTCAATTATTATTATTGAAGAACATATAATCTTAACTTAACTGTGCAGTAAACATAGTTATTCCATAGATATGTTACTCAATGACTTATGGGGTCCACTGTGTAAGATCTACGGGGCAACTATGTCTTTATCTGAAATAGGAATGCTTGTGTCTTTGTTACATTAAAATAAGCCATTTATATCTACAGACACCGCAGATCCACCATGTTTCTACAATAGCTTAGAATGGACAAACCAAACACAAGCCCTAGAAAGGGGCCATGTAGAATCCCTACACACTGATCGTGTATTTATAGGCACACATTTTGGCTGTAAGAATGATCACTCCCTCTTTAATTTTCTGATTAACCTGTATTATCAGTGAACACTCATCATTAAAGCTTCATCAAAGGTGCATATCAGAGAAGATTCAAAGTCTAGGCTTTCAAACTGAACTGAGAAGAACTAAAAAAAAAGGTCAGTAATGAAAGGAAAACTTTGCGGGCTAATGTATTGAATTAAAATCCTAGAAAATATTCAAGACTGTTTCTACAGAGATTTGTGCAAGAATGGATTATGAATGGAATAATTCATCCAGCTGTTTTGCGAGGAAAGGGGGGGATTTTGAGAAAGTCTGCCTGAGCCTCTGTTTGTGTCTTTGTTGCTTCACCTAAAATGGCCTGTTAATCTAGCTGATGCAAATTGATCCTGATTTCTCACACATGTATGCATGCTTGTGAGTCTGGCTACTGCGTGTCTGTCTGTGTTATGTGGGGTGGAGGATTGGCTGGTAGAAAATGCCAACACCAACTGTGCTTTTAAGGCGACATCCTAATTTGTCACATTAATATCTTCTGCAAGCACATTGTACACATGTCACTGTAACTTAAGTCAATGCCATGTTTAAATGAAGATCAAAAGAGACATATTCTGGGCTGTGAATGGACAGAGGAGCATGGGAACATATAGATACAAGCAGCTACACTGCACATGCACAAAGAGAAAAGTCAGCATTGGATATATATGTACTGTGTATACCTGCTTCCAAGTTAACTCTGTAACAGAATGATCAATGCTTGCATGCAGCACCACTATCTGTTGCTGTGTAGCAACAAATGTGCGTCTTGTCTCTCCTCTTTTCTCTCTCCCATCTCTGTCCTAAGGGGATAAACACAGCTAGATTTTTAAACAGAGGACCGTCGTCTACATCAACAGTTTGACCAAAATCCAAATGGATCATGTGGTAATGAGCATTTGAACCCTAATGCATAATCTGAATGTATAATAAATGTAAATAGTGGGCCTGCAAAATATTGTACTGGGTGGATGACAGGGATTGACAGTCCACTGTTCATGTCTTGGAGACACGGAGAAATATAATGACTTTATTTGCACCCTAGTTTACATTCACTCAGTTATACTTATTCACCGCTAAAAAGGTCCCCATAGGTCTTCTCTTCAGCCCTTTACATACAAATTATGTTATACATAGGAAAATATTTTTGAGGGAAACATAATGCCACTTCATAGCTGTTCACTTCTGCTTAAGTAAATTTAAAATGGATGAACTATTGACTTTGAATTTTTTAATGAAAGGACTGCCTTAGGGATGCACACATATGTTTTTTAGCTTGAAATGTAAAATCAGTAGTCAGGTACATGGTATGCATATAAGTCACGATATTCAGTTGGATTGTTTATCCTTTTGTCCTCGCCTCAAGAAATTTTCACTTGAGAAGTCAAAACAAATTACTTTGACGGTATTTGAAATTGTAAATCTGGGGAGTGTACGCGCTGTGTCTGTACTGTCGTCATTTGCATATTTGTTTATGTATGCAGTGGCAGATATTATGATGTATGACAGCGTGTTTCCTAGAGTTACAGTGAACAGAAGAGAGTCATACTTTTTTCCGGTGTCTTGGACCCCTCTGACCATTTTCACCTCCTTCTGATATTTATCTCTCCCTCTGTTCCTCTACTCCTCCTCCTCATTTCCTTTAACTCCTACTCACTGGTTTCCTCACTGTTTTCTCCATCTTCTCAATCTCCTGCTGCGACTGTTGTCTGTTTCCGTCTCTTCCCACTCCCTACCACCTGTCTGTCCCCCTCACTAAAATCTCTCCTCTATAATCTCTCCCACTCACTCCCTTCTCTTGCTCTGTGCAGAAACAAGACAGATGCTAAGGTTTAATGCTTTAATATGGCTGGCTGTCAGCCCTTCAGTCTCTTTGATACTTATACACCTAGTCCCATTGAAGACACTGTGATCCAATTTGGGCAAGATGGCATCCGCTCAGACAGAGAGGGGTTTGTGCTGTTTAAGTGTGTTGGCATATGTTTGCCGGGGTGCGTGTTATTGTTCGTTCCTCTGCATGTATGTGCAGTTGCATTGGAGGGAGGGAAGAGACACAAAGAAAAAAAGAGAGAGATTTGTCATTGGGCAGAAATGACATGCAAACGCAGGCACTTACACACACTGAAAAATGCACATGTAATTAATGCTGCAGGTTTAGGGAGTGCAGTGTTTGATGCAAACACAACCCTGGAGCTTCATAGCACACAATGATGTTGAAAAGGCACAGAGCTATTTTACTCTATATTATATTATTAATAGCAGGAATACTTTGGTCATATGTGAAATTGGATAGACACCAACAATAGCCAATCAATCAAATTGGCTCTTCTTATTGCATTTAACCTCACCATGACATACTTTCAGTTTTCAGCTGACGATAGCTGCAACACAGGATTCCTCTAACACCTGTTCCAACAGTGTAATGCGTTGGTGTACAGAGATGCAAAGAGCACAGGTTTGTTCACAAGATGTAGTATAGATTAATGAATGGATAAATGAATTGGAAACAGCCGTGGATGACAATTTTAGAAAGAAAGATTCTGCATGATAAAAAGGTGTTGAATCGGTATGTTCGCCTCTGCCAGTAAAGACTATAACTCAGTACACCTGTGTTTGCTCTGAGCTTGCTGGCCAGGGAGCGCAGGCTTAGTTTCATTCCAAAGCTGCACACACAGCAACTGTGTTCACAAATCCACAAACAGGTATTCAACATGCAGAACAGAAAACTAAAGTGTTGCGAATCATTTTAAAAGTTACATTGATAAATACCAATGAATGGAAAGTCGTGTCCTATATTGTCTCCTTTGAGCTCAAAACACAAAAATAAAATTGCCTTGTGTCTGATAAAACTGGCAGGAAAAGGGGGCAGAGAAAGGGAGAGACTCTTTATGTATTCATGTTCTTTCCCTGAGGCGCCACCGAAAGCTAACATTTTTATGTTCCAATCCATTTTACCTCACATAAGTTTTCCTTGTGTGTCTCCGTTATTCCCACAAAAAACACTTTCTAAACTGCCACAACTTGTTATGACCACAAAGGGTACTTTTTTTGTCTTTATGATTGTGTGTTTTTTTTTTTTTATGTTCCCTGTCTAAATGAAGTTTTAAGGTTTTAAGCTGGCATACATTCTAAGTCCTTGTGTTGTTTTTTAAAAATATGACAGCAGAAAAACAACATTTCTCTTTTAGTTGCAGACATCAAGGCGGGATGCTCATGTTAATAGGACAGTCCTTGTCCAAAACATCACAAGAAGATGAAAAGCTCCTAGCGCTAATATAAGAGTAAGTTTAGTCGGAGTATGTCGCACAAACTAAATCATTACCTCCTGAAAGACTGTGATCCAGTTTGGGCAGGTCGACAGCCGCCAGAGGCCAGCGTGTGTATGTGTGTGACAAAGTGTCTCAATGTTTGTCACAAAGAAGGTGAAATCAGGCCAAGTCCAAATGTCAGAGAAAGACAAACCAAATAGCAGACGGAGAGGGAGAGAAGTTAACACCCAGCTCATAAAAATAGGGCTCTTAGAAGAACCATGCACATCCAGTGAAGAAAAAAAAAAACTTCCCAACAGCTGTACTTGTACAACCTCCTTTGTGACCATCCTTTGTTTCACCTCTTTACTCCACAATCCCCCAACCCCCCAGACATATAAACCTTTTTAGGCATGTCAAAGACTAATGCTTTTCACTTGTTTTCTGTTGCTAGTTTTCTTTAATTGCAGAAAGAGTGCTTAAGCTTTTAAGGGCTGACAAAAATACTGCTCTGTGTTGTGAGGCTTACAGTAGGCTTATCTCAGAGGAACAACACCTCGTCATAGTGTGAGTATACTGCATATACTGAGATCTCTATAGCCAGCACAAAAACAAGAGGGAATGAGAGCTCTGTGTTTCCATAGCAATAACATTTTGATTTTATGGCCTACAACAAGCACAGCTGGAAACAAAGACTACAGTAAGAAATGCAATTAAATAGATATTTATCTATTTAAATTAATTATTATTATTGTTGTATTTACGTTATCCCTTTGAGCTATTGCAACCTAATTTGAGTCAAATGTGTTTTTTGTATTTGCAAAGTGTTACTACAGCAGCTAAATTAAGGGGAAGAGCTTGGAAGCTCTTTGAAGCAAAATTACATAGCCTCTATAAGTTCATTTAAAGATCAAATGTGTCTCGAGCTACAGTCAGTAAACTAATCTGTAATATAATAAGAATAAGAATAAGAATAAGAATAAGAATAAGAAGAAGAATACGAAGAAGAAGAAGAAGAATACGAAGAAGAAGAAGAAGAATACGAAGAAGAAGAAGAAGAATACGAAGAAGAAGAAGAAGAATACGAAGAAGAAGAAGAAGAATACGAAGAAGAAGAAGAAGAATACGAAGAAGAAGAATACGAAGAAGAATACGAAGAAGAATACGAAGAAGAATACGAAGAAGAATACGAAGAAGAATACGAAGAATACGAAGAATACGAAGAATACGAAGAATACGAAGAATACGAAGAAGAATACGAAGAATACGAAGAATACGAAGAATACGAAGAATACGAAGAATACGAAGAAGAAGAAGAAGAAGAAGAAGAAGAAGAAGAAGCACATGAACACAATGCCAAAAAGTAGTCAGTCCATCTGGTCCATTGAGCGATGGGGAAAAAAGCAAAGCACAGGTTCATTCTTAAGAACAATGTTTAAGAGAGAAGAGAGAAAAATACATACAACATGTTCAAATGAAACACATTCAGGCCATTTTTCGTCTGATTCATGTTATTTTTAAAGGCCTGGAAGTCCCTGCAACTTTATCAAGTTCAAACACAGAAAATGTTTTCCACCGTTTCGAAAGTGGCAAAACCAAATAGCTTTTCTATGTCCGAAATGATGCTCAAGTACCCAAAGTACCATGCACTTCAATTCACCCGTTTTCGCACCTGTCTGAGTTTGTCATTCAGGTCGAGGAGTTGTACTCCCCTGTGTAACAGAACACGAGTCTCGTTAATTGCTCTTTGCTAAACACATTTTCACATTTGCTGTAATTGAGAGCAGAGTGTAATTCAATTAATTTTCCAAGTAATCAGTCAGCTTGTGTCAATCAATGTGTCCGTTGCAAAGTTTATTGGAGGCCTCCACCATGATTATGTTGGTGTGTGGTGGTGTCCATGGTGATGCTTTCACAGAGTGTGGGTATGCGGTGTGTGGGAGGCACGTGGAGATGCACATGTGGGCCTGCTTTTCTATCTGGATTGACCCCACTGAGAAATTATTCCGCTTTAGCTGTTATGACAATATGCTTTTCATTGACCTACCGTACAAAACTGAAATGGAAACACTGTTTCTGTCACAAAACACAGAAGCGTATACTGTGAGAATTCACCTATGCAAATCAAAAGAAACAGAAGGAGACGAGAACAGATGTTCTGTTTTGGCCTTTGCTTCTGCTGTGGGACGGCTGGGAAGCCTTTGTGTCTCCCTCTCTGTCTTTCTCAGTCACGAGAAGAGAAGAGAAGAGAAGAGAGGAGAGCATGGTGCAGCAAGAATATAAAGTATGGATGAAGATGAAAGGCTTAGGTGTCAGCTGACCACTTAACAGGTGTATCAGAATGTGTGTGTGAGCATGTATCCGTGTGTGTGTGCTCCTCTGACCTTTTCATGTGAGGTGTGTGATAGGTCAATGAGACCTTTCAAACTGTCCTTGTTTAAGACTCTCTTCAGCAGTCTGAGCATACATGCACATGCACACCTGTTTTAAACAAACTCACACCACACAAAGAAGAAGGGAAAAAAAAGATGGGAACACACACCTGTATAGTAAATGGGCTTTTTAAAGCTAATACACATCGGCCACTTCTACTTTGTTTTCCCTTTGTATTAAGCAGCACGCTGCCAGAAAAGGGGTCATTAATGTACTCCAAATCAAAAGAAAGATGTGAAACACTGATGAAGGAAGTGTTCCATTTCTTTGACGATAGTGTAACACAAAGCAAAAAGATGACTAAGATGAATTTATGCTGTGAGAACAATATAGCCTATTTGAGAAGTCGTGTAGGTAATTTATGATAACATTGTTGCAACACTGAAAAAAAAAAACTACCTAAATATTCTAAATTGGAATAGCCAATTAAAATGAGAGAAGATAAGAAAACAGGGAGGCTTCTCAGTAAATAATGATAAATACTTATAAAACAAAAAGAGGAAATTAAATACAAAAGTCTATATTGCAGTTGGAGAAATGAGGTAAATAAATGCCCCAGGCACTATTTGTGAATTTAATGTTCTTATCGGCGCACAAAAGCTTCTTCCTGCCACGAGAGGTTCAATAAAATATTAGTAAGTATATTAAAATAAGGTGTTGTGACACTGAATTTCTTAAGGCTTCTCCTGTGAGTTTTATTATTTTTATTGAGTTTTATTATTACCATTAAGAGGCCCTATGAAACTGGAGTTTGTTTCCAAATTATAAACAATATATATTTTGTATCATACTATAATTTGTGAGACTGTCACAAATCCAGTCCGGTTTCCACAAATGCGTGCTGGAAACGGGACTGTGCTGACTTCACATCGCCTTGTGAGGACGTCTTGCGTCCTCTTTATTCCTGATCGGTCTTCGGTTTTCCACCCCTTTCATTTCGTTCCCTTTTTCTGTCTATCCGTTTTCTCTTGTGTCCACCATCCATCTATCCTCTTCCTTCCATCCCACTCCATATGTTGCTACATCCAGTTTTCTTCACTGTTTGTGCTGAGTACATGAGCTGAATCTCAACAATGTGGAAACTCTTCACTTGATTGGGTGCCTTATCGGCGAAAACACAAGAGCTTTAATTAAAAAACAAAAACTTTGCCACACATTACTGCACAGAGATAGGCCAGGAAGATTGGATGTAACCGTCTGTGCGTGTGCATATTTTTATACATCTGCGCAAACATTTGCTTGTGTGAGTGTGTGTTATTTACTTGCATTTGGATGTATCCATGCATCACTTTCATCAGTAGCATTTTAATTATAACACAAATTTATAATTACTTTCATATCACAGTGAGCATCATCGTAATTCTATAAGTTGTCATGCACACGTTCTTGTCATCAGAGCATCCATGGACGTAATGTGTTGGCGGTGCATTGAAAACCATGGTGATCATATACACATTAGACTCGGCAATGGTTGAAGGATAATGCCGTAACGTTCTACTGAAACTCTCCATTGTATTGTGAAGGTGATTGGCGTGATCAATAGGAACTGATGTTTGTTTGTTTTTTATAATGCGACATGGTTTTCTTTTTTCAAGATCCAGACTAGTAGAGACCAAAGAAGAGAGGAGTGGAGATAAATGTAATTGATAAGAACAAGCAGAGAAGAATGAGAGAATGACAAGGCCATTAAGGCTGACAGTGAGGAGCAGAGAAAGGAGATAGGACCCAATAGAGCTGTCTTCTTAATGAATTTACCTTGCCTCCTCATAATCGTCTAGAAAAAAACAAAACAAACAAAACAGACGTGGTCTTCTTTCTATTCACGGTCTATTTTTATTCTTAATTTTGGATCTCTTATATTGTATGAGAGATCTCTGACATGGATTATAATATGGCTAACACAGCCGTAGGTCAACCAAGTGCAACAACATGAGACCCAGCAGCCAGCTAAGACGCCAACTCTGCATCTGTTTTTCAGCCTTTTATTTCATGAAGCGCTCACCAACAACTAAGTCAATCAAAACTGATTCTTGTCCTGCAACTTACATGTATTGCTCAGTCAGTCTCTCCTTTTCTCTTCTTAGTTTTCTCTGTCAAGATCCTTAGTTTCATTGTCTTTATGTCGAGTAGAGCCTGCTGAGACCAGTTACATTGCACACTTGCATGGCTCCAGGTCTGGCAACCCTCTCTGCATTTCCCCCGTCCCAGGCCTAAAAAAATCTCCTCCGCCCAGTGATCCAAAGCTGCTGTGCTGCCAGTGAAAATACCAACATTCCCGCTGTCTAGAGCAGCAATGTTACAGTTAACTGAGCTAACTAGTTAATGTCAACCAGGGTTCAGAGCGTTTTACTTTACTGTCCTTTAGGAAATTCTGTAAATCACAGAGAGGAAATCTAGAAAACATTTTGAATCAAGCACTGACAAGTACATATATTTTTAAAAACTGAAATTACTCGCAATTGCTGACTACACATATTTAAACAATACACAAAGTCCTCAAAACATGGAACGAGCAACTTTCAAAATTGCAGGATTCCACACAGAGCGCAGATGTACAAACATAAATATTGTTGTGTGTTAAATAAAATAGGTAAGGCAGTTCAAGAGTCGTAGGAAGCCTAAATGAAAGTGTAAATGTTGACGAAAGAATGATCGAAGCAAAATAAATTGATATGCATTTCCCTACATTATTGTTCATCGTGCACATTTAGACTCATTAGTACAAATGAGAACGAGTGAATTCTGGATAGGTTTTCATGCATGCTGGGAATTATAAGATTTTTTTTTTTTTTTCCAACATTTAAGTACTGTAGTCATCAGCACATTTCACTGGCTCAATTGGTTTTCATTCACAAGGGATTTGTATTAGCAAAGTTCTATTGCATATTTTCCTGGTGATTAGCAATCATTCTGTGGTTTGGGTCTGGTAAACACTACTATAATACTGAACTCATTTGTTTATGAAAATCCAGACAAATATTCCACCACATTATTTTGGAGCAGAGCTGGGGCAGAGTACACAGCTGTACGATATTAGCTTTGGGAGAGAGTTTTTTCGTGTTAACAATACTGATGAGAGGGGGATTTTAATTTTTGAAACGCGTGGAGCTTCCTCTTAGTGCTGGTGATGGAGCAGCCTCATTTGATTGCATGTTTATGTGTTGTCTACGAGTCCTTTGAGACCGTCAGTTGGCTGCATAGACATGGAGAAATGTCAACACGTTCACAGTGTAAACATCTCAAGGACTGACGAGGTTTCACTGGAGACTTTAGTGTCTGCACACCCACCCACGCAGGCACCACTGGCATGAAAGCAGATGTATGTGCTGCAAACACACTGAACACGGACTATAAATACACACAAATAAACATCACATAAATATGCCAACCTTTCTCCAGTCCAATAGATTTCACTATCCCTTATTGTGGCAGTTGCATTGGTGTGAAGGGAATGCCACTGCATGTTATGATGGAGAGGAAAACATTTTGTGCCTAATTCAAATGCCTCTTAAACTGAGGAAAAAAAAAAAAAAAAAGTCTTCATTTGTAACACTGGCCCGGGAGAGACTTGGTGCCATATGGTCTAAATGCTTTTTAAGATGCCTTACAACAGTGCCAAGAAACATTTCTCGGGGAAAACAGAGGTGCAAACACACACACACACACACACAGTTTGAGTCTCACTCCCACGTGTACCGGGGTGCACTGTTGTGCTTTCCTTCTCCATACCACATGCTCACCCTGCTTTCTCCTCTAGCTCGCCGAGCTGTGCTCCTTCCTTCCCCTTTTCTGCATCCTTCCCTCTTGCCTGACTTTACCTCTCTTTGGATTCCCCCAACTCCCTCCAGGCATACACACACTTCCAGCTCTTTCTCCGTCTCTCTCAGTCTGATCTCACAGGGGAACACTCCTGTCCTGCTATTACTCCTCCTCACAGCTTATTTTGCTTCAGGCCTTTCCCTCTCTCCAACACAGCTACTACGCTTCTTTCATTCTGTCCTTCCCTTTTTCCACCTCTGTCAGGAAATGTCAGATCCCTTGTTTCTTCCAGGTCTTGTCTGTCTCCTGCATGTTCCTCTCATGATTCTCCTCCCCTCTTCGTGGAGGCCACCCTCCTGGCATTACCTGCCACCATATTGGAGTTGAAAGGGTTGACCTTGGGATCTGTGTTGTCTGGAGCATTATTCCATGGTCGGATCTCTGACGGAAAATTGGATCCCATGACAATTTCCAGACAAAGACTGACACGTTGACGACTACAGAAAGGCCTAAAGGGAGGTGAGCTATCTCACCTGGAATAGGAAGACCAGGGCT
Organism: Nibea albiflora; assembly: GCA_014281875.1. Taxonomy (NCBI): domain Eukaryota; kingdom Metazoa; phylum Chordata; class Actinopteri; family Sciaenidae; genus Nibea; species Nibea albiflora. The sequence goes on from CM024801.1 coordinate 15,759,226, forward strand.
CAAACCTGGAGCTGGGCCTGGAAGATACAAGCTCACTGATGAGCACCAAGTGATCAGACTTAGATGTATGGAGCTCAGTCGCACTCATTTCAGAAGGAACAACATGGGCTGGGAAAAAAATAGACCCTTAAGCTTCCCTGCTTAACATGATGCCATTACAACCTCCTGGATCTGTAGACAAAGAATGATAGGCGGGTAGGATGGATGGATGGATGGATGGATGGATGGATGGATGGATGGATAGATAGATTTTCACCTTTGGTTTGCTATTTTCTTTCATCCAACCTCTTTCATTGCTTTAACCTTTCTACCTTGTATTTTCTTAAGGACTCCCGGAATCTCTCTTTACAATCCATTAATTTGTTTTGTCTGAATTGAACAGCCTCAATCGTACTTGCCTTTTATCACCATGTGGATTCAGGTCAGCCCTTCGCATCTGAGCACGAATGGAATGGCATCTCCTGTTCTGTGCCTCCTTCCTCTAAAACCAGACTTCCTCTCCAATCAGAAAGAAATCACACCACGGTTGATCAGCGTAGTTTGACTTTCTTCCTGCCCTGCCTCATTTTCATTTACCCTGCTTCAGTACATTCTTTTCTGAAGTTCAGATAGGAAACTATTTCTCCCATCAGTCTCACACTGAGCTATTCACCCCCCCACCCGCCTATCATACCTTACACACTGGCTCAACATGCATTCCTGCCCTGCCTATCACCTCTCCTTTCTTCCCCATCCTTTACGTCTCTCCACACTACTCTGTCCTCTGCAGCAGTTTTCTATATCCTCTCTTGCTTCGAGGCTCATTCACAATGGGTGTGAGTTCATCTGACTTTCTGCCTGCACTTAGCACGAGCCACCACCTTTTCTACCGCCCTCTCCTTCACACTCCCTCTCCTGTCCCTCGTTCATATTCACACTCAGTGGGCCTCCTCTTCTCCACCAGTTCTCACTTGCTGTGTCCTCTTCTCCACATCCTGGTTATCACTCCTCTTTTACAATCCCACCCACTCAGTTTCCCCCTTTGCTTTCTCACTCCGGTCTCTCGTCTCCACCTTTCTTCACCAGTGAGGCTAACACTTCACACTGAGCTGTTTTTCTGTCCTCCTTTAAACTTCCCATCCTTTGTTTGCGCCTTCCATTCCTCCCTCGCTCCTTCCTTTACTGAGAGGCATTACACCTCAAACCGTGCATGATGGGCGATCAGCTAAATGCACTGTTTTCTGTTTGTGAAAAACACTTTCACTCACCCACGAACATTTTGCCTCCATTCCTTCATATCAGATTCTACACTTTGCTCCGCTCTCTTTAGGCACAGACTCGAACGGCAGACATTGCAGTTGTTTGTCTGTCATTGTCTCCATTTGTCTGTGATTTTTATTATGTCCTACTTTAAATCATCTGTCCCTTTACAGCGATTACAACAGTGCCTCCATCCTTCTCTGTCCTCCCTTGCTGCTTTTATGTCATTACACAACTTTTTTTTTGTTTCATTTTTTACAAGCAAGCTGTGCCTACCATCTTTCCACAAACGACTGCCAATAAACCCTTGAGCAAAGTCATTTTTCACAAATTGCCCAGATAGAGTTGCTAATGGTTATACTGGATAGCCTCCAGTGCATGTGCGCTAGTCCTGATTTGTCCTGTTATTTGACATAGTTACAGAACTTCACTGCATTTCTAGGAAACTCCGTAGTGTGTGATGTGAAAATTTAAATATAAATTTGAAAAATGTTTTTTTTTTCTTCTTCTTCGTTGGATTTGGAATCCGTAGTAGCAATTTGAAAGAAAGCTTTGGCAGCCTTTTCAGTGAAAGTTCACGAGCTCATCACCCATTTGGTAAATCAAATTAGAAACTCAGTGAATTTGAGTTGAACACAGACTTCAAGTGTTTCTGAATGTCCCACGTTGAGTTGGAAGTCCAGGTAATTGTAGTCCAGTGCAGATATGACTAATGTCTGTAAAGTGACTGCTATGACAGGACATCGGTTATATTAATGACCATTTTTAATGGGATCAGAGTTCTGCAGGAAACAGTTCCCCAGTTTACAGAGAACAGCGTGTCTTTTTAGGTGTGCGAGGTGAACGTTCCACGGGTTACGTCTACCTCATAGTAGATGAAATAGTAATAGGCTACACTTGTATATGTGTGTGTGTGTTCACTGTGAACATCTGCCCTACATCGTTAACTACCTGCTCCTGCAGTGACCCAGTGCTCCTCCGATAAAGGGAGCAAAAGTACAGGACTGCAGGGCACGGGAAGGCACAATTAGAATTCAGACAACAGTAGAAATGATCTCATACAAAGAGGGTCTCAGGTAATTTAGTGAAGTGCGCCTGCAGCCACGTGCATGTGCATGAAGGAAAGTAAGCATGCCTGCTTCTCTGACAATCCTACAGACATGTTTAGTAAGTGCCCTTGGACACCTCATTCATATTTCAGCCGACTTTAAAGGACTAAAAGGGCAGCGTAGTAACAGATGAAATATTTAATTTGAAACTGCACTATTGAACCAGTGCTATTCATGACCGTGTCCACATGTCTAAGAAGTATGCATATGTATGTCGGCATAGCACTGGAGTCAGTCACTGTAACAAGATTAATGCTTGACTGAGACAGAAGTCAATTTTATTTCTAAAGAACAAGTGAGAGAAAAACAAGCTTGATGGCCTGTAAAGTATCTCTCTGCCCTCATCCCTATGGGATCATCGCTCCCATCCCTGCTCTCTCTCTCTCTCGGGTCTACTCTTGCAGATTATTATTGTGGATCCTCTTTCTTCTTCCATCCTTCCCTCTGCTCCACTCTACTGGGAGCTCACACAGAAAATAATCCCTTCTCCCACGAGCAGCGACAAGAATAAAATAGTTTAACAAAGCTAATTAAAAAGTGAAGATTGATGTATATGTTCATGGACTGAGTAAGGAAGGAAGAGGCAGTAGAAAAAGGAGAGAGTGATTTGTGGGAAGAGGTTGTCTGAATGACTACAATCACTTAACTCCACGGCTTCCGCTGCTTGTGTGTTTGCACGCGCACACGTGCGCAGCTGCGCAGAAATACGCGGGACCGCAGAGAAGCAATGCGCAGTACTATATGTTCACACTGGTGAGCACAGTTGCACACACACAGCATAAATGATGATATATCTTTTAATGAAGGGGAAAAGCACGTGAGAAGGCAACAGTGCCATCTCTGCAACCATGAATGCTTTATGGCTATTTAAACAAGTCAATTTCATGCTAATGTGACCACTGCTTACCATGCTAGAAAATTATAAACAACCTTCTGGTGTGGGAGGAGAGCTGAGGGTGCCTAGGGAGTGAAACAAAGTCGACGGTGATGCAGAACAAAAAGAAAGACGGAAATCTCTCAATTTGCCTTCAGCATGTGTGTGTGTGTTCCCGCTAGTTTGGCAGCTGAACAATGATGGCTTTCATGAAATATAATAAATGAATGATTAGCTTCCCCAAACACCATCTTCCTGACTGTGTCTCGTTTTATTTTAATTTCCACTCTAAATATGTGTTGATCATATATCATGTTGAGACAGTGATAGTCCACCAGTAACAGAATACAGAGTGCACTGCAAACAGCATGGATCTATTCTGTTTTCTTTCCCACAATACCTCCTGTCGTCTTTTGTCTGAGTCTCTTTTGCTTCTTAAATTGTTAACCTTCCTCTGCATTCTTTATGTCTTCTAAAAAAAAAAAAAAAAAATCCACCAAAGCAGTTCTACAGGTAAACTCTTGGGAGACTATGCGCACACACAAACACATGTTACCTGGGCTCTCCTTTATCCTTGCAACAAAACAAAAGAGAGCTCCCTGAATATACTGGAGCAGAAAAATTCAGCCACTGAATCAAAGAGGGTGAGTGTGTGACTGTGGGAGGGAGGGGGCACGGAGCCATGGTATGAAACAGCCAGGCCTTCCTCGAATCATTACCCAGAAAGCCGCGGACACTTTATGAAAGCAGAGAGCTGGAAGAGAAAACTGCAACAAAGGATGCTGCGAGAGATAGAGGGCTGAACTGAGAGGAGCATGAGATTGATATTCCCAAATACATTTACGCAGATATAAGATGTGAAACAATCAGGGATCATTCTATTCTTGAGTGAATATTAGCAAGACAAATCATCCATGATATGCCTATCAAATCCCATTTGCCATGTAACACAGCTCTGTGAGTAGAATACCATAAGGATTACATGGGTTCTCCTCGTTCTCCCTCTTATTTCACTCTCTACCTCTCTTGCCTTCACTCTCTCGGTCCTCTGGAGCCCTAACATTATACAGCATAATGGAATATCGACAGAGTCGCACTATTCGGCTTTGGACACACACACACACACACATACACACACACGCACATCAGATGAGCCCTTTTCCATTCTAAAATGGGAACCAATGTGCTTATAATGCAAAGGGCATAAAGAGTATGGCGTAGACTGTATCTACAGTAACAGATCAAATATCCCAATCTAAACCTTATCATTGTGTGAGGTGCACGGTTGAATCCTTAACGAGCGCACTGCACTCACTAAAGACTAATTTGCTCCGTGTCTCTTATTCAGTCCCTGTCTGTCACTCTCTCAATGCTTCCTCCCTCACACACACATAGTCTCTGTTTTTCAATCCCATCTTTTCAGTCTCTTTATCCCATTTGAGTCTGTCAGACTGTTTTCTCTATATACATCTCTTTTTTGTCACTCCTCTCTCTCCCTGCAGATTGCCATGGTAACAGGTGATGGAGGCTCAGGTTTAGAAGGACCTCTGCCACTACGAGTGTGCTATTAATTGATCACTTTGGCCACATTGGTTTGCTAAAGGTCTGTACTTGTGTTTTACTTTTAGATTATCCTGCCAGCATTAAACTTTAATTTCCCAAATTTTGAAAAAATGTGAATTTTCTTGCACAGTAAAAAATAAAATAGAGTAAATGTTACAAACGCATACTGTAATACATTAAATGTACAGGCAGTGAACCTAAATGTGCATTTCCCTTTTCAGTGTCTATCTTTGCATATTCATTATTTTTCATTACTTGTACTGGCAAAACATCCAATAACTTCCTTCAATATTTGACGAAAGATCATTAAAAAGCAGCATGTCTGAAAAAAATGATTTGTTTAAAGGAAATCATCCAGTTATCATGATGACATGTGTCAAAGGCAGGGTAAGCTGATGTGACCCTTTACATACAGCATAATTGATCCATTGTGCCTCGACTCTTAGCAATTTCACGACTCAGTCTCCCACAGTGTGATGGGCAAACGCGCGGAAGCAAAGCAGTCGATTTATATAATTGTGCTAAGTAAAGAAAGGCAAATGATGATTGGGTCAAATGGAGCAGAATAGAGGGAAGAATGTTTGCGGGTTTCTACGGGTCAGTCACTCTCTTGCACAGACAGGAAAGGCAAGAAGATGTAAAGTGTGGCTTAACGACTGCTTTCACGCCTTCACTTGAAGATAGCAGTCGGTTGTAAATCCATTAAAAACATTAAACAAAGTCCAGAAAGACTTATATTTTAGTAAATACTAATAAGTATCATGATGCATACTACTATTAACACTACTAATACTTCTATCCCACGTCATTTTGGAGGCAAATGTATTCTGACTCCACCACGTTTATTCTGATACTATAGTTATTCGCTACTTTAAGTCAGATTATTATTAATCAATATATAATATAAATCAATTAATAGGCGGTGATGTATTTTTGTGAGGTAAACATAGACAATATTAAAAAAATGAACTTGAGATAGAGAGCTTCCGAGTCACTGAGTAGTGAAGCCATCGCAGAGGTGCCCGATAGTGCCCTAAACCTGCAAGCCTGCGAATGACTTCAAAAGAAGTATGTTTGTGATGACTATAATGGAAAACTGACCCGACTTTTCATTTGATGTATTATGTATGTCAACAGCTTATTCACTGAATTGATACTCGGGGATCTAATTGCTGACCTCACAGTGGGTTTAAATTTGGAATAAAGCCTCTTGAGAGTACATGAAGTGTAATACTAACTTATTAATGCATCAATAAATATAAACTAACAATATGAGATTGAATGAAATGAAATCTCAAAGTGGCCATGTTGAATAATAATAATAAAATGTTTTGTGCCTCAAGTCTATTAAGTTTTGTGCCCCTAACCCTCTACTCTGCCGTGTTGCTACACATCTAAGGTATGTTGCTGAATGTCACAAGATATTTTATTTTTGCTCAGATGTTTCATCTTTTAATATCTATATCTACCCTTTCCACCATTACTCCTTCAGTCATCCCTCGAACACTTTTTTCTTTCCCTTTGAAGGTATGTGCAGCTGTAATGACTTGTGAATCCTAAATATCCAAACCATCTATCCATTTATCTCTTCACTTATCTATTCATCTAGCCGCCTGCCTATCCATCCACCCATTTACACATTAATCTCTCCATCCATCCATCTCTTTGCCATTTTTTCATTTACTCCTCTCCCTGAATGAGCTGAAGGATGAACTGTAGGACTGAAGGATTAATGGTCACCCACGTTTATGATTTCCCTTTAACGTCATTGGCCCACCCATCTCTCAATCCGTCTGTTCCCAGCTCTTAGCTTCCTCCCTTTGCTGCAACCGCTTCAATCCTTCATTTTCATATCCATCAATATGTGCACGGATGTGTGATTATGTGTGTGGAAAAAGAAGGAGAGAGGATACTGTTGTCGTAGGGGATGAGATGAGGCACGAGTGGATGAGCTGTTGAAATGACGGGAAGAAAGATGGTGTTTAGGTATAACCAGGATAAATTAGTTTTAGGTGGAATATGGAGACAATTTTCTTAATGCACCAATTGCATTTTCCATTACAAAATACACCACATATTGTACAAAAAATCTGATTAGGAAATCAAATAAGGGCCCAAAGTGTGAAACGTCAGTGGGTAAACAAGGAGGCTGAAGACAGGGAAGTAAAAATGTAAAGAACACAAGTTGTTATGTCAGATCAATTTAATGCTTGACTACTCTGTAATCTTCAGTATGTCATGAAGAGTAAGTGGTAGAAAAGTGCCAGTTATTACCTCTGAGAGAAAGGCCACGACACAGGCCATCCAATACCAGCAACCATGCAGGTTATGACAAAATATCTACTTTATATGGTGTCAAAATTTCACAATGTACTTTTGAAAAGGGTATATGAACTGTTGTCTGAACCATACAAAAAATGTTTTTTATTGCTGCCCCAGCTTTTACTTACATATTCCTACATATTATATATCATATTTTGGAGGTACAGTACTAGGCTTTAGCCATAATAATGTAAGACAGAAACACAAAATGTTGTAGTCATTTGATGGGCCAAATATGTGCATGACTGGTTATATCATTTAATATTTCATAGCAATTTTGAATGTAACAAGATTCAATTTTTTTTTTATGCATGTACTGTACGCATGTAAAGAAAGGGGAAAATGCACTGAGTTTCCTAGAAACAGTACAGTACATTAAACATCCCCAGAGGACAGAATATTAACCATTTCACAAGAGCCATTCCCCGAGAATGAATTTTTTGTGTTTAATGCCATGCAAACCCATCAATGTGATTTATGCCTTATGGTTCTTATGATCATGTTGTTTGGTGATTAATTGTTGATTAGTTAATGCATGGTAGACTCTTCTTTGTTTGTGAAGCTGTTTCGAGTCAGACTTGTGATAGATGGGTGTGGTCCTGTATATAAATGATGAATTTAACTATTACCCCCAGCCTGAAGTTTCTCCTAAATAAATTCAATAAATTGTGAGGTACTTTTTTATCTAATTATTCACAAATTGCATTCTCATCACAGCATATTGCCCCAGATACTGCTGTGCCTGCCAAATTTTCCTTCTCTGCAGCTTCATTGCTTGCACACAGTTTGAGGACTGTTATCTGATATGGCAAGGACTCCCACGTAATCTCATCCTAGCCTAATACTGACGCAAGCTTAACTAACCAATCAAAGCACATGTTGTAGACCAAATTACACAGACTGCTTGCTAACAGTAACTTGTGGTTGCTATGGCACCAGCCTATCAGAGGGCCTGGGGCTAAATCACAGAGTTGTATATAATCCTCCCTATGATTCTAGTCTGTTTCTCTGGGCAACAAGCCTCCTGAGATGATTTATGTATCTGTCTCTGCCGGAGTCTGCACAAACTTGCTGGGGGTAGCGAATGAGAGAGCAGGAAAGATTGAGAAAAGAAATTAAGTCTAATCATAAATGTGTTTCTTTCTTTTTTTTTCACTTTCTTAAATCTTAACTTTCTGCCCAGAGGAGAGACGCAAAGATGTGAGACAAAAGAGGATTAATATAAGGAAAATATAATATAAAGTTCCCTTCTGCCTTTCTTGCATTTCTGCTGAACAACTCACTGAGGAAATAATCGCGTCAGAAAAACATTTATGTAACTTTTTTTAGTTATTATAGCGACCTTAAAAATGATTTGACAGTTGGCTGATTTTGCTTGATTCATCAGTATTACTTTGGAAGTTGCACTGTCAAGAGATCTCTTTTTGCATTGCTAGTAAAGCTGCATAACTTCTTATCTCATCATAGCAAGGACAACTCACATGGAAACACATTGTCCTGCACAAGGACAACATCCAAATCCCTTTGTGCTCTGCCTCTTAGCCACTTGCTATACTTTGCATAGGGATTCTAAATCGGCTCTAATAGTCTTATGTTTGCTCCCAAAGGACACTCGTGTGCTATTTGAGTATCTAAAGCATTCTGCCCGGTGCTATGTTAGTACCTAAGCTTCTGAAAAACCATTGTGATAAACAATGACCTGTCCCCAGATTTCAGAGGCTTTTCATGGCTCAGTTGTGGAAAATAGATGTTGATACACTATTGAGACACCTCATATTTGCAGACACACAAAACTACACACACACCACTTGACTCTGAAGCACAAGGGGGGTGCTAGCGCTAGTCTTTTCAGCTCAGCAAATTCATTGGTGGTGATCCACATTTACGGTTCTATATTGTAAAGTTGAGAAGACACAGACTGCTCTCACAGATGTCGAATATACTCACTGGGTTGCAGGAGGTGCGTGTTTGTGTGTACGAGAACGAGAGCCTGCAGACACGGCGGCGAGGAGGAGGAAGAGAAAGGGGAAACAAGGACAACGAGCACGAACAGCCAGCAACACGTGCAAATGTTACACACATCTGTGCAGCTTTGCACTCAACAACACCATACATAATATACTACAGTCTATTTAGCTGTATCTTGGATCCAGTGATGAGACCAATTAAAATAAATGACTATTTCGGTGTTGACTCCCACTCTCTCCCTTGATTCCTCCCCCTCTTTCTCACTGTCCCAAGACCTAACTCACGGTAGAGCGAGCATCTTTCAGAGTAAAATACTGCAAATTCTGTGATTCTCATCTGATTTCGGAGTCTGTTTGCAAAGCTTCAGTGAGTTGGTTGCCAGAATTATGATCACGGTTGCCAGGTGTTTGGATTACCGGTATTGTTTGCTGCGAAACAAGTGGATCAGTACTGAGGGAGAGACCAGAAGACCAAAAGAAAATTGCTCATTTCAATGAAGTTTCTCCTCAGTGAGTGTGCTATTGAATATCAACATTGTAGTATAGCCACAATAAATGAAAAGAGCTGCCTCAAGCTATAGTTAACTATTGTGCACCCAAACCAGTTTTTGTGCATCCTAAATGCACTGGCCTCACTACAGTAGATGTCCATCCAATAGATGGCCAATAGTGATCAGCTGAAACTGTAGAATACAGCCAAACGCAGAGAGAGACAGAGCTGAGCTTACTCATGTGGAACAGTAAATATGCAGGACAGAATATTTATTCCAAACCAGCCTCCACTATTTATACTATCGGAGGACAGTATGCTTATTTCACGTAAGTAATAACAGAATTAGAGGAGTACAATATGATAATGCAGCACTGGTACAGCATATTCAAAAATGTCTATAAATATGTTTTATCTCTGGAAACATGGATATTTTAAGATTGGTGGCAGATACAGTGGAGGCAGCTACAATCCAAATTCTTTCAACATTTTCCACCTATATATTGTTATATTATTATAATAAGACAAGCAAAGGTGTAGATTATTAAATAATAATGGCTATAAGCATTTAGGTGCTTCTGTTTGATGAACCTGTTGCATGGAAATTCACTTGAATGGTTTATGGACAAGGGCTGTGTGCCTTTCCTGCTTTGTCAACCTTGATAGAAAATAGAAGGCTGCTATATCCAAACTATCACAACACTGACCCACACAATGTATTACATTTCCCTTCCACCACTATTCTTGCTTAAACTCTGTGTAAAGTAAGAATAAATTTGTGTTCTGAGTTTCTCAGACCAAAGAAGAAAGTGTTAACCAGCCAAAGTGAGAATAAGTTTATGAAATTAGGTGTCAAGATTGGTTAAAAATTAGCAGTATTCTCAGCTCCAGGACTGTGGGGGCGTGTCCACTCGTGTGGTGCAGTCAATCAGCCATTTGAGGCGACTGAAATGTGTCTGATGAGCTCAGAAAATGTAGTTACTAACTTTGAAACACTCTGAGTGAGATGAATTCATCTCTATCTCTCTGCAGTGCAGGGGTATGCTCAGAGTGGCCTCAGCGTGTCATCGAGCCACCCTTTAGGACCGCCCACAAAATCCTGGACTGAAAACTGGTGAAAAACTGTTTGAACCTCTAAGTCCGCATTTTAGTAATATATTGTTTAAAGTCTTTTCACATGTTTTCAGCAACTATTTTCTAACATATTTAATGCACGTTGAAAGAAATCTCAGAATTGCCTTTAGAGGGCTATTTCAACAATACAAATGAGGCATTAGTGTATTGTAACACACGTTATGCATTATTCAGTAAAGCTAGCCCCTCAATACCATCCGGAGAAATGAGCTGCTTGGTAAGTAAACACTTCTTTATCCTTTTACTCAAACATACAAAAAAAACTTTGTGTCTCTTAGTTCTTAGTTTTGAAGGCAGAATTACACTCAATCAATACCTAACACCCATTTGCAAAGTTCGATCTGACTGGTTCAAACAAACAAAAAAATAATGTAAAGTAATTTTATGTTGTAGAAAAATACTGCATCTTAGTCGACACCAATCTGATCAAGTACCATCTAAATGCATGAAAGCGGTCGGCAAATGAAAGGATGTGAGTGAACATGAAAGGCTGTATAATGTGTGATCAAATTAAATGAGCCCTTACGTAATAAGATGAGTAAACAAGCGCATCAACCAGCATTGTTGTGTTTGCTTTGCTTCACAACACAGCATTAAGATGTCAAAGAAAATCACAGTCATAGAAACAAACTTTGCGTTGGTTACGAGTTTCCTCAATACTGTTAAATGAAAGCGTATGTATGTGTATTTGTAGTTGTATTTTTCTGTATCTTAAACTCAGTCTCTCACAACTGTTTAATTCTGGCTTTTCTCTTTTGTTTCTCTATTTTGAACTCATCTAATTGAAAGTAGAAATGCTTAGGATTTGCTTAGTAATATTGCAAAGATCTCAGTTTCTCATAGTGACACATGCTATATATGCAACACACACACACATCCATACTTTTATACTCAGACAGCCTAGTGTGTTTTATCAGCAGCGTTAGATCTCTGCTATCTATCACAACAGTGTAACTTCATCACATCAAATACGTTTGATGATTACAATCCCATTTAAATCTACTTATTCTGGGCCAGATACCTGTTGCGAGTTAAGATATCTTAACGTGACATCTTTCAGTGCTGTTTCATAAAGCGGTATAGCAGTGATTGTCAGTCGGCAGCCTGTGGGCCACATCTGGCCTGCCAAAGCTTCCTTTTAAAGTATTGTAATATTTATATATTTACAGTATTGCAAGCTGATTTCTGTGTGAAAATCTCCTGGAAAAATGCTGTATTCGTTTTCTGCTAATGCAGACCGATTATCTCTTACTGATGCAGCTTCACATTCACAACTCACAAAACACTTATAAGTAATTGCAAGAAATGCAATCCATGGAAATGAAATAAATGCATTTTTACAGCTTTATTAGGATCCAAGTAAATCTGTTAAAATAGTATAGATGATTGCCTTCATAATTAATTTGATTGACATACAGAGGGGTGAAACAGCTTCGTTCCAGCTGGAATGGCCCAATCAGATTCAAGCTTTTGAAGTTCAATGTGTCTGTCTCGAGGTGTTGCAGTCAAATGCTGTGAGGTTTTGACAGTATTAAAGGTCTGCCACAGTTGGGAATATACCTCAATACTTCAAGATTTAAAGGATGTTTTTATTTTATTTATTTCTTTATTTTTTCTTCCGCATGTCTTTGGCAACATGCAAGCAGTCCCTTCAAAAAAGCAGGAACCTGCTGAGAGCGTAGGTGGGTTGACTCACAGACAAGTAATTTAGAAAACACTTACAACATGGCATAAAACTTGGTGCTAAAATTCACAGTTCAAATGGAAAAAAAAAATGTTAGATTTGTTAAATTTGTAAAGATTTAGAGGAAGTTGGACGTAGAAGTCTTACTCTTCACTGAAAGCGGACATGTGAAGCATCACTGCTGCCTCACAGGTCACAAAGAGTATTTGTAGTCCGATAGTAGTTCGAGTTTCCAGAGAGGTTCTGAGATCCTCAATGAGTACACCCTTGACCACTGTCCTCTCATTGTACATGGGTGCATCTATGACTGTGTTTGTTAAATCCAGATGTGGGACTAATGAAACTAGCAAGCATAGAGTCGATTACAATCTAATATTTAGATTGAAGAGAAGCAGAGTCCCTCTTAAAGCCGAGGCAGGTTGATCCATCCTACTACCAGATTGTCTGAAAGCACTGTTCACAACCCGCATCTACCCACTGCACTACCTGTCTCTCCCAATGTTTCCTGTTTGTTGCGCTCCGCAAGGCACTTTGCACACTGCCAGCCAGTGAGTCATAAGCTTGAGCAGACCAACTTTTTTACACACAGCCTTGTGCACACACTCTCATACGCACAGGGTGGGAAAAAAAAAAAAAAACCCAAGATGAATAAACCCAGACAGGCGCAGCACAGTCATGTACACACAGTCACACACAAAGCAGAACATGCCGGTCTTACACAAAAATCCGAGCAACTCCTGTGCCACCTTAACCCATATTAATGTTTGTTTGGCTAAACAGCCTAGTCAACCGTGCCAGGATTTTCCAGCAGCCGGCACACAGGTACATCAGGTTAACACTTAATGGGTTCAATCTGCAAAGCAAGGCAACTTTAAAAACCATTTCACTGATGATGTGCCACAGCTCCATCCAGAGGTTACTGACACGAAGGAGCAGACATGTATGCATATAGGCCTCCCCTCCCAGGCAAATCTAAATCACATCATAAGCCCAAGTCTGAGTAAGCATAATGCAAATAAACAGGCAAGTCTTCCAGGTCTCTAATGCTGTTCATGGACTAATTGTCAGCTGAGTTTTGCCAAGTTTTAATTATGCTACTGATGGTAAGAAAGACAAATGAAAAAAAAAAAAAAAAGAGTAGCTGCTCTGAGGCTAGGATGAGTCATTTTATTCTACCGAGCTTGTTTTATATTTATTAAAAAGCAAAATGCTGTTTTTTTTTCAATTATCCTATTTACAGTTGATTATCCAAAAAATGACACTTCAATTTCAATTATGATTATTGGAAAGGAAATTACATGGCATATAGAATTATTTGGTTAATGTATTGCTTGGAGCGTATTGCTGGCTTCCTGCTGAAGGATTTCAGTCATAGAGAGTGGGCAGAATATTTTTGGATGTCCCCAACATGTGTCATGAATATCAGTGAGCAAAAAACATAATATTTTTTATACTTCAGTGACTCTGATTGGATTGTCTGCCTGAATGACTGAAAGACTGATTAGATGGATGAAGTTGCTCTTGTTCTTATGATACCATTTAGAGGCTCTCCAGGTAGGAAGACAAATATGCAAATTGTTCTAGTGAGAAGGAGAAAAAAAAAGATTCTTAGAGAGTATTAAGACACTGATGACTTTTGACAAACTTGAAAGGATAATCAAATCAAAATATTATATTGGAGTATAAAGTGGTAGATATTTGATGTGGTTTTACCACTTTGATTGTGAAATGACAGAACTCTCAAACATGTAAATGGTTTGATATCTCCTGTCTCTGTCCACCATTGTGCTTAATCATAACTAGCAGAAATAGCAGCAATACTCTGTATTCTTCCTCTCATCGATGCCACACACAACACGTGTTGTGCCTGATTGCCCTCTTACATGGCTTTTAAACTGGAATGAAATCCTGAGTGCAGATATCAAGCCGCATTATCAGGAAGAGCTCAGTTTCACAACATCTGGGAGCAAGTGTGGTTCCTTGTAGACAAGAGAATGAAAGGTCACAAACATAGATATGTTTGCACACTGTAGTGCTACACTGCACTGTATTTTCCCTCTGCTGCAACAGCTACCAGCGTACGTCCTACCAATATTCATGTCAGAGCAGCTGCTGCACAGTAATGATGTCGTCTACTCAGTGCTCCCCTGAGAAACACTGAGTCTATGCTAAACAGTTCCACTTGGACACGGATAAAGTTTGAAAAAAAAAATAAAAATCTCCGCTGCTCAGCTAGGGATAAGAAGAAGAGTAGAAGGTAGAGAAGTAGCAGCTAGCAATCAGAAGGGAAAATGTGTTGTGGTAAAGGGCAACAAAATAAATAAATACATACATACATAGAATAAAATAAAGAAAAAATGAATTATATACTTTTAGAACATTGCATTTATTTGTACAACTGGCTTTAACCCAATGGAAAAGAATAGTCTTTTTAAAGGTATATATACTATAAGGCAAGAGGTCAGTCTCTGTCTTATTCAGCGCAAAAGTAAGAACTTTAATCCTCCTATGGTGATGCACGGACGCCTTACTGCTACGCAAAACTGAAATTTGAATAATAAGCAAGTATGCAGGTGTGTCTGCGGTCTGCAAGTCCCTGATCATTAATTTTTCCATTTCTTCTATCTCGCCTATAAATCAAGTGACTGACATGAAACGTCACATTTCCAGATCTGAATATGGCAATTATTCTCACTAAACAATCACATTCATGTGTGTGCAAAGCCGTGTGTCTATGCCTGTACGTCCCTGCAGGGTGGTGTGTTTCTCCCGCGCTCCCATCTATTATTTAAGGCATCATACAATATTTATCTGAGGTTTGTCTCTCCAGCGCCACAGACTGCCAGTGTGTTCCTCGAGCAGTCTGAGTTTGGCACTGGTTCCCCTGGTTCCTCTTGACAACTCTGCTAACTCATCAGCATTTCAACAGGCTCTCTCATTGGTCGAACAGGGAGAAACTTCATCTAATGAGCTGAAGAATAGGCTTAAATTAAACATCACATATAACTACACATAACTACAGTGGTAGGGCAATTTCTAAAATATTTTATTTTACAATAGTTAAAACTTGTATGCCTGCGATAAGATCTGGACCAGACAAGAGAAGAAACATTGGTCATGCCTTGTAAGTCCACGCCCTGAAGACATTAATGGACAAAATTTTTACCATAGCCATCCACACTTTTAATTTCTTGATGTGCACACACATGGCCACTCATGGGCCTTGACCTCATAGACAATGACAGCACTAAATCATATCAGAGGAGACTTTTTGTCTTTGGTACGTGAGGTTGCTGTTTGACTTGCTGAAGGAGTGCAGGTGCCAGCCATTCTCAAAGTTGCCTGGTGACCAGGGTGGAAGAGACTGAATGTTGGCCTCTTAGACATAATAGATAGCTAACTGTTGACGCTCCATTAACATGAACTGAAGGTGAACACTAACATCTGTAAGGGTTTGAAGTCTGACCACCAGTATGAGTTGGGCAGAATAGAGACCGACTCATATGCACACCCGATTGTACGTGAGAATGGCTCCGATTCTCCTTGATCAAGCTTCAATAAATATTCCAGAATATTATCAGAGGCTCCTGAACACTTTCTTCACCTCCTGACATGGCGTCATTGATTTTCAGCGATTTCTCCACAACACTCAAAACAAGAAATCAGCAATCAATCACTGCACTAATATCAGGACAGTAACAATATATATGTTGAAAGAAAATCTGTTTTCAGGATTTTCTGTCAGCACAGCCTATATTTTATTTTATATAAGCCCGCCTGTCTTCCCCTATGTCATTCCACATTGATGCCCCCGCTTCTGTGCTATTTCTTCTTCCTTTGGATTTTTGCCTTTATTAGACCACTGAATGTTGGGACAGAGAAAAGATTAGGTACCAACCAATACAACCAGGCCAGGAACAAATGCGAGACTTTGCTTGGGAAACTGAGAAGTATTAATAAGAGAGAAAACATGCAATGTGCCAGAATTCACATTCACAAGATTTATTCAAATGTGTGAATACTCACACTCATTCACACACAACACACACTTTAAAAAGAACACATCACCCACGGAACGACAGCATTGTTTGAGGTAGTGCCACAGTTAACATGCTACCTTCAAGCTTAATTGCTCAATTAAATTAATGAGTTGGCTCGAGAACGCAGAGAAAAAGCCATAATAGCATTACCATCCATCCCCTCGGAAATTATAATTATAGAACCATCTATGTCTCTCTATTCGCTGTCTCCCTACTGTATGTCTCCCATTGTCTCTTTGAGGCCAGTCTCAGTGTCAGTGGAAACAATTTTAGTTGAACTGCGTCCTGGGGGGAAATAATTTTGCCAAAACTCTCAAATGTGTTAATTGCGACTTTGTAAGTATCTCCTGATGTGCAACAGAGAATACAGGTCATTTATTATAATGAAGAGCGACACATGGAACAGTTTCACAATGTTGTCAGTCTCATCTTTGTGATTTCTCATGCATACTACTATAGCAGTGCCACATAGAGAGTCAACCAGAGAGTCTTTTTTTTCTAAACCTGACAGATAGAAGAAACATCTGTTACCTTTAGTTTTGTTGACAGTTTTTCTGTGCACAATCAAAAATAAATGAAGATGGGGTTTTTTTTACGTAGAAGAAGGGTGTTTAAAAAGGGGTGTGAAATAAGGTCACACCTGCCGACTAGATGGTATCAATGGCATCTAAATATGTGTTACTGAATCGCACTAAAAACCCAACAAGTGAAACAACTCAATGTTATTTTCGCGGTTTGATTATGCAGATTGTTACAAATTACACATTTAAGAAATCAGTTCAGCTTTGAAGGAAAGGCATCATAATTAATGTTACAAACTGTATTCCACTGACACTTTACATTAACTCAACTGTCAGCTTCTCTTTTGATCTTGAACATAACAAACAAATAAGCACTGAAATAAAATACGATGCAAGCAAACAAATTACACAGATCCAAACTCCCTCCCTGGAAATGTTAAAATTAATGGTCAGGATGTAGAAATCACTGAGTCGTACTAAGAACTTGGGAGCTACACTAATAATATCCTGAGGTTTGATTGTAACGCCAATATGCTGTGTTAAATAAAAAAATGCCTGCAGCACCTTTTTTATCTGAGAAGGCTGCTAAGTTTGGTGTTGAAGGGTCACTGATGACTTTGCTTTACAGATCTTTTTACTGAGTTGATTTTTACTTTTTCTTTTATCCGTTGGTATTCTTCCCTCGGTCTTAAACAGAAAAATGCTCTACACGCTCAACAAAGATGATCAAGGCCTGTAGACATTTCAGAGGTACTCAACAGAAAAGTCTGTCTGACTCATATAACAAAGAGTGGAAAGCAGAATCCATCTCCACACATTGCCCTTGGATTCCTGCTTACCCACTAGCCAAAACCAACAGAAACTAAACTAATATCCTCAGCCACGTTACTGTGAAAATCGAAGAGTAAAATGTATTAACTCTTATAATATAGTATTCAATTGTCTTGTTTGTTTGTTTGTTTTAATATTGTGTGACTTTGGCCGTCTTTCCATCCACATGTTGTATGTTTTAACCAAATTCCAAGTATGGCGTCAAAAGAAAATGCAAATGCAAAAACTTAGTTTCCATCCACCATTAACTGCAAATATTAGGAGTTGCTTCCTGAGATAAACAGTAGGCGGCACCAATTCACCAGTTGGAAAAGCAGGAGACGGGGCGAAATAAGGTGACATAAATAAAAGAACACCAATCAAACATCAACCAGGGAAAAGCAATGCAGAGGACGTCACAGCACTATAACATACGTCTGTTTGTTTCTTGTGTTAATGTTACATTAAGGTTACATTAGATCTGCACATATAGAAGAGCCATGGGAGCCACGAGGAAGCGGAAACAGTTCATAAATTAGTTATACGTCTGCTGTGTCATAATTTGTTTCCATCTCCCATTCAGCACATAAACTCTCTCAAATGAGCTTTTTTTCCCCCTTAATTGAGGAAGTTTTTACAAATGTTGTCGTTTCCATTAAATTTTGATTAAGTGGGCACAACCAATTGCCACCCTGGGGACCAACAGTTTGATTTGTCTTGTCTTGACAATATCTCCTCGCCAAGTCTTTTGCGGAGGGGTGGCCCTTGTAAAGTGTATACTGCTGCCGAGAGAACAAAATATTCCAAACAAATACCCTTGGGGGGTTGATGAGAAGTGTGGAAGTAGTTCAGCAAGCCTAGGGTGAAGAATGGAATTTCTACTGTGGGTACATCTATATGCTCAACACACAAGAACCTCTTCTGGGAGGCAACATTTTTATTCTAACAAATTCTTTATAGGCTAAGCTCTTCTTTTCAGACTTGTTGTCTTTGAAGTTGAGTGTTTGTAGTGCCTTCTTTGTAACGGCTGCCATTACACTGTAGAAGCATGTAATCTGGACCTGGGAGATAAATACCATGTAAAATGAAAGAAGTTTAAATGACGAGAAGTGAGAGAAATAAAACAAAGATAGCCCTACCCTGCATATCACATACACAGAAAAGTTAATCCTGCATGTGCTTGTGTGTGTGCGTGTGTGTGTGGTATGCTTATGCATGTCCCTCGTGTCTTCTTGCCCCTTGAGTTAACTGGACTAACAAAAACAAAGATATATAGGGGTCATGGTAGTCTTCTCATTAGCTAGTCTCTAAGTGCATTGGTCATGCCATCTTTAAAACCCCCTGCGGCTTGCTGACTGCTCAGTATGGTAAACACAAGGGTCATAGTACATTATAACACGTTTGTGTTTGCAGCAGTCTGCATGTGTGAGTAACACAGTTAGCAGGAAAACATCAAACACCTGAAAAGCTCAGGTTGTAAAATGAGGTGATTCAAGTTAGAGAATCTTCCTGTTTTACATAGAGATGGAGAGTAAACAACATCTACTGGATGTGGTGAAAATATTTCAAAACTGCTCCGGTTATAATCCTTTTGTTTTTGCTGTCACCATATTTTGTGCAATAACACTTATAACTAACAATGCTTCAGAGCAAGCCTTATCCTAAGTAATTCTGGAGATCATTCATAGTGCACATCCCCTGAAATATGCACTGTCTATGAACAATTTTGTCCTCTCACACATGCCACACTGATTCACCACAGCAAGGTTGTTGTAAATTCTGTCATGTCACTCAAGCGTAGCCTTAATATACATACTGTGTCTACATTTTTGTGTCAACATTTCCCTGGGCTGATGGGCTCATGAGATGCTCACATTGCAACAGATTTTTCGGAGACGTGGAAATCCGGACATGGCATTGCTACACCAGGATGTGCTGCTGACAGATAAGTCTTCACGCTGCTTCAGCTTTAATTGCCATTTGGCCGCACTGTCTGGTCGTGGGCAGGGCAAAGAAATTCATCACCATTACTTTAATGTGGTCTGTTCCATATGTATGTATGTATGTACGTACCGCCTTCTAATAATTATGTTCTTCTTTCATCAATTCAGCTCTAATTTGTCTTTTGACCTAAACAGCTTGCCTTAATTACAAATATCGTCAGTCAAATGTTTTATCTGAATAATTACAATAAAACATGTACATGCACAAAAGTATACAGCGTATTTGCATCTTGGTGTGCCCCATATGGTCTGAGGCCCCATGGAATTTGCACCCACATGAAAACAGATTTATTTCTTTTCCACTGACCTGGGTTTACTTCACTAATTATAGTCCATATGGCCAAACACACACATGCACACACACACACACACACACACACACCAAGCACAACAAGGATGCTAACTACTTTATATTACATTCCTCATTATGTAAAATATCTCGGTCGTGTAACATCTGTCCCTACACCTAATATCAGTCTATTGCCTAAGATCAAAGTGTACGCACACAAGTGTGTGTGACATTAAAATAATGAGTTAAAGTCCATTAGGAATGTACTCTTTAAGCGGTGTGATTACCTGCGAGGATCGAATCTCCGGGGAGCTTTACGATGACAACATTGCTCGTTTGTTTAACTAACTCATTTGTATATGGAGAATGTGTAATATCAGTCATGAAAAACATTTTAAATGCAAATTAGACAGCAGGTAGTTATGACAGCCATTTGGCTCCAGTGTGCTGCATGTACTGTATATAAAACTGATTTTGGCTAGTATTTCAGTGTCAGTATATCTGCTGATTTGATAAATGGGCCACAGTTACGTTTAAATGATACATCTTGAGTGCCAGACACTTGAGGCATCTGTCATTTTGGAAATATGCTTAACTTTCTCTATGCATTTGCCAATGATGGGGATTCTGCAGTAGACACATCATTGGGGTTCAATATTCATGCCCGTGCTCGCATGCCTATGCAAGATAATATGTGTCCAGATGGTCCTATCCAGCTCCTGTCTTGAAGCAGCAACCCAATGGCCTTATCCAGACTAATCCTAGCAGAACAGAAAACCCTCTCTATTTTTAAAAGCAGACATGGCAGCATGGCAGAATAATTGGGAACAGTTGTAATCCTTAAATGAATAAATCCGACAGATGTGTTATTCAAAGGAAAATACAAGATTTCCGGGGAAAACAGCATCTCTGACTACAACAACTAAGGGCAGACTATATTAATGAATGGCTGCAGGACAACATTAATGGATAATGTTTAGTGCAGTCAGTAAATAAAGAGAGGAGCCTCTGTCAGGTCAGACTCCCTGTGATCTAAGGAGGGAAAAAGAAAGTGCCAGCAGACAAGTTGTTTCAGTGTTTCACCACAGACTGCTCTTCTCTGTGTTGTCCACGTCGCTAGTTCAGTCAATCTGACGCATTTCCATCACCGTGGATTTGATATAAAGTGACACATAGGAGACTTTGAAATCTGCTTTGAGCATCCGGGGCAACTGCAATGAAACAAATCTGATTGGAATCAAATCAGTTCAAACCCCGTCTAACTATGGCGAATCTCAAATCAATGTGGATATGAAAAAAAAAAAAAAAAAAAAATAAAGTCTAAACACGGCCTCAGAAAAGACCTGTGAGAATATGAGAGTATGAGAATGGGGTGCTAAACATCTCAACAAGTCCTTGACAGGCACACAGTTACAGCGCATGCAAACAAGCATGAACACAACCATGAATACCAGTCAACTGTGGAACAGACACATTCATTCTGTCCTGGTCATGCACAAATGAACACCAACGGAAGCATCTGTATTAATACTAAAACCTGTGCAAGCACAACCGCCCCCCCCACCCCCCACCACACATACAAAGATGAGCTCAGCCACTCACTTACTTGCGCTTCTACATATGTGAACACTGAAAAAAATCTGTTTACAAGTCATGCACCACAAATGCTGAAGTGATGCGTATGCAACTTGCCAGATGGCATCACTGTTTTTCCAACATGGCGGCCTTATTTCTGTGCAGTCAGCCAAATCTACCACAGCTTTAACCATACAGAACACCCTTTACACACTCACATAGATTATGTCAAACTACTGCTCAGGGAAAGACAAGACTGGGCTCCTCTTTTTGGAAAAGAGTCAGATGATATCTCTTTTTCTGGGTGACATGTTGGATAACGTTTTGTTTTTGGCTTTAGGGACTGCTGGATTTCGCTACTGTAGAGGGAACAATATTACCCACACACACACACACACACACACACACACAACACACACACACACACACACACACACACACACTCTGGACTTACATTCCCTTACACCCTCCTGTGCCCTCTTCACAGTTTTCAAAATAGCCTTACAGTCGCTGGCAGATGTCGCTGCACATAAAATGACAGCAACATCTCTGAATGCAGGCGGACTTTTCCCTGCTGAGAAAGCTCTTTTAGTGGCCTCAACACACACACACACACACACACAAATAAGCAGAACAAAGACACATAACCATGTGTCTTCTTCCTGCAAATGGGTGTTGGGGCCATCAATAGAGCATGAGTACTTGGAGGGATTAAATAATATATGTGCTACAGCAAACAAAAGTTTAGAGTTTGAATAACAAATGAACAAACAAATAACTTGAGTATTTGCTGTCAGGTTTGATGACAGCGGTGTTCAAACTGTAATGTCTTCACCCTTTTTCTACATAACTAAACTGGTTTGACTTGTGACAGGTCTACATGTGCGGAACTAGATGTGCTTTTACTGTTTTAGATACATTTCCCTGTAACAAGTTCATTCATCTCTATATTGGAACACATGTCGCACTGCTATGTTATGATTATTTGCAGTTTAACCCATCTTGTGTCATTATTTATGACAAGAGCTGTGTTTTGAGGATTCCCAATACACCGGCCAGTCAGACACCGGCTTTTTTTTCCCCCAGTGGTCATGGTCTACAGTGCAAATAACTACCTAGTTGTGCCACTTATGTAGTCTACTCAGGTGTGCTGTATCTAGATCACAGTTTTGGCCTAAACCTCTTCAGCCCTGTCAACTATAAAATACATAATGAGGAAATTCACTCGCTCCAGGCTCCAAGCGTACTTTCACTCTTGACATACACAGAATGAGGATTGCAGTCCATTACTGGGTTTCTGACCGATAGTTTATTAATACTGCTCTGAAAGATGCAGATAATAACTTCTGTAAAAGTGCTGAAAAAGATCCAACCACAGAGTTTCTGCTGTTCATCCATCCATCAAAATAAGTGTGGGTGTATACGTGTGTGTGTGTGTGTGTGTGTGTGTGTGTGTGTGTGTGTGTGTGTGTGTGTGTGTGTGTATAGGTGGGTGGGTGGAAGACGATTTCACCAAAGGATTCCTGCTGTCCCATCATCCGTCAAACTAAGCAGCATTAGAGGAAGCTGTGTGTCCCATCAATTATTCCCCTCAGCACATCTATTATTGATGACTGCTACTTAAAATAAGACACTGAAAGACTGACAAGGCCCTGGGATCGCTAGTGTATTCTGTGAGTGCGCATGTCTGTGGAGATGTTTGTGTACAAGCGTGTATATTCCTGCACAAAGTCCCCATCTGTAGTCTTCCCGGTGGGCTAGACTTGTCAACAGTTGCTCTTTTAAACTGTAGAGCCAAAACCACATATAGAGTTTGAGAGTGAATCATACTTATGGCTGGACACTGGTCGTTGTCCTACATCTGCTACGGTTGCTCTTTCTGGAGTTCGTTTCCCTAGATACACCTACACTGTTTCTGTATTCCTCATATAATGCTGCACAGTCCTCTGACTCCGTCTCCTTTTTCTCATCCTCTCCCCTCCTCACTTGGTCTCCAACCATGCAAACATCCCACGCACCTCTGTCTCACTCCCTGTCTCATTATGTCTTGTCTCTGAGCTTGCCTACAGTCACCTTCCCTTTACCTGTCAAAAAGGCAGACATTGAGCTAATTATTATTGAGTTCACGTACTTTGAAAAGCAGACAGACGGTGAAAATCGGACCCTCCCCTCCATTTAAAAGCCTCTAATGTTGTTTCTCTATCTAATGACAGAGGGGGTAAACATGTTCTGTGCAGCTAATTTTAGCTCACAGCTTCAACAATTATGTTGAAATGGCTGCAACTAATTAAACAAAAGTATCACACAGCAACACTGTCCTAATCCTTCATTTAAATGCACCTTCTCTGAGCGCATTAATTATGGTTTCAGTAAAAGTGAAAATTAAAATTAACTTTTTAAAACTTGCTGCTCAGCTTCTTGAGTTGTTGGGTCAACGGCAAAGTAGCTTCAATACTTTAAAAAAAGACGTACAGTAAATGGATACATTTTTGAGTTTTATTCCAAACCTGCATTGCTCGGTTTACTGTAAATCCAGCCACTATTTTAAAAACAAACACACAAACACATTTTAAAAACTCTCCTCTGTGCACCCCCCTGACTCCTTTGACTCTTCTTTCGTCTCTCTCTCTCTCCCCTTGCCTTCCTTCCTTACTGTGTCTGGTCCTGTCTTGTCTCAAAGCATGCCAGTGGCCATGTCTCCCCCCGTGTGGCCAGCTGTGTCACAGGTGATCCATCACCACAGGTGGAGATTTATTATTGGCTGAACCCCATGGGCCCGCCGATCCTGACAAATCAGCTGTAAATGCCAGCCCTCAACCGAATGCTATGATTGGTTCTGACAGGCGCAGCGGGCCTTATGCCAGCTTCATGCCCCCTAGACCCCAAAAAACAGGTGTAGACAGGTATGTGTGTGTGTGTCTGCCTTTCTCTACTACATTATTCAGCGCCTGCTGTTAGGGGTTTAGGTCTCTGGTTTCTTCCCCTTGTCCCCTTGGCCCAACAGTACACCATATAGCGGTCAGCTGAGTGTGTCTGTGGGTGTGCGTGTGTGTGTCCATGTGTAAGTGTCACAGCACACTGTAGCTTTTATGCCTACATGCACATTCAGCGCTTTTCTGCTAAGACTCAACCGAAAACCAACTTTCTTATGTGACCTGCCATTCCTCCAGAAAACTTTTCTGCTTAGCAAACGCTTTGGGAATTATTTCTTGCACATCCCCTGGTCAAAGTTTGTCAAATAAATGTAGTCTTCACCATGCAAACACCATCAGACTTATCTGACTTTCAACTTTTTTTTCTCCTTCTAGTGCAAAGATACTATAAAATATTAGATTGTGCAAGGTCTGGGTTATCTTGAATATTACTGCACGAGATGTTTATGATAGTTTCATAAATATAGAGGAATGCCTCTCTATAAAAGCAATACGGACTTTTTAAACATGTTTTTTTCCCCACCACAGGCTGATCTGTACGGGGCTGCTTTGCACCATAGTTGATGATGCACAATATCCCTACATCAAGCCGTTTACACAAAAAGGAAAGCCTGGGATGGAAGTCAGGCAGTGCGTCACATAAACCGCTCTGTTTACTGCCAGTTCAAAGTGGAGACAAACAGGGTGGACGGTTTCTCCAACATGATTCAATTATTTTGTTTTACTAAAAGCAAGGGGCAATCTGTCAAATAGAAGGGCGGAGTTGAAACACTTTATCTGTGCCATATATTTACACACAACAGTCAGATTATATATTGTAAAACTTTTTTCTGAGGAATATTATAAATGTCACCTTTCAAACAGTAAACGATAAATATAAATTGTCAGTGCCATGGACTTTCAAACCACAGACCCAGACTGCTGTATCTAAATTGAATAACACTGGCTTGCTGTAGCTGTTGAGTCTTGGCACATCAGGTTTTCTGGTCAAAGAACACCAAAGGAGTAATCATTGTATTATGCATGTCCCTGAGTTAGTTATTTGTTCTGGGTTAGCCTTTTGTCACAGAGGCCCACGTTAGACTTTAGAAATCGATGCTATACCCTTGAGGTGGGTGATTTACACAGATCACTGGACACTGAAAATATGTGCAGAGTTGCATGTGACGTGTGTAGAACACAAACTGAGAGAGTTTGTTGTTAGGATATATGTCCACAACTTTTTACTGAGCGTTTGAATTTATTTGAGAATGCAAAATGATACAAATGAAGGAACAACATAAATCTCTTCATTCTGTAACTGACAGTGTTCTTTTGTTTTCCATCTGTCTCCCATTTTCCATACATTTTCACTCCATTATGCACAAAGTGCCCAGATGTCAGTATTATTTATGGATAAAAGAGGATCAAAGGCATTTCAAATTCATTTTAAAAGGCTTTCATCTCCTGCCTTATCATTATATGAAGTTAAAACCAGCCTTGTTTAGTTCTTTCCCTTCATGATAGCCTTATAGGAAAAAAAAGGCTGTAAAGCTGCTTTTTGAGGGTCTATGATTCATCCGTTTCTGCTAGCTAAAAATAAGTCTCTCTGATGCCAAGCAAGCAATAAGTAAGTTATGGACCATTTACTGAGGTCCTGGGGCCAAGGAGGGCTGGCAGTCATCACAAAACTCATGTGCAACCTGAAATATTTCATTGTTTCACATGAAAATGGAGAGTGAGATGAAGCGGGAATGAGAGATTAATCGCTGCCTTCCAAAAACATTGTTATTGCTCTCACAAAAGTGATTCATATCAGTTTTTTTTTTTTTTTTTATCTGCTGCCTCAAGGTTTGCATATATGCAACTAAGTTTGGATAGACAAATATTGTGCATGGGTAAAATGACCCAAACTGGATGGCTGGTAGACGTTAGGATGCAAATTGTGATCTCTGTCAAAGTCAATGTTTACACATAACTGTCCACCCAGACCTCTTTCCTAAGATTTCTTACCTTACAATAATAACACAAAGTTTGCTCTTTGCTTCAGAGAAAAAAAAGTCTCTTATTAGCATGACCATGGACACAAGTAGTTTTAACAAATGGACAAATGACTAATGTTGTAATTCTTCTTGTGGGGACAGCATGTTAAAAACACACTTGAGAAAAAGGACAGTACAGCCCAGATTTGATCCTACCAAGTGGTTATGAAATAAAAGTCTAACTTTGGGAATGTCATGCAAATGCAAGCAAGCTCACATACCCCGTTTGCATGTGTGGGACTGTGTGTGTGTGAGTCAGACTTCAGCCCACTCTGGCAGCAGGGGGTCTCAGTCATAGGCGGTGTTAAACAGTTAGACTTCTAACAGTGATTAGCCGCTTCCAGTAATATTTTTTTGTTGTTGTTTGTTTTTGCCTCATATTCTTGTCAAAACAAAAGAAAGGGAAACTCAAAACTAAGAATCAAGACCACCTACCCAAGTGTGTTTGTAAAAAAAAAAAAAAAAAAAAAAAATGCTTCTTATTGAAAAAAGATTTACAAGCTGTCAAATATGGGATGTGGAACTTGCCTAATCCCATTTTTTTTTATGAAAAATGTAAAAATGGCACTTGATGGCACTCTATACTTAATTTTTCTATAACCTATTGTTTTGATATAGATCATCCCAGCAGGATTATGGGTCATTTGTTCAAGAAACTCTAAATCATCCATGTTTAAGTTCATACGATTGTACATATGTGTTGCCTAAACATTATAAGTGGGAGAGCTGAAAATTGCCACATTAACACTTTTTGGACCATTCGTATGTTATTTCTTATACATATATTTTAGGGCCATGTACAGATTTCAAACCTAACTTCTAGCTCAAATTTATATTGACATAGAAATTTTATTTGGTGATATAATCACAGTAAAACACAGGTGAACACAAAAAAAAGAGAGAGAGAGAGAAGAGAAGATGACTCACATCTAATAAAGGGCCAGAAATCAAGAGCAGTCAGAATGAATAGCATGAGCCATTTTAATTGCTGGATGGATTCAGTAGATGTCACTGATTTACGCAGCAGGTGTCTAATGTCTTCACTCCTTGATTAGAGTGGAGTGGTGAAAATCACACAGAAGCAGAACTACTTAACTGAACCAAGAGGGGCAAAAAGTACTTTTGAGTTTCTATTCAAAATTAAATTTATATTAGCTTTGACTGACCATACATGTACAATAATAATCATCCCCACCCCTTTTTTATGAATAAAAAAAACAAGGCATATACCCAGACAGTGGTGGGGATTTTGGTCCATGGAGCACAAGCTAACATGGCCGTGTTATTTACTGTAAAAAGGATTGTAGTAACAAGGGAATCCCTTAGTCCCCAATGAACTGACCTGGGCTTTCAGCCACATTGTTGCTCTGTTTTCACTTCAAACAACACACAAATGGTCACCCATGACCCCGAAGAACAGAGAAGAGAGAGAACAATACAGAGAGAGAAAAAAAAAAAAAGTGTGAGCAACACACAAGAGATTAAAGATATAAACGGCAGACAAAGACAATGAGAGGGGCAGAGGGAGGAGGGAAGGAGAAGGTAGGGGAGGGAAGGGAGTTAAGCTAACTAAATAAATAAATAACAGCGACACAGAGAGGAGAAGAGAGTGAAGCCATGGAGTGATCAAAGCTGCTGGCCTGGCAGAGCTAGTGATGTCAGAGAGTCACTGGAGTGATAAGAGAGACAGCTGTGTGTGTGTGCGTGTGTAGTAAGCAGCTCCCTCAACAACAAAAAAAATCTCTTTTTTCCTAAAAAAATAATAATAATAATTTTAAAAAATGTCAAATCATGCACTACTATTATTGCTGTTGTATTTTAATATGTTCCTACGTTGCAGGCAGCCAGTGGTTTCATTTGATTTTAGTTTGCTGAGGCTGATAAATTGTTTATTATTAATAATAATAATAATAATAATAATAAATAATAATCCAGCGCGGCAAATATTCAGTTGTCTTAATCATAGGAAGATTAATGCTGTGTAATCATGCAGTAACGATAGCTACATGTGTGCTTTGACATCTGAGATTTGAGTCCATTGACAAAAGTCATATGAGCTATGATCTGAAGTACTAAACATACAAGACACAACATAAGCAAACATAGATATCATATAATGTTAAATATCACCGCTGAAGTGCAACCTAATGAGTAATCCAGACGAGGGTGCGAGTAAAATATTTACCTCATGTTCTAATTGTGGGAAAACATCAATAGCTTTAATCTGCTTTTAGTGGAGCATTCTCTGGTTAAACTCCTCCTAATGTTTTTAGGTTATTCATTCACAGCAGCGTAATCTGCTTTGTGCAGATTGTCTGTCTAACGTTGCCAGAAAATAGTAATTGTCACTACATTGTAACCCGTTGATTTGGGCTTTAAGTTCTTCCTTTCAGAATAAATCAGGATTTTAAAATCCCTAACTTTCAATTTGTAGGCCTAACAGAGATTTAAAGAAGCTTCCAGTCAGTTGCTCCTTGCATCCACCATGAAGAACAATTATCAAACAATGTCTGTACTGTACTTCGTATAATTACATTTAATTTAACACATTCTAGTTTGGGCGGCATGGTGGTGCAGTGGTTAGCACTGTCATTTCACAGCAACAAGGGTCTCTAGTTTGAACCTTGACTGGATCCTTTGGGGTTTGCTGCGGGTTGTCTCCAGGGACTCCGGCTTCCTCCCAGAAGACCAAAGGCATGCATTTAATAGGTTAATTGGTGACTGTATTGGCCGTAGCTGTGAATGTGAGCGTGAGTGGTTGTCTTGTGGTGTGGTGTGATGAACAGGGGTCCAGGTGCACCTCTCGCCTTAAGTCAGCTTGGATATGCCACACCCCCAGCCCACGACCAGGATAAGTGGTATGCGTGTTTGTGAAGACGCATATTCGTGTGTCACTTTACATGATAATCACCTTTTAGCCAGTGTTTATGCAGTGTGTTATTTGAGTTTAGAGATGTGCACATTTTGTCTTTTAAATGTGTGTCTCTAATTTTGTTGACTGTTCCCAAGTTAAAAGCCAAAACCTGTCAGTGACGATTAACAGAAGGCCTAATGAGATTGTTTGTGAGTTAATTGACTAAAGGTCACTGTCTGCACCGGTCTCATCAAACAAAGACACTGTTAAAGCAACAGGTTCTTAAAGAACTTTGTAATGTGGCAATGCTAAAAAATGGTATGAAAAAATATGGTATATTTACAGAACTCAAACAGCAAAGAACGGCAGTTGTCCTCATACTTTGAAATCATCATGACAATTGTCTGGTAATGTATGCATAAGCTGCTGTTAATTGGAGTACTTAGTTTCTGCTATTCAAATAGCACACTATTATGCAGCGCTTCATTCAGTTTGTTCATCAACGATAATTATGGTAGATGATTATCTTAGGTAATCAGAGCATGTCTCAAGTCAGGAAAAGGGAAGTGTATTTGTGTTGGTGTGTGCATCCACGCGAGTGTGTGTGTGTGTGTGTGTCTGAGGGTTATGTTTTGGAACCTTTGCAAATCCCTTTCATGTGCACCTCCCAAAATCCCTCACAGCAGGAAGCAAAAACACAGAGCAGAGGGATGGCTCTTATTAACATATGCAAACACACACACACACACACACACACACACACACACACACACACTCGCCCACACAGACACACACTACAGTGGCACTGGCCTTCAGCCACTTCCTTCCAAGCTAATCAGAGGAAAAGAGAAAGTGCCAAAATATCAGATGCAGCACAGCAGGTTGATGACCTATTGGGATGGAAAGATGTGTATGTGTTCATGTGTGTATGATGCGGTCATTTGCCATGACACTGAGTAAAAAAGGAAGGGAATTATTAAGACCTTAATGATAATATAATTTTGGAACACACCAAAGACTAACATATAACAAATAATCCTGTGTGTGTTGCCAGTGTTCAAAGACAACACCTCAGCCAGCCACAGCTGCAATCAAACCCATTAAACTCATATGGTGCAGAAGGGATTTTTCCCCATACTGACGGCAATATAGACTGTTGGCTACTAAAAGACTGTACAGATCAACCCTCTGAGGTTGTTGTGCACATTTTCAACTGGGGCCTCAGTCTGGGGAGAGTACTGGTCCTCTGGAGAGTCATTCCTAATTACCTGAAACCTCTGGTGAACCCAAACCTGGACTCCTTACTTACTGTTCAAGTGCTTTTAACAAAATACAGCCATCACTGCTAAGCGGGAAGCTAGAAGGGAACCTGACTGCGTGGACTATCAACTACCTCACCAACAGACCACGGTATGTGAGGCTTCATGACTGCGTGTCTGATGTGATTTGCAACACGGGGGCCCCACTAGGTATGAGGCTCTCTCCTTTTCTCTTCACCCTGTACACATCAGACTTCAGACACAACACTGACAGCGGCCACCTCCACTTCTCTGATGATACAGCCATCGTTGGCTGTGTATTAGAAGGAAATGAGCAAGAGATGGTCTCACTGGAGGAAGGTGCCACAGACCACACTGGTGAACATCCAGGGATTGGATATCGATATGGTGGAAGCATGCACGTACCTGTGCGTTCACCTCGGCAATAAACTGGGCTGGTCAGACAACAGACATCCTGTGCAAGAAGGGTCAAAGTCATCTCCACTTACTGGAGAGGAGACTAAGGTCTTTGGAGTGTGCAGTACTGTCAGCTTCTATAACAACAGCATGACTGAATGACTTTCTTCAGCTTGGCTTTTTGCTATGTGTATTTCTTACTTGTAAGTCATTTCTTATCAACCTTGTGTATACGAGCAACTGTGACAAGTGAATTTACCCAGTGTGGGATCATCAAAGTCAAAAATGAGAGGTAAAAGTTGGCTCTGAATGCCTGGTCAGAGGCAAAATAAATAAGCAACGGAGGAGTCAGTTAAACTGTGCTTTTCACGGAAGTGTCACACAAACAAAATTTAATAGTAGTCAACCTCATCATCCTTACGCTGTTCACAGTTTCGAGTCCAGTGACACACAGTCTCAGTGGCTAAATGCCACAACCTTGTGACTGGAAGCAGGAATAAGCAGAGCATTCACACTTTGGGATACTAAAAACTTAGCGACAAAAGGAGAACTGCCTTTGTAGAACGTGCCAAGTTAAAGAAGGGTGAGGAAACTGCATTTACATTACTGAAGTCATTTAATTCAGAAATATTAGAGCAGAGTGGAGTGGGCTCTTAGCTTTTCTTTTGTTCATATCTGTTTCACAGGCAGCAGTCAAAGAGACACTTTAGTGCCACTGAAGCTTTCTTATGAGTTAATAATGAAATAACTGCAGCTTACAGACAATTCTTGTTTCTGTGTATCAGGATTTGTTAGGCAATACTGCCAGTTTTTAATACTCGGAAGAAAGAAAACATAGTCTGAGCTGTTGCATGAGGTGGTCTATGTATAAATCTGCATGAAAGTGAGAAAGTGACTAAAGGCTATTTTTTTTTATTCAATATCATGCTCCCAAGGAGCTTATAAATACTTCACAGATGAATATCACTTCTACCTGCTCAAACGGAAAGAGATTGCCTTTCACTGGGGGGAAATTCTCATCTCAAAGCTGTCCCTTGATTCTCTTTAAAAATAAAAAGAATAAAACAATCAGACTTCCTATCAAGCATACAGCCTGGCTAAAATTAGAGCCAACCTGTGGAGACATGGCCTCAGCATATTTAAAATGGTTGCCACATGGCACAAAATGTCTTCCCTCTAAGGGAATGAAGAAATTAAGAGGCCCGAATCCCAGCAGAAGCAGTAATGGCCTGGTGATTACCTCAAGCAGAAGCTATAAAATGTTTGCTAAGCCCCGCACACTGAAGTCGTGTAAAATAGTATGAGTGCTTTGATTTCTTGTCTGTTTGTGCAGTCTTAGTGAAAGAAATCCCACCGTTAGAGTTAGAGATAAGGTAACTTTGCTCTTGTGTGCTGAGGGAAGGGAAATACCGTCATCGCGTTAGTAATCTGACAAGGTGCTGACAACGTGATGACAAAGTACTAACAGGTGTAGAAAGCATATAAACGCTTTGCTCTTACCTTGTTGGAGAGATAACAGGAAGCAACAAGACAAAACGATGATTTGGGAAGGAAGGAGGGAGGGAGGGAGGGAGAGAGAGGAGAGAGAAAAAAATGGACGATTAATGTTAGATTCTAACAAAATCAACAAATGAATTAATCTATATGCACAAATAAAAAAAATCAATCTGTCACAATGATCATTATTTTGGAAGCTGTTACATAACTTTTGAAAACTTTTCTGACTTATTTAGCACTTACTTCACACACATATTTGAAAAGTCAAGCATGATTTCAATGTATCTAATGGATCCCATGGGTGTATTTTCAGGAACACCGAAACATACCAATTATAAATTAAATATAGAAGTACCCATTGCATTGTCTAAAATACCATGCCGCAAGGCAATGCTGATATTATATTTTCCATACCCTTACATGGTGTTAGGAAGCTGTTGGAAGACTTAAATGAGTATGTGAATAATGTTAAATATATATTTATAGTGGAACAAGTACTTACACAAGCAAGTCCACAGAGTTACAGGGTGCACATAAAAATACAATCTGGTAAGATGCAGCAAAGATTTCGCACTTTTAAACCACAGGAGACAAAAATACAGAGAGTGTGGTCTTTCATAATTTGAATGCAAATAGAGCCAGATGGCCTCCACATCAGTTCTTTCTACTCAGTCACTTATTGGTGGTCAAGAATTTCTCTCACAGGTGTTGCATGGACGGAGTCCAGACTAAAGGTCTAATTAACAGAAATAATCATCTGATGTCACCATGGCTAGCGTCTTATAGACGAACACAGACTAAAACAACATTTTCTGAAGGTGGTCACATTGCTGCACACACGTTGGAGATGAATACATAACGATCCCGCCGCACTTGGGGAATGCCACTGAGGTGTCTTGTTTAAGGGAACATTGACACGAGCAATCACTACTCATCCATTTTCTCATTCAATTTCCCCGCCTAGATATGTTTAATAGAATGGCGCTGGTTTCCTTTGATTCACAGGTCTGCTTCTTTAGCCTCTCAGAGCCTCATCACTTACCTAATCTCATGAGCTTCCCAGCCACAAAGGTGAACGCTCACAAAGAAGAGTGCAAGATAACTACATAACCTTGCACTCTTCTGATTCACTGAATCATTCTTCTGTCCCCACTGTCAGATACTTTGTAAAATATTTCCCGGCCTTACTTAGTGTATTTCATCTCATATGTTTAAAAGGGAAAGAAGTGGGCTGGGAATACGCTTTCCCTTTCCTCGCAGTTACTTTCGCCTTGCTTCCCTCCTTGGTGAGTACACCTTCAGGGAAGGGATAATGCACAGAGTAATTCATCCACTTTCTTCTGCTGCTGTCTAAATATACAAAGAACAGTGGAGTGGGGACAAATAGGCAATGTTACCATCAATAACCAAAAGTACAAGAGACTCCTATAATTCAATCATTCAGCCACTCCCAGTGGCACGTAGCCATGGTTAACATATGTTTATCCAGGAGGACACATTCTTTGAAAGAGATATTGCTTTGATGCAAGACAGGATAAAAAAACATCAAACAATCAGGCATGCTCCTTGATGTGTGTGTACGTATGTGTATGCGCATGTGTGCGTGCGTATTCACTAAATCACTGCATCCTTTCAAGTAGTCAGTAAGATTAACATTACTTGAACCCCCTGTCTTGTCAACGAGACTGTGTCTTTCCTATCCAGCGCACAGTGTGTGTTGAGGATGAAAGGCACGGATCAGTGGTCTTCATGTGATGCACGTTCTGCACAGATCAGATGCTTCAAAGTGGAAGTGAAGACAAGCAAGAACTCGTGGGGCACAGTGGTGTGTACATGCGTGCGCTTGTTTTTGTGTAAGGTGAAGGTGTGCATACGATTGGCACGTGAGGTAAAGATATACCCACCTACAATGCCGGATGTGTGTTTAGTGTGTAATTAATGTAACTGCAGTATGTAACCAGCCACTAGGGGGGAAATAACATCGATACCGCCCCTCACTTTGTGTAATTCCAGAGGAGCAATCAAAACAAGGTGTCCTGTTAAAGGCTTTTCTCATTTGAAATACAGGAGAACGTCAATTGTAATGCCGGTATAAAGATGCTGGTGGCCACGATGACTTCAATTTAAAAAAATTTTAAAAAACTCCACCCTGTATTCTGTTTCCCCATGCTCATTGAATTCAGCACTACATTTATTTTAAAAATTTATTTAGCAATAAATTGCTGAAATATTCCAGTCCACTGATTTCCTCATTTGTAAAAAGCACACACACATTTTTTTTCCCTCTCATAATTGTCAATCTCCAAAAGAAGGGGTCCATGAAATTAATTTGTGAGTGATTGTGATAAATATAGGCCCTATCACATACAGGTAGAGATTGCTATGGAAACTGAATGGCAATGATGCAAAAACAGTTAAAACATGACACCAAGAGCATCACACAGGAAAACTGCAGTATACCGTCAGTTATTATTAAAATGGTTGCAGTCTAATGTATCCTGATCATGCTGAGCACCGGGTCTCCCTGGATATATGTATTTTTAGCCATTCTGTGGGTGAGAGGGCATATGTGAACGTTTGAATTATCAATCAGGCAATATACCGTGCAATTTAAAGTGCATTTTTTTTTGAAGGAGCCGACTTGAACTTAGACATATCCTGCAAATATGCACACAAATAAAACTGTGGGTGTTCTGATATGAACATGTGGCCGACTTTGTCTGTTCCCGTGTGTATATGGTATCATTTACATTAGTTGAAATTAGAGAATAACAAGTTGGCATATATTAAAGCAACCGCAGATGTCTACTGTTAGAGTGTGCGTGCCTGCCATTTTCTGTGTGTGTCCACACCTGCATCCTCTACGTTTCATTTTTTATCCCCCGTTTACGTGGGAAGGCAGAAAGGCTTAAATTTGCATCTCTTATATGAGAGGCAGACAGGCACAGCATATCACACGTTGCAACAGAAATCCATTTATCTCTCTGGCAAATACATCAGCAAAAGGCAATCCAAGCCAACGAAAAGTCATGATGAAGGGGAGCAAAACAGGAGATAAGATAGCAAAGTTATTGAAAACTTAAAACTAGTGCGTTGATCCCAGCCCACCTTCTGCCCCCATCAGAAGACTAAAATCACTTCAAGTCTGTACGTGTGTGTATGTTTCGTCTTTCTTTTTTTAATGGCCTGTGGAGATAACACAGACAAATTCACATACACAAACTAGTAATGCTAAAAAAAAAAATGTTTTAATGACAAATTACTCTGTCTTCTGTTTAAACGTGATCTCTTGATGAGTTCACTGTCCGTTGCCGCTTAAAGCAATGCGCTGGTGACTTCAAGTGCTTTGGCGTTGAGCAGCAGAGGGCAAAAAAAAAGGAAGAAAGGCAAGAAGATCAAGGACAAGAAAGGGAGAAACAGTTGATAAGTTGCCGAATCTCTTCCCAGTCCACCAACAAAGGGTGACAATGAGTGAAAATGGGAAAGTATAAAAGGGATATTAGCCCTGAGCAGAATGATAAGAGAGGGATGTAAGCGGCTTCCTCTTATCAGCCCAGACAGAAACAAACCTAGTCCATTCCAGCTCTCAGCCAAAAGACAGAAAAAGCCTAAAGACACACAAAGATATACATGCACATTTTTACTCCTATATTCATATGAAGAATCCACAATATAAAGCCTGATTTGAGCATTTGTTTGAGCTGAGTAAGCAAATATACTATATTTTTCTCATAGATGTTAACTGGGAGAAAAAAATACATATATAAGGAAAACAAAAAAAAATGTTTGTATCTTGTACTGTTTTGTACGGATTGAAATACTGTGTTTGATGTGAGTTCCAGTGTGACATGAACAGCAAGCATCGTGCAGAATGTGGTCGAGTTACAAAATTGAATGTGGCTCTAGAGCAGCGGTGCCTCTGTGCTGGAATCTACTCAGAGTAGTGAAATGAAAGAGAGCCTATAAGACTGCCCATCACTCATACAGTACGTTTGCACACTGAGAGAGAGAGAGAGAGAGAGAGAGAGAAAACAGGGAAAAGGAGCATGTGTAATGTTAGGTCAGAAGGTTTCAGTATTGATCATTTCAGTCTGGCAGTGCCTCAGGTGTACAGTTAAGATGAGCAGGATCAATGCACCATAGAGATGAAATGGCCGGGGATGCAACCGTTTATCCAATACATACACGTCCCTCTCCCTCCCACACTGAGTTCAATACTCGATACGTAGCAGCTGATGATGAAAACATCACTATTTTAATTCTTTTAGCGGCCAGTGTTCAAGTATGACAATTCACTTTAGTTTAATTTAATTGTTCTTTTACTATTACCTCCATTAGGAGAATTTTCCTTGAGGGAAATTTTCTGTGCAAGGGCTCAGTAATAGTTCACCAATAATATTTTTAGAACTGATGTAATGCCAATGAATTTATCAGCTGACTCATAATGAGAGAGAGTCATAATGTATAATAACAGTCAATGCAGGTCATAAATTACCCATTTCATCTACACAGATGTTTCACAACGGATCACTGTGTCCATATCTCACATACCGGTGCAGCACCGTAAATGATGAAATTCCTTGGCATAAATAATTAGTGTTTATTTATTATATATTATTTATGTTTTTCCTCAAAATCTGAAATCAATCAGATTAAGCCACAATACGTATAGCATTCACATACTGGCTAACGGTATTTTGAAATTGGAGAATCTCCTATTACTGTATGTTAACAAAAAACATGTAGTCTAATTAAAGTATGAGATATTTAATTGCATCAAGTGATTTGTTTAGACTAATCCTGTTTATATAACTTAACCGCCTTTCAGCTAACCACAAACAGAAATTAGTGCCAATACCTGCATTTTCCACACAGCTTGGTAAATTCCAGTTTTGTTCATGGTTTTGTGACCCACCTCTGCAACGCCACTAACAGCCAGGGTTAGGCTTGATTATCATCACATGGGCCACTGGCTAGCATGGGTCAAAGCCTTAATTACAGTGCATTAAAGATTGTAAAGCCACAAACACACACTTTGGAATAAATGGAGCTACAAAAAGCCACAGCACTGCCATCCAGAACAAGCCTAATTGTCCTGGATAACACAGTGCGTTTTCTATCCCTGCACAAGTCCTGAACTTTTTTGTTCATAAATTCACAAGAAGATGAGATTAAAGAGAGAATACCAAATCAAGCTGTGAACAAAAGAGTAGCCTGAATC
Source organism: Nibea albiflora (assembly GCA_014281875.1). NCBI lineage: Eukaryota > Metazoa > Chordata > Actinopteri > Sciaenidae > Nibea > Nibea albiflora. The sequence continues at coordinate 15,797,048 of CM024801.1, forward strand.
CAACTATCAAACGTCACTGACAATTGTTTGAATACAGTCGAACACAATGCAGCAAGTTAATATTATTTAACTTATCTATTTATTTTTTGTTTGCAACTGCAAAATGAAGCAGGCCTATTCATATAAAATGTAATGAAATATGAACAGAAACATGTCAAATCAATCTACAATTCAATTCTCGTGTAACCTTTTAACAAGAAAAGGGTATTTGAAACGCAAGAGTTATTAATCGTTTTCCTATGCCAGTGGTATTTTTCTCAAATCGCACAAAGAATAGACAAAGTCTAGGGATGGTATATTTATACAAAGGGTCATGTTGATCTGTAGCCAATCATAGAAAAAACTTTAAACTTACAACTGATTGTTTTTGAGAGGATGTTTATGTGAAACAGACAGTAACAGAGACATGCATGCGTGATATAAATAAATTGTGCATGCATGTGTTTGCATATGGATGTGCATGCGTGTGAACATTTTGACACGCTGCACTTGGCAGCCGAAGCCAGCCCTGATTCTGTTAATCTCTTTTGAGTGGGGGTTAATAGCACAGAAGGCTGAGTGATAGACCCTTCCAACATTCAATGGTTGTTTGGCTGCAGAAGTATATCTCTTGCCCAAATAAGCTCTTCACCAGCCAAGCCATGCAATGACAACTGGCTTTTATCATCACATCCATATCAGTAAGGAGCCAAAATGCGTCATATAGGAAGTGGGGCAAAGAACCTACAACAGTTGGGACAGAGATGAGCGCTAGTGTTCTCCAATAATTGTAATACTGGCATAATATGCTGGACCACATAAAAAATTAACCTACATAGCAGACTGTACACATAAGAACAACAGATTTTGGATGTTATAGTAGAGGGACATTGTGCATTGAGAACAGAGAAGCTCCAAATTTAACCACACAGTTGTCACGACCCTGTTATTATTTTGTGACACTACATCAATTCATTCAATAACAATGCTAAACTTGACAGGTGAAAATAATAATTTGGCTGACCAGTGATTAAGTGTGTTTCATTCATGTCAGCATGTCATGTCAGCAACAAAAGAAAAGGGGGAAGAAAAGGCAGGGGGGATCTGTGCTTTGTTATATTTTTCTGTACGTACAATAAGCTATATGAAAGCAACAGGGGACAGATGAAGGGAGTGAGGGGGCATGCACATCACTGTCCAGCTTTTATTAACCAACTGTGCCAGTAATCCCAGTCACTATCTGCAGATGAAAACGCAAAGTCATATGAGCCAATCAAGCCAACTGGCCCTGTGCCCATTACTCTCAACCCCCACTGTCAGTCTGCCATTACGTGCTCATTAAGCCCAAAGAAAAAATACTATAAAAGGAAATGAAAATGGCCCCCTGTGATTCCCCCTATTTACAATTTCAAAATACGGTGAGTGAATAGTAGTAGGTTGCTACAGTAGCAACTTAATTAGCATGTGACTGCGTGCATGCTCTGTGCATTTAGCCTTAACAGACCATCAAGGCGGCAGATATGAGCTGTCAGGTCAGCCTGAGTTTCTTCTGAATAGAAACACATTTTCAGTCTTTGATGCCTGCTGTGAACCAGAGTGGTGTTTTCTTTAATCAGTGTTTAATCACTGTTCATGTTTCCTTTTAAAATACATTATGTTCATCTCTCAGCCCAAAGCCAGAGCAGCTGCATTATGAAATCCTGCCATATCCACATTGATTAAACACATGCTGTTAATATTTATTAAACTTTCAAACTGTCCCTTGGCCCATAATAATGATCACATCTCTCGTTTCTGTTTTAAATGATTTCAACACTAAAAATCCTGTTTCTCATTTGGTTTTGGGTGAGGACATAGTTCTGATCGCGAGTGTGTTTTGATTTGACAACTAACATAATCTACATTATTTAGTATGATTTCATGAGGTAAAGAAACACCTGGAAAGTTATTTGAATGTAACAAACACTTCTAGAAGTTTTAAAGATTGTGTACATTAATCTGGGCCTTTTCACAAACTACTGATTTATAGCTTATCGGTTTACCCTGCAACAAAAAGAAAACAGCTTGAGCTGAGCTCCCTATCTCTCAAAGAACACCATTAAGAATGGCAGAGAAAACAAACATTCACATACACAAAGATGTGCATTCAAATAGATGCACAGACCTACATACATACACACACAGTCACATGTGTGTTTGTGCACGCTCCGTTCCATGGTGGGTTGACAGAACTGGGACAACCAATTGTGAAGTTAAAAGACCCCATAAGGCACAGTGTCTACCACCCCATGTTTAGCGCTGGCGGCTGAACCAGGCCATGCTCTAAGTAATGATGGCAGCATGTGGCTCACAAGGGGGTGCTTTTGGTTGCTAGAACGTCTGCAGTGCAGTGGTTTGTCCTCCCATGCAGACATTTAGAAGTGTGCACTCAGACACGGCATATAGATGCAAAATTGGGTTCAGAAATCAGTGTGGTCTCAAACTCCTCTCTGAAATGTACACAAGCATCCCGCCGTGCACTTAAACACACACAGAGACACACTGTTGTGTAAATATTCACTCGCATACAAAAAAACAGACTGCTTTTAGCATTTTTTGCATATCCATAAAAAGGAAGTAAGAGTTTCCAATAAAAAAAGGCTTTTTAATCTAATGCGTTACGTGCGTGTGGTTTTGTATATGTGTGTTCAAGAAAGAGAGAGCGAGAGAGATTTCTGTTACTCTGCAATCGTTGTTTGCCATTATGTAGTCCGTGTTCGATGTTTCTGTGCAATTAATGGAGTTAAACATATTCAGTTCCCTCTATGGCTCAAAGTAGCAATTAGCTGCACTTTAAAGGAGATCACAAAACTTCAAGTACTCCTACAAAAAGGGGTGGGTGGGCCTGAGGCACATTAAGAAACTGGGAAAGAATGATAATTAAAATTAAGGTGATGTATCATTTCAGCATGTGGAAGATGAAGAGCTTTATGTCTGAAGACGGAAAAAATATTTGTGTTATTGCAAATAGAACACAGATGCTGAACTGTTCTTTTATGTTTATAAAACAACAGAGTTTGCATCTCATGGTTCTATTTTATATGAATTGTGGCATACATCAGACACACACGGCCAGAAAGAATATTAATTTATATTCCCAGTCATGTCTGCAGCAACTTTGGCACTTTGGGATTCAGAATGCATATAGTATGTCAAAATCGTAACCACAGGATGAGACTATAGAGGGAATACATTATCAGTAGGCATCGTAGCAGCTGGTATCAGTCCCTCATGAAGTTCCACTGCTCTGCTTGACCACTGCTGTGACACACACCCCTGTGCTGCTTCTCTGCAGGCAATCAAGTTCACAGCATGTCCCCAAAATAGCAAATGCGCACAGGTTAGAGAAAAATGCTGCGCACCTTGACAATAATACACCAGTCACAAAGTCCTGCCATGTGCTGTATACTGTTAGAAAGATTGCTATGTAAGCAGCATTCACTTTGTAGTTAAAGGCCCCATGAAATGGCTTTGAGATTGTAATTTCCTTCCATGGTGTGATGTTTTTTTCTGCATGAAACACATACTGGTGGGTGGGAAAAGTGGCAGGAAGGGCAAAGACTACGAAGTTGACAAGATGTTAGTTTGCTCTCTTTGGTATCCTGATTTAAGAAGGAGGCACGTGAGACATTACACCTTAAGAGTATATCCACATGTGCTATAGTTTCAGCTTAGAGATGGCTGCTTTAAGTGAACTCTGTCCGTTAAACAAATAATAATTTTATTTTTCTGTGAATTTCTTGCTTTCTTGCTTTCTTTATCCGATCAATTTATGACGATGAAGTGGTTATTGTTCTATATTTAGCCTCATCTGTAGTAGCGAACCTTTCAGAAGCAGTGATTACTGTAGGTGAAGAACCCTTAATTCTTGAAATAAGCATAGGTGTCTAGTGTGCTATTTTAGTTCATGCCATATAGCCTGAGCTCAATATAGTTGTAGAAAATCAAACTGCTCATAGTGAGTAAGATGGCAAGATTAATGCAGCATGGTTGAAAATCCTGTCATGCACATGATTTTCCAGAATGGCCCCTCTGCTCATCTCTGTCTGTCCAGAATCAACGTTTATCTAACAAAGGTGGCAGGAGAGTCTGGGATGATAACACCTGGGTGGCAAGATAAGGTGAGGAGAGAATACAGTTGTCCCCGATCTGACAAATATTAAAACACACACACACACATACACACACAGAGTTGTGAAAATCTCACATTGCATTCCCATGCTACGTTATCAGACAACCAAATGAAAATGAAAAACAAAAAGTAACCAATCATTTCTTTTCAGAGCACATCACAGGAAAGCTACACACAAACATCTTTACGCCAAGTGTGATAAAATATCTCTTCAGATAAAATCGGAGACTGGGACTGATCAGGCACGTACACCAAAGTAAATTATTCAAGCTGCCAATTCAGCGCGTACTTTCCACTGGTTGTTACACTATGAATGCGTGTTTGTGAGTTGGTGGGCATGGAGGTGAACACAACTGATCACTGCATCTGGCACTTTTGGCATTTAGCATTTGATTTCATACATGCAATTATTTACATTCATTAGTTCCTGCATCAGTTTATGGTCATTAGCAACCTCATGAACTAGGACCTACTCTGCCAGTGTGGAGGCACATCAATATTCTAATGGTGTGCTTCGCATCCTCTCTCAGTGTGTGCAATTTTATATGTCTCTCTTTCTCTTTCACTCTCTCACACCTTTCCTCATCTTTTTGACTGTGCAGTGGAAATCACTTTAGACAAGCGAATCAGAGAAATTTGCATACAGCCTATCAAAGAGGTCTTACCATTGTATGACTCATTCATATTCATGAGGTCATGGCCAGACCGGTGCCCTCATTGGCCCTGTCAGGGCTCAAAACCCGCCTCTGTGATCAGAGTTAACAGCTATTGGATGGCTCTTTATTAGCAACCACATCCCTGTTGACCCAGTTGCCAACGGTTACACATTCTTTCTATGGTTGCACATACAGCGTGATTCAGGGCCCAAAATTGAAAGCGGTTTGAAATAAGGTGCTCTGCAAAGTAGCTCTGCAGTATTATCACCAAGATAATCTCATACAATATACATGAGACCTCCTTGTTTCCGAAGCTCATTATTTTCACTGATTAATGTTTACACACACTATCTGCTTTATTTCCCTTTTTTTTCATATGTATATATGTTTAACACCAGTTAAATTGCATTGTTTTGCAGTGTGATGCATGTGCCATTTTAAGCTGACCTTCTGCTGGGTACCTTGTTTATTTTTACTGCTGTTGGTCACAATCAAAGGGCTTCATATGACTTAAAGTATACTTATCTGTATGATACCTACTCATTTAATTACAAAAACATAAAAAAGCTGGCAGCTGAAAGTGCTGTCTGATCTAGAGCACACAGCTGATAAGTTACATGGTTTGTGCATGTTCAACAAATTCTGAGTTCTTTTATTATGTGATGCACCATCATAGTCAGCTCGCATTTAATTATGACATATCGATCTTTGTGTATATTCATGTCAAAATGGAGTGGATACATATGTTAGAGTGTGTATCTAAATATTCTTTGGGTACACTCATATTGTTGATTTAAGCTTTAACTACACCTCTTTTATAGGTATAGGGTTTAGGTGGCTTCACCTACAGTAAAAAGCTAATTTATTTTGTTGATTGTATTGGCCTGAGTTCACTCCGAAGAGACGCTTCAGTTGTGTGCATCGTTTTGCACTTTCACAGGAGGAATAAACTGCTTGCTTTTTAGATTGTTAATGAGTGTGGACTCATTTCTGTTATGCTCCATACACCCGGACAGGAGTGTAACACCACAATTTAACACGGTGATCCCAGCTGCTTCAGAAACTGCTTTTGAACAATCTTTAAAATTTGAGTATCTACTCTGAGCAAAGGACATCAAATTGACCTGATATGCTTTCCCATTGAAAACTGAATTCCTTTTTAAGTACTTACTGTAGATCATAGCCTTGGGGTTGCCCTCAGACCACAAAAGTGGTCAAATCAACACCAAAGATAGTAGATTTTAACTGAAATATGTTGCATCTCTCATCTGTGTAACTTACTGGAATCATAAACTGGCAAAACACTTTTTTTCATTGCGCTCCACAGAAATGTTTTTTTTTTTTTTTTCTGGTACTGGTAATGGATTGTAGTTTTCGTCTTTTCAAAACTGTGAATTTAACAAGATGTAGTCATGATAGAAAGACCCAGTTCACCTAAATTAAGTCAGCATCTAAGGAGTAAGCAAGTAATTAGCAATGCACTGCAATGAACAAACAAAATGTCTGCAGACAGCTACTTTTGCTCGATAAATCACACCAGCTGCTGAACAATATTCACTCACCAAACACTTCATTAGGTACACTTTAGGTATAATCTAATATAATTCAGTACAGCAGTGTGATTCAGTACAGTTCTGCTATTAATTCTCCCTTTACAAAGATAATGTTCAGTTTTGATTTACATTGACAGAGAGATATTCATTTATATGTTTATAGTTTGCAGTTATGCTGAAATGACCAAATGTAGTGGCCGGTGAAATGCCTGTCACCTGACAGAAAAAAAACATATGTTATGTTGACAGTGTGTGGGAGTTTATTCTTTGTTCGCTAGGGGAAACAATGGGCTCTCAGACCGGCGCTACAGAACTGTGATTCATGTTATCTTGTTTCAATACAGTGCTGTCTGCATACAGTGCAGTTGTATAATACAGTATTGTTTCATAGAGAACCTTAGCCTTGAGGAACATCACCGAATTAAAAGCAACACCGAATGCACACATGACACAATCTTCATGTCACCGAGGAATCTAATGTGGTGTCATGAGAATATTAAAAGAACAAATTCAAAATAAGCCACTTTATAGGGGAGGGGCTAAGCGCCGCCCCATCGCAGGCACTTTTAACACAGAGACAGATTTCAAGTGATACAGAAGTGGAACTTGTGCAGCACATACCTTGGCAGCACATGATTCCTGCCATAGGGGTCCCATCTCTTTAGAATAGGCCTGTGTAATCCTGCACTATTATAGTGTTAGAGGCAGAGTGTAACAAAAATGGCAAATTCCCCCATGCAGATGAAGCTCATGGTGTATTTTTTCATACTTGCTGCGCTGTTCTCATTTCTACCCTAAGAGGAAATTCTAGTGCCTTCCAACCAAGTAATTACCACACAATTTCATATTTTATTACTGACTGGAGTAAAAGAGTATAACATGATTTTTCGAGGCACATCTTCTGGCAGCGGGGCCAGAGAAGCAATTGTACAGCATCCGTATATTTTATTACTGGATGAGTCTTCAGTGGCTATGCTTACTGAAATTGTAGAATCCCTACTAATTGAATACGAACCTGCTAGAACTATCGGAGACAGAGGCAAATGAAAAGACGGGACAATGCCACACTCTTTTCAGAATATACGCACGTTTCTGTTCAATATAATCCTAATGTGTTGTGGTGTTTTCGCTGCACCTCACAGGGGAGAAATGGAAAAAAAAGCTAAAGGTAATTTCAGCTGTGTTCAATTTCACATCACTAAACCCATACATTACTCATTTCTGGAGGAACGATGGCTGCTGCATGTCATGATTATCTACAAGGAAACAAACAGACATGCATGTTGGATATTTAAATGGATCAGATCTTGAGACTCTTAATCTCATAGTGAAAATGCATTTAGGCCTTTTTTGATAACAGTGTTCACTTTTTTTTTCTATTTGTAGAAAGCAATTGATTTTCTTGCAGTGCCAGCATAATGCATTCTGCTTGCCTTGTTAGACCATGCAATATGGCTGATATCAGTAGATTGCCATATTCAAATGTAAAGATAAGGACAAATATAACACAGGATATATAGAACACTGAAGAGACTGCAAAGTGTAAACCCTTCACCTGTTCTGTTTTATTATATTCTGTACATCCAGTATGTAATGTGTTATGTAGCTATATATGTAGCTTATGTACAGTGATTATTCAAATTATAGAACTATTGGCTGGATCAACCTTCTTGTGTCTTGTATCCTTTTCTTTGGAAAAAAAGATAAGGGAATCTTAATGAGAGGGAAAGACACACAACATTGCTTGTGAGCTAGACTTGAACTCAATGTCGCTGTAATGTCAATGCTGTTATTGGTGGTGTATCCAGCAATTACCTCTAACCGCTGTGGAAAACACTTAAGTGTCTCTCTCATGGCAAATGAGTGTTAAGGAACAATGGTTGAGAGACTGTTATTTCCTATTGGTAGAGACTATAATGTATGATATTTACTTTATCTTGCAGTGCAATCCACTACTTTTTTTTTGCTACTTTTTTTCCACTAACAGAAGAGGGAGACACGCTGACCTATGATCTGACTTCACCAAAACCACTTACTTTACCCTTATGCACTCTTCAATGGAAATCCAGCTCCAAAAGCGACCTTATTCTCCATCTTAGCTGTATTTGTTCTCCACTTTCATCGGTCTCCCCTCCATTCTTAAGGAATAAATGTGGCTCCATTTCATGTCAGTACTTTTTGGTGCTCAGTGCAGGGTTGATACCAGCAGGGATCAGGGGGGCGATGGAAAGATAGCTTCAGGAAACAAAATATGTTGACCTTCCAAAAGACCCACAGGTTGAAAGCTTAGATTCTCCGGTAAACCCATTTACACATGCCTCGTCACAAAGGCTCAGATTACTCTTTTGCCCACACCTTGTCTTTATCTTCTTATGTCTTACACTTTATCACGCTCAGATTACTTCTCTGTTGTCGTCTTGCTCTGCCCCTTTCCTCTGCTTTTCAAGCCCTGGCTGTCTATCTCGTTGCTGATTTTTCCTATTCATCTGACCTCTATGCATAGTTCAGCTTTCTCTCCGCCTGCCTTTCTTCCCATCTCCTCCTATTCAAAGTCCTAATGCTTTATGGAATCACGTGGCTCACTGACTGATAAGCGGTGATTAAAGTGTCGCGATACAGTGATAGCAGAGTATAGAGAGCCATGTCAGTTAAAAATCAATTACTAGGTGCGTGTCAGACCTTTTACAAGAGACAGATGGAGCGCACAGTATGTGAGAAAGAAACTGTTTACACAAGTGTGTAGAATGAACCTGAAGCCTAGAAGTATCATTATGACATTATGCTGAGCTTCCTCCATGCCATGCAAGTTGGCTGACTGCACTAGATGCCTCAGTTTTCATATGAAAGTAAATCTTATGTCCTTATATAATTCAATATAATTCTGATATAATTCACTTGACAATTATTTACAATTTGATCTACTGAATGTTTCTGTAGGCAGATATTCATGCAATGTGATAATTAACAGCAGTACAATTAAAAGCAATATTTGACTTGAGATATAAAAATTAAGTCAATATTGGTTTGCATTTAGAGGTGAAGCTGCGTGTGCACATTTGTGTCTTTATAAATTAAGTGGAGCAGATTCTCTACATTAGATTGAATAACTATCTGATTCTAACTAACTATGGTATTGATCAAAACACGCTCTAAAACCGGACTACCGGAAAACAATATGGGTAATCAATTATTTACTTTGATATCATGCAGGTATTCATTTAGCCCACATTGTCAGTTTTAGACATTGATCAGAGTGAAATTCAGTCAAATTATGACTTTATGGATCTGACAGTTTACACAAAGAAGAAAAAACAAATCTGTTTCAATCATTTTAATCATAAATACTGTGTCTTGGTCCTTGCAAATAACCACGATGCATTTGCTTGTATTCCCTCTACTGGAGAGAAAAAAAAAAACATCTTTGAAGTCGAATTTCCTTCAGCATTTCATTCAATGCAGCACCTGTCACTGAACAAAATGGCGTCTGTGAAGTTTTCTATCACAAAGTAATCTCCCGCTGTGCCCTAAAGCAAATCAAAGAGATTTCCAGCTAAACAAAATGTTACATTTTTTATAGCTGTGTCTCAAAATAGATGCAGTAATTATTTATTGATTTTTAAATGTACCTGTAGCACCTCGAGCCTTCTTATAGAAGAACTAAAACACTTGTCTTATTCAATTCTGACCTACCACTGCACCGCAACATAATCTTTTTTATTTTTATTTTGTTTGTTTGTTTTATGTCAGCTGTAACAAGTGGGAGAGACACAACTGTATATGAGCAACTGAAGCCTGCCTCTCTCTCAGTCAGCATGTCTGGCCAGCCTGTCTGCCTCTTCCTTTGACTGGCTATCTGCCCTCATCCTTTTCAGTGTGTCCATCTGCATGACTACAGTATCTGTTGAGTTCACTTCCATTCATCTACATAATAATAACATAGAGGGACAAACTCGCACTCATGTAGTATATGAATAAAAATGTATTCAATCCCATTACATGGAAGTAAGAACAATCAGCCGCACACAAGAGCACCTGCAACCTCTCCATCTCCGAGCCTCCGCAGAAGCCCTCCAACTCATTTAAATATACATGAACACAGACACTCAAGTAGCCACACACACTCACAAAGCACAAAGGTAAATAAATGGTAATCAGAGTGTGATTATGGGTCTCAGTGAAACAATAGAGACAATGGCCAAGGTGTGCCAATGTTTCCCCACTATTATAAGCTAATTCCTATCTGTATAATGCAATAACCCCCTACATAAATCAGATTTAGTGTGTGCTTCCTTGGGTGTATGTTTGTGCCTTTACTTGTGTGTGTATGCGTGTGCGCGTGTTTGCCTACGAGGGTGACAAGGTCTGAATGATTAATGGCCACTGTACAATAGAAGACATTAAAGGAAAGTCTACAGGAACACACAGACACATTTAAAAAAGCAATGAATGCTCAAGCAGCAGGTGTTTAATATTGCCTACATACCATGCACATACAGCACACAGTCTTCTTTTTTTTTTTTTAATCTGTAGAAATTTTAATTTCCACAACTTTACGTGTGTGTGTGTGTGTGTGTGTGTGTGTGTAGTGTGAGGTATTCCCAGGGAGGGCAGAAGCGAATAATAGCTTTGAACATGAGCTTCATGCAATTAACTGTGAGCCGGAGCAGATAGACTCCGCAGTCAATACCTCTTGTAATGCTGGCAAGGGACGTAAATACAAAGACAAGCTGTTTCTCCTGTGTGTGAGTGTGTGTATGTGTGTGCACGTGCATGCACGTGTGTACTATGGGGATCTGTTAATACCTCTCCGGGCTTAGGGAGACGTGTGGGACGTCAGTGGTGTGTTAGGGTGAGTGTTGTGGGCTGTGAATACAAAAAAACAGTACTCCTTGTATGTGTGTGTATGTGAGAACCGGTATAATATGGGGGGAGTACAACAACGACTAAAAACTAAACTAAACTAAAAAGTTAGCCAAAAACTGGGAATGGATGCATGTATAACGAAAATGCAATCATTGTGTGGACAGAACAGAAAAGCAGATGGACTAAGAAATGTTGAAACTCTCGAAGAAAAAAGTGTACTTTATATCTCAATAATGAAAATTACATCATAAAGAAAAATAAAAAAGACAATAATGAAGGTTACCAGATAGAAACAACAGAAACGCTATAGTATGAACAATAACATACTGTACTGAACAACAGTGGAAAACATGCACATCAGCAAAGCAATCAATGTCAAACACACACAGACACACATGCACACACACAAGCAGGCAGGCAGGTATACACACTGTCTCTCACCCACACATAAACAAACAATCTGCCCTATTCTCCACTCTGGCCTTCCATTGATTGTTTAGAGCTGCAGGTTCTGTATTGATTTCTCTTAATCAGTTTTAAATGAACAATTATGGCCATGTCACCAGCTGCAGCTACCCCAACAAAGTTTGTCCATTTCTATAAATAATAACAGATTTATACTCATTTTGTGTGTGTGCGTGTCTGTTGTGATTACCACATTTTAATTACGCAAATTCTTTTTTGTTTTTTTTCTCTCTTACAAATGAGGACTTGTAGGGTTTCATACAAGAGTCATGGTTTCCTGTTGAAACCTCTGTTTCATGACAAAGCTCTTTACTACTACTCTTTAGTGTACTACTATTCTACTACTATTGTTTACTACCAACACGCACATCAGTAATGTCTGCATTTATTGGTTCCCAATCACACACTTCACATACACAGGATCCATTCTTGCGAAACTGAAATCCAAAATTATGACCAAACACATTATTTCTTCAGTCTGTGCCTCAGCTTTTGCTTGCCTTTGTCCTTGCTTTGTGCGCACACCAATGCCTTGCGTGCAGCACAGTGCAAATGAGCATGGTTACATGTTTACTGTTGCATGAGAACAGCAATATTTCCCTCCATACTTGATAGCTTGTTTATCTTTTTTTTTTTTTTTAAATCGAAAAAGTTTTGTTCTTAATATTTTAATCCAGTGATATCTTAACATCCCTCTGTATCATTATGCATCAGTTGGAGCATTTGCTGCCCGTCTCTGCTCATCTTCCTTCTTTCTACCCTGCCCAAATGATTGTCATGTATTGCCACCATTTTCTCTGCTTTGGAAATGACAAAGTATGAAGAACCCAGGAAACGGGGAAAATGAATACAACTACTCATTGCATTTGCAGGGGCACACTGCTGAAGAAAAGAAAAAAAAACTGAATTATGTCTCTGACTTAATATATAAATGCTTTCCCTTTTAGCTGATTAAGTTGAGTGTATTATTCCTCATGTGTCTCTGTCAGTCCACACACATGTGCATGAAAGCATGTGCTTTGTGGGTATGGATGTGCGGGTGTCAGTGTGCTGACTGTATGTTGTGTGTGGGTGAAAGAGAAGGAGAAAGAGATTTATCCCTCTTTCCGGGACCTTAGAGAGCAATTACTTCAGCAAATCAGGCCAGCGCTAGACCCAGGAACTGAAATAAAGTCTGATTGTTTTTTATTCCTCCTGTTGTTCTGTATTACTGCTCCCTGGTGAGAAACAGCAGCTGCACTGCACAAGTTGGGTTTTACTGCTGTACTGCTGAAACCCCCCTTTTTTTTTTTTTTTTTTTTTTTTTAGATGAAAATTGTTTTTGAATTTTCTAAAATACAATACATCAAAGATTGTTTATTTACAGGGGCTGATGGCGCATATCTGCAAACCTGGACTTGTGAGAAATAGGAGGAGAATAACAAGGCTAAAGATGACTACATTTCTGTTGTTGTTGATGTTGTTATATTTTACAACCATGCAAATCTGTAATATGATGCTGAAAGCAGATAAAAACAAATTGCTTCCAGTCCAGGGAACTTTGCTGAGAAAGGAGCTGAGAAAAGTCTAAACATATGTACATATGTAATTTTTGCTTTTTTTCCCTCCTGATATTCAGAACTCAGTTTAAGTATTTTCTGTCATTTCCTGTCTAAATGTATTGTATTGCATCTTGAGCTTCTGAAAATATTTTCGGAAGCATGCATTCTTATTAATGAATCGATATCTACTGTGTTTGTGACTGTGGCAATAAAGCATTACGAATTCACGACGAATAGCCCTATAATGCATTATAGATGTGGTCTTCATAGAAACTGTTATGTCAGGTGTAGAGGGAGAAGCAATTAGGTGATGTTGGGCTTAAAACATCTGTCAAACACGATGATGAACAGAAGATGAGAGGAGAAGAGGTAAGTGAAGGGGAGAAGACGGGAGGAGATTGAAAAAGGGGAAAGGAAGGGTAAGAGCACTGTCGGAAATAATTGTGGAACAGGATGTAGATGGGCTTAGACAGTCTGTACTCTGTGTGTGTCTGTGTAGACCACCGCTGGTGGTTGAGCAAACACAGTAAGCAAAAGAGAAAGTCATAAAGGACATACTGAAGTAACTAAGAATATACTGTTCATCTCTCTCTCTCTGTCTGTCCCCCTCTCTCTCTCTCTCTCTCTCTCTCTCTCTCTCACTGATATCTCACTGAAACTAAGCTGATATAGCCTCAGCTTATTTCCACGGGAGAAACCGGGAAAAAACTGCCGCTGTCCTCTGTTGGTGTCCTCTTAATTTATTAACATTTGTGTTGTGTGCTGTTGAAAATAATTTAGTCCTCTGGGCCTGTTTCATCATCAAAACCTTTCAACGCCAAACTGCTCAATTTAATTTCAAATAAATGGATTTCAAATAGTTTATTGAACTAAGCTGCAACCATCCCAAATTTTAAAAGGTTAATATTTTAAACAGCCATTTTTTTTTCTTCAATGGTGAATTAATTTCTTTCATTGTCATTAATTACAGCAATTATACACTCAGGTGTCAAAAAAAAAAAATCTGTGGTAACTGATTGATTTTAAGCGAGGCATAATGTTTACTCTATGGCTAAATTCTGTGGACACGCGCACGCACACACAGTCGACTACTTTAGTCAGGGAGCTGCCAATCAAACACAAATATTCCCTGTGCAATAATGCTCTTTCTCTCTCTCTCTCTCTCTCTCTCTCTGACTGTGAACCCCAATAAACTCTAATACCCACAATTCCCTCTGGCCTCATGTCATGCCTTATTGGCTGCCTAATTCACAGAAACAAAGGGAAGAAGGCAGAGACAGGGAGCAGAAAGAACACTGAATTGCTTAAAAGCCATAGAAAAAAAAGAGCTTATAGGAGAAAATGATGCAGGACAGATAGAAAGAAATTAAAGGGGATCATCAAAGCGTGAAGCACTCTGGGCGCCATGTGATCGCATCTAGCCAATCAAGTTCAGGCTGGCCAAAGGGGCAAGATTATGACTGGCTGGTTGAAACACTGTTATTGTTCGCCAATTAATGCCGGGGCATGATTGTTTGGCAGGCTTTCTCCCACTATCTTGCTCTTTCTCCCTCTCTCACACCCACCCACTTCTCTTGTACTCCTTTGGGTTGAAAAGAGGAGAAGATGAGACAGTGATGATGAAAGTGAAAAACAGTGCCAAAGATGCAATGGTCTAGGGCTGAAGAGAGGGAGAAAAAGAAAAAAACACTGGGCCAACTGACCGTGAGAGAGGTTGGGTTGGGGTCAGTTGTAATCCATAGTTTCTCAGAAGTGTCTGGAGGTCATTACTAGGTCCTACAACCTGTGAGAGTACTTCTATTCTGGAAAGTTTTACAGGGATTAGCTTGTCGTTGCACACAGGCACTATTGTTTGCTGTTGAAACTTTTTTTCTTTCTTTCTTTTATATCTAATTATATCTGCACTGACCATGCACTGTAAGCTGTATATTTCCAGTTGCATATTTTCACCTGAAAATACGTTTGTTTATCTCCAGGACTACCTTCCAATGTACAGGCACTCCAAACACAGTCACTGATGCAGCAGGTGTTTATAGAATTACAATCAAAATGGCATCGGTAACTGTTTTGACAAAGGACTATGTCATTAAGTTCCTTTCTTTCAAAGACAGTGTACCTCACAGCAGGGACAGGCATCAGAAATACTAAAATCGATAGTACAAAAGTGTTATCATGAAACGAAAAAGCAGTCCTTTCTCTGAAAATCTTTTAAGTAGGTATCAGAAGATCTCACATGGCAATTTGAATGATTCAGTTAATGTCACCTGGCCATTTCAAGTAATCCTTTCACAAATACGAGAGTGAAGTTTTCCTTCAAAACACTGCTGCTGTTAAACAGATGTGAATACTCCGAGGACACAGTCGAAACAAAAAGGTTTTTTCCCCTACCCCGCTCTGCTTCTTGTCGTAATACTGGTATTCTAAATCAAAATGTGATTCAAATATGCAGCGGAGTAATCGGGGCAAGTATGCACAGCTGTGCCTCTTTCAGTTGGCAAGAATTGGTTGTTACACCTGCTTTGCCTTGTAAACCAGTGATTTGCTAAGTGAGGGTACTGAAAGGGCGTATTAATAGTCTGTAAGGAGGTTCTGAAATAGGGGGGGATTGAGTATTACTTCCCATCCCTTAGGAGAGCGGACAGCAGTGTGGGGGATGATGCCAAGTATGTGCTGCATCTGGAAGGAAGAGACAAGAACTGTGGGCATTGGATGTTGAGTGTCTGCCAGCTGACAATTGTCTAGACCAAGACAGACGGAGGAGAGCCCTCCATCTACAATCTGCTGGCTTCCCGAGATTGTGAGCTGAACAGAGGAATGCAGAGGAAGAGAAGGGATGATGCCAAGCTCTGCTATGCCAACTGCTGGATTCAGGAGCCTGTTGCATCAGCTGTGACTCAGTCCAACGGTGTCCTGATATTCTTACTGCAAATAAGAACAAGGTTGTATGATGCATGCTCATAAAAATATAACAAAATCTATCGCACACATTTGTCCTCTCCAGAAGGCACGGTGCATTACTCGAGCTGGATATATCCACACATGGATGATTAAAATAACCCGCTCTATGTAAAATGCACACATTTGAAGAGATTTTATTTTAGATTTGCAGAATCAAACGTAGGTATTGATGCTTCTCAGTTTAAAATAAATGTTCTGCCTCAGTGTATAAGGTATAGTGTGTAAAATCACCATTTTCCCTTGCAAAATGTCTTATCTATTGACTTACTTCTCTATTCCAATTTTTTTTTTTCTGTTTTATGTTCCCCTACCTGCACTTCTTTTTATTCTCACCACCTGCCTCGCTCTCCTTCACTGTCTCTCTGTGCTTATTCACTTATTTCTCGCTGCTGCCCTCCCACCTTTCCTTCAATCTCGTTTCACTCTATATTACTCTGTCTTTCACACACACTTGCGCTATCCCTCCAAGCCTTCCTGCCTTTAATAAAGTTTCAATCAATCGCATTCTTTGCAACCTTACTGTTATATAAGTCCATGTTCTGCCTAAGGTATGGACAGTGCACACTACGCTTCTCTGTGGGTGATATATACAGAAAACAGAGGTTCATATATTATTTCTCCATACATCAATGCATGTCCATGCATAAAGGACTGCAGGGAGCAATTAACTGCTTTATTTAACTTATACAGTTGAATGCCCACTTGGACCTATAAGCAGGCACACTCACAAGCATGCACAGTCGCTGTCATCTATCTTAGTAAGAACCACTCCTTCTGCATTTATCAATAAGTCTTTTATCAATAACTTAATCATCTTAGGGCAGTTAACTTTAGCCACACAAATGCTGAAATTTCGCCACACACTCACACATTTGCATTCACAGCCCTAACCACTTGAGCATACCTCTATATCAGAGTGGTAAATGTCACAGATGGAGGGAAGAGTGAAGAACCAGCAGTGTGTATATGTAAGTGTCTGTGTGTGTGTGTGTGTGTGTGGGTTCATGTGTGTGTTTGCGTGTGTCAGGATAGAGAATGAAGTGAAGAGCTGGCAGACAGTCCATAAAGGTTAATTAATATGGAGACAACTAGCTAGCAGGGGCCTGCTATTACATGGATAGATTTTTAATACACACGCATGCGCACGCACACGCTCATACTCAGGTCTGAATAAGGGGTCTCTCATCTGACGTCATTTTCATATAAGGAAAAGTTGTCCAGAGAGATGCTTCATTGTTGACGGAAATGTTGCATCGATGTGCATCACATAGTGATTACTACAGTCACCATAGTGCCAAATCAACAACACTGATGCAGCACCAATTAGTAACGTGGTGAGATTAATTTCACTAAAGAGGCTAATCCTGCAGCACTTAGGGTGGATGGATGACCAGCATCAAGGTTAGCTTTTGTTCAGTTGGCTTTCATTCCACCGTGTGTTTTTACAAAGAACGTTTACTTCATTGATTTTCTGAATCAATCAAAGAAAAATGAAGTTATTATGTTAGCATTCAACAATTCCCATGTCAGTCTTAATTGCACTTAGTAATAGAATAATATTGTTGTTAGGGTTCCATGAGTACAATTTTATAAGGGATTCCTTTAATCCCCCAATGATAGCCCTTTAAGTCAAGACTAAAGGCTGTCAAGTCTAAACACAATGGCCACACACAAAGGCCTACTTTGGGGTGATTTTGTGCAACATGTTTAGAATTTGTTTAATTGCTTTTTGCTTAATTTAATGTGTAAACCATTTGGAAGGCTGAACAAGGATCCATACAAACTATTTGACAAGAGTGCCTGCTCATGGCCAGTACTGAGATAGTTCAACGCTGGAAAATCAGACCTGGATTGGGAAGAAGTCCTGAAATGCGACAATAGTAAGAGAGGCTGATTGGCTTCAAGAGAGTGTATCGACACACACACACACACACACACACACACACACAGGTTAACTTGGCAAGCGAGAAAAAATATTTGAAAATCACCAACAATCATTTATAAAGTGCTGTCTTGCACAGTGGCATCATTTGCCCATTCCATCACCTTTGTTAAGATGAATACTCTTTAGACTGACTTATAGGCTTTCTCTGAGTATATTACTCATCTCTCATGCCCACAAACACTAAAAAGATATATCCAGATGATGGGCTGCCCATAAAAGTGTCAAACTAAGTTCACTATACTTTTGAAATGGTACAGGTCACAGTGAATTTAAAGTTGGCAGTATACAGTTGAGAAGAAGAAATCCAATACTGCTTATAAGGATAAAAAACCCCAAAATTAAATCTGAAATGGATGAACCATTCAGCACTCATGAGAAAATGAATGTTTTCTGCCACTGCATTGCATTTGTTCAGCATGAAATGTGTCTTGGTTATCAAAGGACCATTTTTAACTTGGAAATGGTCATCTGGTAGGAGACGATGGTGGCGGTGGTGAGTCATGATGGGCAAACACTGAAAATGAGAACACAAGCCAATGTGGGATTGTCTGCACCATATGGTACCCAGCCCATATGGGTTTACAGGAGACAAAACAGCCAGGATAGCCACATGACAAATCATAAGAGCTCCACAAATTCAAAAAATAACATTTCAAAACATGAAATATCCATGACAAAAATGCCAGATAATATAAGATAATAGGTCAAGTCACTGCACTGAGGGCAAATGAGCAGAAAATGAAATTTATATTCAACAGCACCAAAATCACAAAAACACAAATGCGGCTCTTCGGGAATACCTCTGTCCTCTTTAAACTAAATGTTATGTAAAGTCCAGTGCAGTAATCGTCTTTGATTTGAAAATAGTTTCTGAGCTTTGACTTCCTTGAAATTCATCTTCTCTTTCCATTGTTCTTCATGGACCTTTAATACATTTTGCTTGAATATATTAATATTACACTGCAAATCGTTCCTGAAAATAAAATCGAAAGCAGAAAAAGAAAATACTGCAGAAACATTTCTTGTCTAAGGATGACTATGTGCTGTATTCCAGGGAAGATCTTTTTGCCCTGAGTTGAATATCGGGTTATTCACACCTGTTGTTCAGGGTGTGGGGATTAATAATAAAGACACTTCATATATTTTTTCACTTGTGGCCAATCAGGGTATGACAATGCCCTTTCTTTAGGACTTAAGTGAGGCAGAGGATGGCACATCTGGGACATTCTGATCCTTCCTTGACACAGTTAAGACCTCACTTTAGCAGATATTTCAGCCAGAAACTCAGGTCTTTCAGCTCCTTTCAGACTTCTTTCCCCCTTTCCACTAGGTTTACATGCATAACAGAAAATCACAGGGCTATTTGTGCAGACAGCACCTGCAGGCTTAATTTTGTTTATTGGTTTACTTTCATTGAAACCCTCTTGTATACCTTTTTAAGAATTTATTTTAGATGCATTGTATTAAAAGAAAAGCTCTTTTTTTTGTTTCACTTCTGAGACTATTCCTTTATTTAATCTGGGGAATCAGTATTGCCACAAACGTATTCATAACACTCTCCATGCTGACTCTGACAATGCTTTTCTCCTCTCTGAAGGGCTCACATTTTCATTAAAGACAAAGACAAAATTATAAGAAATGTAATGGTTATAGAGGCGCAGGGAAGATGAGAAATGCATTTTAGCTGGTCTAATACCCTTTCCTGCGTGGTCCATCAGTAATGACTGTAGTTGATTCAAGAGGAAATTGCGTTTATTTTGTATAATATTTGATTGTTTCACCTTGCAGAAATATAACCACTCCATAATCAATGTAACAATTCATTCACGCAGTAGCACGGACTATGGACAGCTAGCAGAGGCATTTCAGAAATAAAATTATGCCTAATTCTGTTCACAATTTAAGTCACAGTCCTTACCTCTATTTCAATTACTTTTCTGCTTTCGGGCTTACCTCATATGTTTCTCTCTCTGTGTCTCTTGTTCTGTATACAAGAATCTATAAAGATTGTCTATAAAACAACCTTAGTCCAGTGTAAGATTAGGGGGGTGTACTGTATCCACAGAATATGGCAGAATATGATATGCACAACTACACTATGTTTCTACAGTTGCTCAGAATTAACAAACTAAACACTGATGAAACCCTTTTCATTTTTGTCGCATTTCATGATGACAACGTAGTTTCTCCTTCAGGGTGCAACGAGGGCACTGAAATCAGCAGCCTCACCTTCAGATGTCACTTAACCCTACACACTGGACTTTTTAAGTTGGATATATGCGTGGAACACCCACCTAAATGGGGAATCCCTACCAATCTCACTCTTGCACTAAAGCAATCGTCTTATTTTCTTTTGGTCCTGCCCGTTATTTCTCACAGGTCTGACTTTTACTCTCACTGTGATAAATGTAGGTTGACAGGTGAGGGCTGTTTCTGCTGCGATGTGAAATCTAATTCTCCACTATGGTTAAGCTGCCAAACACTTAAAACACACAACGATATATGCTTACATACCGTCTACCTCTATTTCTAAGTCAGATACTAGGTTTCATCTTGAATAGTTCACCATCAAAGGGTTGTATTTTCAAAATGTCACAAACAGAGAATTTTTGTACCTTTCAGAGGGTGTAAAGCGCAATGCTGGCAGGGGCTTGGCAGCTTTGTTTTATTAGAGACATATGAAAAGGTAGTGGTGATGCCTCTTCTTGACATTTTGTACTAATTTGGAGGATTCATCTCCCCTGTTTGCTGTGGCTCTTCCCTTCTCTGTCATCCTTTTGTCATCTTTATTTTCAGTTCCTTATTCATTCTGTGCCTTCTTCTCTCCACTATCCAGACTGTTATTAAGTATGATTATATTCTAAAGGGGGGCAGAATGCACCTGCAATGTAGTCATCTTAAATGGGTTGAGTAGTCAGATGTTAGCTTACCAGGAAGTATGATGTAGATCAGGGAAACAGCCATAAAACTTGGTCACTTAATCAGCCATAGCAATGGTAACCAGCTGCGTACCATTGCCTTTACACAGTCTCTTAGACTTTTCTCAGGCTGGGATCAAAATTCCAAATTAGGAGTCTTATCCTGGAAGCCTGCATTGTTACAGGGTATAAGTTGAGGACCTTTTATAAGTACACCTTTTTTTTTAAATATTGGCTGATGCATACTGACATAGAAAAATAAACAGGTGATAAAATATGCTTATCCACCAAATTAGCCGGTCAACAAGTGCAAAAACGACCTGCCAACCACCCAACCAAAACCCATGAAAGATTAAATTAGTCACAGAAACCAGGGCACGACCAAACAGCACACTCTGAATGCATGCCTATCATACAGGTGCCTGGAGTCTGCAAATCAGCCAACAAACCAGCCAGTCAATAAAACACAGACAAGCTAAGCAATCAGTGAGCCAGGCAGTTCTCTATCCTGTAAAGATTGGATTAGTCACAGGAGGCATGGCTTCAGCAAAACCATTGTACCAGCTGCCCTCCAAGTTGGTAATGTCAGAAATATCCTTCAGTTCCAGAAAAGCTGACAACTTGTCCCAAATCAACCCTTTACTATAGCAGAAAAATACCCAATCACCATACATTCAGCTCCTACAGCTCAAAGAAAGTTACAGTTGATCTACTTTGAGTATTTTCTTTTCAGATTTTAAGTGCTGCAGGAAATGAGGAGTAGGCATAGAGAAAACAAACACAAAAGACAAATCAATTAACTTCATTAATTAGATTGTCTCTGTTAATGTGCATGGGTGTTGAAGCATTGTAAAGATAATGTGTGCTTATGTGAGTGCACCATACCTGAGAGAATAGATGAAAGAATCCTGACTAAAAATATGAACCTTTGTGGTTTTTATCTTTGAACGCTCGCCTTATTATGTTGATGTTACATTGTACAGATTTGTGCGTTTGTGGGTGGGTAATTTCTATCCTGATATTAATTATGTAAATATTTGTTTATAGATTTTCTATGTGAGTAGCATGGAGGTGGCTAAAACTGCATGTCAGTAATTTGTATTAGATGTATGTATTAGATTAAATTACATTTCACCAGTAGGTATGCAATCCTTAAATCATAGATCTGAAATACAATAAATTTGTTTCAATTTATTGTAAACCATATATTCCCACAAAAACATGAAGCACATTTGAAATTGAAGTTCAGCAAATGCCATGAGTCATCTCAAATTCGTTTTCAGTGAATTATCTCAAAGCTGAACATCACAGAAAATATTGCTGATCTGCTGCAGCTTTCATAACAGAAAAGCATTATAATGTATAATGGATTCTGTGCTCAATTATTATTTCTTATGCAAAGGGAAATAGAATTGGTTAGATAAACCATTTTAGAAACCATGTACCCTAAATTAGCCGCTTTGAAGGTTTAAAAGAGACATTTCCTTTATTTATTTATTTTCTTTGAGATGTTGGATTCCGTGTTCATCCTCAGATTGTTCTGGATTATGATCCATCGAAATTGCAAAACATTTCTTTCATGGTGTGTCTAGGCTCATCCTGACAGGTTTCAGACAGCTGAAAGATTCTTAGAATAAAATCACATTGCTTTTATCTTGGAAGCAGTTATCTAAGACGTTTTAGGCATCTGATTAAGAGGCCTCTTGGACACTTCCCTGTGGAGGTATTCTGGGCACATTCAACTTGGAGCAGACTCTGGAGCAGACCCAGGACATGCTGAAGGGATTTCATGTGTCATCTGACCAAGGAATACCATGGGGTTGTCCACAAGGAGCAAGACAAAGAGATCCCCAACAAATGAACATAAGCCATTAAGCTACATTTCTGATGTGTTTGCTAACACTAAACACACAGACAGAAATCATATTACTTCCATCTAACCCATTCAGAACATGCTCTGCTGGCTTGCAGCAGCTTGTATGTGTGGCACTTTTCATGGGACGCCACAGCAAGATGGGAAAAGATTGAATCAGAAGATTTTTTTCTTTTCTTTCACACATATCTTGGTAATTATAGTGTGAATAGCTTGTTTTCTCTCTTATGCTTTCCCTTTTCACATACCAGTCATGTATTTTGATCCATTACCAGATATGCATCACTTGCAGAGTACCATTTACATGCAATCAATCACTCGGGATGAACACATTTTTGTCACTATACACAGATAATATTTTGAGGAGATACAGATGGGCACAAAATTGCACATCAGGCAGGAGAAGAAATACAAACTGAGATCATTTCTAAGTGGATAACAACAAGGAGCACTGTGAACAACCACACCACAAACCACACCATCTGTTTCACGCCTTGCTACCATCTTGAGGTCCACTGATGATTACGAGACAACCTGAGCTGAAATAGAAATTAAATGAAATAATAAATCTGGTCAAAATTGAGTTTGACTTGTCTTTTACAAGAATTCTTTTTGATTTTGATTCTTTTTCTCTCAGATAATTACTGCGGGTCTATTAATGGTCATGAACACACAGACACACAGCAACGCATCTCTTATGTCTGAATGGATAGCAATATTTTTAAACCACAGAACAATTACCAGCAGCAACAACTTAAACCCTTTCACTTATAGCATATTGACAGAGATTTTCTCTGTTGTGCTTAATTACAAATTGCAAATTCAAACAAAGTAACAGTGTGTGAAAAAACAAATCGTTAAGTGCATTTCTATGTTTTGTTTTGACAATCCAGGATCTAAATATCAGAACAAACAGCAATTTGATCATCAAAGGCCATGAAAGAAGTGGATGCATAATTATACTGAAATATAATATCAGAAACATTTAGTATTTTCAACTAGTGTTAACATTTACTGCATATTGGAAGTGTTGAACTACCCGTGTTATACCAGATGAAGCATTTGTGCCTACAAGACTTTTAGGTTTCAGGAAGGATAAAATAGTTCAAGTTATTTGGAGGCTGCTGCACAAACTCTGAACTACACCTCACATGGGATCAACCTTGAATGGACGACCTACTCTTTTAAACATCTGATTCCTGATTGGCAGGGCTCTCTTTAACATCCGCAGCAATGCTCACAGTAAACAATACCTGAGGTCTATCTCATTTCTCTTCACCGCTCCATCAAATGGGATCTTGACAAAGTAACTGCTGTGATGGACAGTGTGATGAAAATAGAGGAAAGGGTGGGGCAGACTGAGACAGAGAGAGAATAGAGAGATAATGAGCAAGGAAAATCTATCAGTGGCAAAAATGGAGACAAAGGGAGAAAGAAAAGAAGACTGACTGAGAGAGAGTTTGAGAAACACAGCGCAATTGGGCAACTGGCAGGGAGAGGGAAAGCAATACAGATTAAAATTCTCGCTGTGAATGCTTACAAAAGGATCGCTTGGCTATGGGTTTCAGCAAACACAGCACTCTAAAACATATGACGAATGCACTGAAAGCTTATTAAAGACTATGACCAATAATGTTGTGTGTGCCCATATCTGTGGACTTGTATATTTGCATGAATGGCCATAAGATTATGCAGTTTTACAACATTCACGTTAAAACATTTTCTCTGCACTCTGTGTGTCGCTGGCAGATGGCTAAAACCGATGATTAAAATTAACAGTTGATGCCACGCAGTCTATGAACGCAAGCATGATGTATCATGCATTTTTACATATGCCATTACCAGTGGCATAGTCGTGGGGCGGGGGTAGCCATGAATATAAAGGCATCAGATAGGGCAATTATCAATGAGAGAGACACAGCTTTGTGGAGCAGATGAGGGCAGGGAGAGTGACGGTGACAGGCCGATTCAACAGCTTACCACGACGATCCCAAAGCTTATTCGCTCACTTCCTCTTTTGCAGTCTCGTTCTTTCAGTCAGCCTAATGTGATCTTCCCTCTTCCCCCATGTCTCTCTTCTCCTGAAGCCGCACCACTATAGACCATGCTTGTTTATCTTTTCCTAATTCCACTCGTCACTCACGCTCTCTCTCACCAGACAGATCATTAGGATTAGGGCTCTGACACTGCCTATCCCATCAGATGCTGATCGGCCACAGTGGCAGAGTGTGGGAACCAGAAAATGAGCTCCTGACAGATAATAGCCTGCTCTGTACCTTACATCAGACGAAAGAGGGGGAGAATGAGGGCAAGCGAGGAAGGGAGAAAAACGGCAAGATCCCTTTGACGCTGATATTTAGACTTTAAGGTCATTATTGTTCTATTTGTTTATGCGGGCAGATAGCAGTGGTCTCAGCCAGTCAGAGTTTCCCTTCAGGGGTGTCAGCAAAGATGAGAATGAAATTCTTCTCACGCCTATTCAGCATTAGGGAAAAGGAGAGTTTCCTGGGAAACTACGCTATGATTTATTAGTTTTAGTATCGATTTAATGGGGAAAGCCTGTATTAATTTTAACTGTAGCTACCTGGTGTACATTTCCCTTGCTTTACCTTGAAAGTTAATGCAGCCTCTTTTCTCACTGAATAATTTATAATAATCTACACTATATTGTATTGTATACTATTGTGGTGGCTGCAGTTTTCTTCCTAATGCACTGAATTCATCTTCATCTAAATGTATCTTAGCACTGTGTCAACCCTCTCTGAGCAGGCCTGTCCCTCTGGGTTACTCTGGTGAGCATAGCGAGTCATCAAGGAGATTCTGCTCACCTGGTCTGACTGCAAGACTTTACAGTACAAACTGGCAGTCAGTCAAACTCACTCTCCTCTGGCTTCCATCCTGTTTGGGTTTGTTACATTTAGTTTGTATTAATATGTAAAACCTATTTTTAGTAAGTAACTAATGTGGCATTTGCTCCTTTGTCCAGCCTTAAGCCGAGTTGTGACGGCTTATCGGCTTGTGACGTCATCCTGGTCCTGAACTGCACTGAGACTGTAGATAATAAAATAATTGTAATAGTCTATTAGAAGCTCAAAAAGTACAATTTCCAACAACCACAGTGTTCTATTTGTCAGAGCTTACAAAATAAAGAAAGGTAAAAAAAGAGGGAAGGTTGAACTAAGCAATTACATAAAAGCATGTCTAGTAAAAAGCATATTCATATCATGGCCTTCAATTTTTAATAACTAAGTTTCTGTGTCCTCAGTCGTGTAAAGTAAATGCAATTAATTGTTCTGAGACTTCTCTTTCATATTGTCTATTGAATTGAATTACTATTACATCTTTACCAAGGTAATTTTATTAGCATAGTATAATAGTTCAGTGAGAATGAGATAATTATAGAGTAAACAGCTAAGGTTATACAAATTCACAAGTTCACATTATGACTTACACCACGAACGGTGTATAAGCAGTGAAGTATAGCGCTATCATGGGACTAAATGTGCTGCGTATTAAAATGATCATATAATTTCTGAATATATGGTCCTGAATTTTCTGAATTAATAAGTCACTTATTATTTTTGCCTTAGTTGAAATGTGAAAAAAACAGCATTACTTATCCAACTATATTATATATTTATTTTGCATGTTTTAAGAAATACCTTAAAAAAAAAAAAATGCGTGAAGGTTGTCTGTTGAACATCTTTGGGTTTAAAATTAAACTGGTCTTTGTTTAACAAGTAAATGCTAAAATGGCTCTCTGGGCCTGCAGGCAATGAATGAATGAGCTTTAGTGATGTTGTATACAGATTTGCGCGACTCTTTATGCACTGCTACCATGGATAAAATGGGACTGATAATGGCATGCAGGAGACACAGTGTAATGAGCAGGAGACATTGCACCTCCCAGCTGTGTTGTGCCAGCTGACTAATGTGGCGTCCCTCACAACAGCACCAGCTACTGACTCAGTGTAGCTCTAAAAGAGGAAGGTCATCTGTGACATGAGCCGCGAACAGATCTGTATGTGTGCAAACATTTCTATGTGGCAATCTACAGCTTGGAACGTGCTGTTATTCAGGAATGCCTACATGCAGATGTGAAGAGGATGAGTGCATGTTCAGCCTAGCTTGGCTTATGGCGCAAAAAGAAGCTGTTTTTTTTTTTCTCTGGGGTTTATTTTTTTCTTCCTCCTGTTAACCTTTCTAAAGACTTTTTTTTTCTATGAGATGTCAAAACTAAACTCATATAAATTCAAAATCCAGTTTTAATGATGAATAAGCCTAACAGCTCTCTATCATCTCAAAAATGCAATATATACATAGTGCTCACTATATATGATCAGCTACGGTAGTTAAATTAAGCAACAGTGACAGCATACAGATGTATATGTTCTGCTCGGCATTCATTTGCTCATTTTAAATAGGTATAAAGATGGCGTCATCCAAATATGTTGCTAGGAGATGACTGAAAATCCTTGAGCTATTTATTGGCCTGCAAGCTCAAAATAGGAATGTTTCCTTTTCTTGACAATAATCAAAGATGCCTTGCATGGATCAGTGCACCACCAAAAAGAGATGGGAGTTGAGATCATTATACATAAGATTTACTGCCTCATGGTGTATAATATATGGCTACTTTAACCAATTTAGCAACCACAGAAGCAGCACAGATACGGTTATGCAACATCATTATTGTCAGATTAAAACATGGAATCATAATCGCTGAATCAAGCTATTCTATCTCTACTTCTATCAATGAAAAAAACATTTCTGTAGACAAAGAAAAATCAAGAATTTGTCGCTGCATCATAAACACAAGGTCCGGCTTAATTCTGTACAAACATATGTCGTCAACTAAGTTGAAATAGGCTTAAAAGGACATATTCATCACCACAATGACCTATAATAACTCAAACACATAACTTGCATTTTACAGAGGAGGCAATCTTTCAGCACTCTTAGACATAAAATGTAACCAATACATTGAATTAGAAATAACAGTGGTACAATGACAGGAAAGTGTTTGCCTTCAACACCTTCAGTGTCTCGGTAATGCATCTCATATAGCCACTGACATTTTTACAAGCATACGTCAATCTTTTGAAAAACAGTGATTGTCTTGAGGGTATATTCAACATGAATGTGCTGCCTGAAATGAGAAATAAAAGGTAATTGATAATCCCGCATTGTCCAGTTGATTGCCAGACCAAATTTCTTCTTCTCATTAAAACCGACCCTCCTTCCACCCACATGCCCTTTATCTGTTTCGCATCTCACAATACCCTTTGAAAGAGAAGTTTAAACGTTAAATTTGTGTCCATGTTGAATATATATCAAAAGCCAGTGTGTGTGTGTGAGCGTGTTAAATTATGGATGTTCATATTTTAGCAAGGCGTTAATGTTTTTAAAAGAGGTCTCGCTGTAAAGGCCAGGGGAGTGGCTTTGCCTTTGCTGATTCATTTCGCTGGCTGTCCAACACACACACATGTAAAAACTTGTATGTGTGCATGCACGTACACACATCCAAGTACTCCTCCCAAACTGCTGATGCTCTTAAAGTAGCTGGCTCTGGGGTATAAAAAGTGACAGTAGCTTTGCTCAAGAGGAACTTGATATGCTGTGTGTGTGTGTGTGTGTTTGTAAGTCTGTGCAGTGTGTGTCCGTGTTTTGCTCACTGATGTCAACCTTCATCAAGTCAAAACATTTTTCTACTCCTCAGAGCAGAATCTAGTCTAAACAAACATATACCCTATTGTACAGGCATTTGCCCTGTTGCTTCACTTAAAAATGTCATAGAAGGTAGAAGTTTTTTTGTTTATTCCCTTGGTAGGAACATCAAAGTTGCTTTTCCCCACTTGAAACTGCTGTGTTTGTCCTTTAACAAATCACTCTGAACAGACTCCTTAATAATTAAAACATAAAACATTTACACCTTACTGATGCCCTCCAGCACACAATATTGAAACTTCCATAAAGTATTTTGCAAGGGCATAAAATCTGACCCACAATGTGTCTCCTCAAACACATCGTCTACATAAAAACGTTTATTTTAGCAAAATATAAATGATTAGAATTTGTTTGGACATAATGCTATACCCACCACTTCTGATGAAAGGAAAATGCATTACACAGACCAATCTGCTGAAGTATAACTGATATAAATTTCTGTTAGATGGATCATATGTACGCCAAATTGAAGAATGACACAATGGCAGATAATACCCTGAAAACAGCTCCTCGAAGACACTCAGGGGAATGCTACATTGACTCTGAGTCTCGTTTTTCTAGAAATATTTCTGATTATCAGAAAATTAGATTAAATAACAATATAATAAAATGCAATGAAATACATTTCAGTCAGACTAAACGTCTTGGAGGGGCGAGTCCACAGGGTTGTAAGAGTTCCAATGACGTATGAATGGGTTATCTAGTATCCCATTCACTTAATCAGATACTGGAATTACACACACACACACACACACACATCTATGGAACCATCATGAGTGATCCAATATGTCATCTTTATAGTAATTATTAACATGATTAATGTATAATATTTAAACAGAGACCAATGAAGCAGTAGCAGTAGCTGTCAAAGTGGACAAGAACTGCCTGAGATTCGTTTGGCAGGCGAGACTGGAAATCGGAATCCTAAAGAGGCTACGGTGTTTGGATCCAGATGCATGTAACATTGTAAAATTGAATGAATCTTTCTTTGACAAGACCAAAGTCTGCATGAGATTTGAACTCATGAATCAGAGACAATCAGATAACCAGGGCCTTTCCACTCGAGAGCTGAGGCCAATAATGCATAAGTTGGCCACAACGCTTGACCATCTGAGTTCGACCGGACTCGTACACACGGACCTCAAACCAGATAGGATGATGTTTGTGAACCGCCATGAGCGGCCACTGAAGGTCAAGTTAATTGACTTTGGCCTTGCACAAGCAGTGGCTGATATTAAACCTAGTGCTTGTGTGCAGGCTACCTATTACAGAGAACCCGAAGTCCACATACCTATACATACCTTCTAATGAGAGCATCCATATGTAAACAACAGCTTTCCCCCTCTATCCCAGGAAAATGGAGTACGACGTGCAACGACGCTGGATGTTCAAGACATCAGAGGAGTTTGCAAACGAAATGGGGTACCGTGCAGTAGAGACGAGAAGCTTAAACCTTGACAACCTCCACTGAACTGAAAGATGCTTATATGTCCCATGAGTGAGTTGAATGGGGTGATAAATAAGCAGCTTCTTACAGATACAAGTAGTCATTTCATACATTGTTCATGTAAAAATGAGTGGGAGTGATAAAAGCAGCTTCATAAAAAAAAACCCACACGCCTCTTTCTTTCTTAAATGGTTGAGCCCTACTTGACAGTAGACACATCTGTCCTTTCTTCTTTCAAAGCGCTTTTGAAGATAGCCACAGTTATTAAAGCAGGAAAACTCTGTATGGAAACTGACATTGAGAGGGGAGGAGAGGTGTGTGTCTGTGTGTGCGTAGGTGCTATTCATTGGGGAATACAGTATCAGTGTAACAGTGCAGTGGAAAGGTAAGTGTGCTGTCCATAGCCTGAGGGCATTCTTTTTTTTTCTCTCTCTCACACACACACACACACACACACACACACACACACACACACACACACACACACACACACACACACACACACACACACACACACACACACACACACACACACACACACACACACACACACACACACACACCTCTTAAGCACCCTAACCAAAGTGCTGATGCTCCTGTTGTGCTCTTCTTAGTACCACACTTTCTTTATCACTAAAGGTCTTTGTGTATCAAACAGTGTAACTTTGACACCTCTGCCAATTAAAGGTAATTTCATGAGCTGATAGTTTGAGAAATCTGCCTAAAATATGTCCTTATACACAAGCGCTCCTAATTGGAACTGCTTGCATTTTCTGTCAGAGCATCACCCCCCCACCGCCCTTCTCACTTTTCTTCCCAGGAGAAAAAGGAGAAGCGTAAATATGTTGAGTCCATTTTACTTGATATTCTCAATTATGTTGCTCATAAAGCCCCTCTGAGAAATACAAATTGCTGTAGTGCTCCAAAAAACGGGTTGGGAAATGCCTGAACTGTCGGTTTCACTCTCCTTGGCTGTCTGTCTCACTCTCTGTGGCTGCACTTCACATTACACTTCAAAAGTCAGGTAGAGTGCACCAGGAGGAAAGGAAGGACAAAGAGAAAAGGAATAAGAAAGAGGAAGAAGTGCTTGACTGCATGCTAATGTTGACTTTTCTGTTGTGGTGATGTTTGGACTGAAAGAAAATATAGAAGAAAATCAGCAAGATATGCCCTCATAAACCACAAATATATTCATTTATAAATATATATATTTAGTTACAGATGTAAAATTTGAATATTTTAGTTAATAATACTTTCTCAAAAGGTTCTGTGTGTAAGATTTAGGGGGATTTGTTTACAGAATACAGCAGAAATGGAATGTAATATGTTTCTTTAGTGTATAATCACATGAAAATAAGATGTTTTTTATTAACACAGAATGAACCGTTTACACATACAAAGGCTGCACATCCTTTTCGGCAGCATCTGCCATGTTTCTACAGTAGCCAAGAACAGACAAACAAAGTCCTGGCTCTAGATAGGGCATTTCATGGCCACTGTAGTTTCTCCTTCACAGAAGGAATCGGTGAAATTGGGGGGTTGCAATCTGCAACCACGATGCTAAATGCTACTGAATCCTACGCACTGGTCCTTCAAGTAAATATTTTTGTAGAGCATTAAGTTTCTGGTGTTTCGTGTTGAACTTACAATAATAACTACCTGTCAAATGATTTGATGAGAAGTGATTCATGTAACTCCTTTAAAGTGTATACAATGAAATAAAGAACCTAACAACCTTTGTTAGAAAACCAACTGGGATCAAAACCTTTTAGTGTCATGTTGCAACATTGTGACTGATTGCAACCCTGTTGCTTCGAGCTCCCTCTTCCAAGCAGGAAGGAGAAACTGCAGTGGCTGAAAAATATGCTAAATGCCCTATTTAGAAGCAGTGCTGCAGTGCAATGAAATGACTGGAAGAACTGTATGTATACTTTTTTTTTTTTAGCTTGTAATAAGTATCTAAAAAAATACCACAAAACCTATTTTTATTTTCATACACAAACAAGATAGGACGCTGCACTGTTTGATCAATGGAAACAATCCAGAAACTGAATTTTTCTATCCCATAAGGTTTCCACAATTGAATTGTCTGTTTTTATGATGTTATATACTGTGCTTGGTGAGCCAGTAGGTGAATATCCACCCCAGTGGAGAATAAAGATATTATATTCTCCTAAAAAAGGAAAAGAAAAAAACAAACATAAAAACTAATCGGAACATTTCATCATGAAAAAAAAAGTACATATTCATAATATATATGAACACACGGAACATTCACAAAACATATTCATTGTCAGTGCTCACAGACATGAATGCTGTTTGACAGATGCTCTTTGTTATTTGCATGCATTAATATAATCATCATGCTAATTAGTAGTCTGTGTGCATGTGTCTGTCTGCATCTGGGTTAAATGGGGGATTAGCAAGAATTAAATCTGCTCCTCTCTGACATGCAGGAAGCAGCAGGAATAACATCAGTTTGTTAGATAAAAAAAGAAATAATAAAAACAATCGCTTCCATGATTTGTGTTACTATTTTTATAATCACTGTTGTTTGGATAATGCACTCAAATAATTTCCTTTTCCTTGTTGAGTATAACTTATCCCGATGCTATTATTTTTGTGGTTTGTTATGTTAAGTATGATTGCCATAAGTAGAAGCAATGAGATGAGATGTTCTCTACTTGAGTGGCACTCAAGAGAAGCTAAGAGGAGTACTGGCTGAAAGCAAAACAATGAGATGGCAAACACAGCTTACAGTCTTACCGGTTATTTTTCCCCAGATCTGTAGAGTTACTTGAAAACAGATTCAAAGCTCAACTGTTGGTTCTCTGAAACATTTACTTCAAAGGCTGTGCAAGTGAGAAGACAAACGTTCACACACACGCATGTACACACAAATGCCCGCAGTGTTCCTATCAAGAAGTAGAAGACAGTTTTCCAAAATCATATGCACTCAAATGCATCATTTCTATGTTGTGCATCAAGCTGAAGGCAGGCTAATACGCAGGTCAATAGCGAAAGCAGTGGTACAAAAGTCGCATGTTACACAATGCTAATCTCATCTGAATGGACAGAAGAGGGATGACACACACAGTGTTGAAACTGGGATGTCAAACAGTGAGAATGTCCAGATCTGAGCTCAGCTAATGGCACAGTCGATACATTGGCATGTTGGGCATAACAGCATGGGGAAAGAGTGTGTGTGTGTGTCTGTCTGTGTGTGTGTGTGTGTGTGTGTGTGTGTGTGTGTGTGTGTGTGTGTGTGTGTGTCAGTGTGTGTTTGTGAGCTTTTTGTCTGACAGAAAGTGTGTCTGTGTGTTGCTGCCACAGCAAAAAGCGGTCAAGCTGTTGGATTTACTAGATAAGCATTCTGGATGGCTGCTCATGGCTGAGGTCTTTACTCGTGCACACACACACACACAACCACACACAAACACACACAGGCTCCAGAGAAGATGACAGATCTAGCTATGATACACGTGTGATATGAAACCTGGTGTTTCAGCATAACAGAGGTTTTACCGCGTGTAGCCACTCAGATCCAGATAAGAATATATTGGATTTTTGTGTGAGTGTATGAAAGTGTGTGTGTGTGATGTATCTGTGTGTACCGCTAGCATTTCAATGTGGCAGGAGCCCACAGAGATGGATATGAAGAGTTAGATGAATGAGTGTATGCAGAGAGTTCTCCTTGCAAGTCTTCAAGACAGTTTGCAGTTGGCTGACAATCACATTGTCCGCTCCCTGGTGGTCATGAACATACACAGAAGACATGCTAAGATGAGTGCATGGCTAGCAGTGATTATAGTAATAGTGGGATATATTGTTGTTATTGTTTTCAGATGGCTCCAACTGTTCCTTCCATTTACATGTAGTCTCCCATTAAAAAGAATAAGATATATAATAACCTATAACATACATAACAAGAACATTTAAGATCTGCAAAACAAATGAGATCCACTGTAGCTGTCAGAGGTACGTAATAACTCTACAGCCAAATATTGTCAAGACACTAGGAACCGACATTTTAGCGGTATTTGATTTCTCAAGAATCGCTTACCCTTCTTTTAATTTCACAAAAAGACACTAGCAACCATGGTGGTACTCATTAATGAGGCATACAGAGCCAGGAGCAGTCCAATATAACTTTGACCATACTCTACAGGAGTCTCTGCCTCAGTACTGATGGTGGACCCTCTGACTGAAAAGCAGCTGAAAACTTTTTTTACAACTTTTTCTTACATTCCCTAAACTCCTAGCAAAGTTTAATAATTTAAATGGCACTAAATTACCTTGTGGCAAAGTTATTCACACAGAAACACATTAAAATGACATTATCTAACTTTATTTAGCAATAACATTTGATGTGTGAATTCCCGACTACCAGAAGGGAAAAGTGTAGTGTGAGAGTCACTGTTAATTACTGATGTAGCCAGTGATGGCGGTTCACCTCTCAGGAAATTAAACGAGGACATAACTAGTGAAAACTGTAAATGTTGCACCAAAGTGAAATATCACTTTAATTAGTCCGAAATGTAGTGTATGTCCACCCTGGAGGGAATACAGCGGAAAACTTCCAGGCCAATTCTGTCTGACGATAAAAACACTCAGCTGAGTATGTCTCCTCGTGTCTAAATCACCAGAAGACACAAACATGCACACTCGCATGCACTCTCACATGTGCGACTCTCAAGAGCTCGCAGATGATAAGCATTGGGTAAGCTGCTTTGTTGTAACTGCAGCCAAACTTCATAATCTTGACGAAGTAACTGTGCCTGGCTTTATTATTCGAGATAGTAACACTAAAGCACGAATCAAAAGACTTGTGACTGAGCTTTAATCAGGTTAAATAACTCATATAAAGCCAGTTTACAGTCCACACCAAACTAAATGCATGCAAGCAATAAGCAAGCCTTGAAATATTACATAAATCACTAAATACTTGCACGCAAATGATAGGAACAAATATTTTGTTTCTTAATAGACCTTGTGAGGAGATCTTTTATCTACTACAAATAAGAAGCACGACATGAATTTGTGGATGTTGTTAACGAGTGAAAGAATCTGGAAATTTGCAGATTTATATATTGAATTTTTAAAAAATCATTAACGAACTGAAAGCTCTCCAAGAGCGCCCCCGCACTGCGTGTGTGTCTGTACACAACAGTGTCTCTCAAGTAAAGCTGTCTGAAAATTACCATGTAACACATTTTCTTTATGTACACAGCCATGCAAAGAAGCGGACAGACACATACGCACACAATTACAAGCTATGCCCACACACATCAGCTGTTTCTGAATTAAAAAGAAATTAATTAAACACAACCCCGGATTGGTGTATTTGGAAAACACTGCTGGTGTTGTCAGATTCACTTGCATCAGAAAATAAATGCACACAAATTATATATAGATAGATATAAATAGAAAATCCTTAATTCCACTAAATTCATCAACTCAGTGTTTCATTTTTTTCAAGTGTCTGTCACAATTACATGAGGGAACATTGGTATTCTTTACATTTTTTTGTTTACATGTGATGTTTGATTAATGGAGCGGTTCCACAGCACATCTAAATCCTTAAGTAATATGTCAAAAGGCAAACTGCTGGCTGAAATCTCTCTCCATAAATAACCTGTGACGGATTTCCTTTTACTAGACTGGTATCACTGTGGAAATCTTACTTTAAAGAGGAAAGAAAAAAAAAATAGTAGAATAACAATTTCCTCTTGGTTTGTGACACCATATGGGTTGTTGCCAAGAAATGATAATCTCTTATCTAAAAAAAAAAAATTATTTGCTTTTCCTGCCTGGCATTTCTCATATCTCATTTTTGTAAGGCAATATGTCTGCAGATGTTAGATTAAAAAAAAAAAAAAAAAAAAAACCCGATGGATATCTGGTTACAGGTAAACACTTATCAGTTGTGTGTGCAAAGTCTGATCTTCATCCGTGTGGGAGTGTGGCCAGTAACAGACATGTGTGGACCGTGGTGGATCTGTTATAATACAGTTGATGGATGAAGAGATTATTGCTAGAGGCACTGGCATTTCGCTGCTCTGCGCAAGTGTGTGCGTGTGTGTGTGTTTTCCAATTCATACAATAATGCTCAGACAATACACTGACCTCCAAACAACTTCATCTCCCCTCCTCCCCATCTCCCTATCTCCACCTCATTTCTCTCATTCATCCCCCTGACCTCATTTGTCACTCCTTCTCCTCTTCTCTCACCACCCACACTTCGTTTCCTCCATCACTTCCTGTAATACGGCAATACCTCACAGGAGACCACACTCTCTGCCCCACCCTATCAGCCATAGATAGCCATGTTCGTAGCACCTAGCACCTGATACTAGCTGATCCTGAAACTATTAATGAGCTTCATTTGCTGAATTACCAGAATTCACACACTTGGCAGTGTTGACTGACTGAAAGCCTTGCTGTTCATTTGCCTAATGGTGATATAAATGCCACTAAAAGTCAAAATGTCACTGACTGTGGGCCTCATTGTCTGCCAGGTTGCGCATATGACTAACTGGCTAAATAACTAGCTGGCTGAGGCAAGTAGGACTGACGACATATCCGAGTGTAAACGGTGAAGAAGAGAATCGGCGAAGAAGAGACATCCACGCTGACAAATAAACAGAAATACTGACAATTTCTGTCCTCTCTGTCCAACACTTGAGAGCGCAAGTCAGTACGTATGATGATGGGTCTCAGACCGTGATTACACATAATAAGGTGCGTGTGTGTGTGTGTGTGTGTGTGCATGCGTGAACTGTGTGTATGCGGTGTGCTTTTTGTTGGCACCCATGGATCCAAATGGGTAGTGTGGAGAGAAATGTCAAAGTGGATATTTAACAGTTCCTGAAGCTATTTTCTCAACCATTCCACATCTATTTCTAACTGTAGCTCTGGGGATAAATATTATACTTACATTTAGGAGCAGCAACACCGTCTTTTCAGATACACACTCTCACAGCCAGATAACGGACAAAAGAGTTTGATTTGTAAGTTGACCATTTAGGTGTTCAAAAGTATAAAAGTATTTCACGGAAAAAGAAAGACACCGTTTTGCCCCAAGAACAAGGATTAACATAATAATCTCATTTAAAGCAATAAAATGTCACAGCAACACGGATTCCTTGAGGGCAACCGCCCTTTCATGAGATCATGTAGGGTAGAACTGGCATTCAACATTTTGCCATGTTGTGTCTCCATTTCAACTGTTTGATTTCGGCAAGGTTGTTCCTGTCTCGGGGTATGACTCGTGTTCTAAGCATGTTGCTGATTTATGCTCAGCCTGACAAGTTGCCGTGTACATTGTCTCGTTGTGTTTTACAATGTGTGAATCTGCCAGGCTCTAATGTAATGAGAACGGCCTCTTGCCAATAGTAGTTTTGCATTAGCATGATGAGGACATCATCTTGCAGCATATGCTTTAGATATTTTATTTTCATCTACTGTAAGCACTGTTATTTGCTGCAGCAGTGAACTCATTTCCCCCTCAGCGATCAATGTAGTCCATCTTATCTCCCTACTAAAGCAACAGATCAAATCTTTTTTTTTTTTTTTTTTAAGAAGGAAATGAAACAACCATGGGATATGACCTCATGTTCTTAAGTTGCTGTAAGTCATTCTAATTATGCTTTCATAAATTGAGGTGAGAGGACGGGAATATAAACATTTCATTCGGATTCTACAGGTTGAGAAAATCCACCAATTCAGTGACATTTACAGCGTGCACTGCAGCAACACCACTAACTGCGGCCTTGGGTATTAACAAAGTTTAATTAACATTCCTCATCAAAAGCTTCACATGATCGTGTTTATCACAGTGCTGTTGTACTGAACTGTGTAAGACTCTACAGGTGGTTATGGTATTGTGTCAGCCATCTGCTATCTTAAATGTGTCTTTGTGCTGCAGTCAGCTGTGTGTGTTATACAGCAAGGGCTTTGAAAAACAGACCTCACTTAACTGTGCAGAAATGTCTGAGATAATCTTATCGCTCTCTTCCATACCTCCCAAATTAAATTACGTGGAGCTGACATCAAATTACCAAGGCAATGTATATTAACAAAGGATAGACGAATCATAAATCTAGCGCTGCATCATTTGCCAAGTTAATCTTATCATACAGCCATCTATTTTCCTAACCAAATTAGTTATTACCAGAGGATGGAATAAATGCAAAGGCACAAACTCTAAAAGTTTGTTTTATAAAACAATATATACATGTCATTTTGGAGGGCTAGTGTAGAGATTATTCTTGTTGAAACTAATGAAATTATGTTGATGGCAAATGATAACACTACAAATACACAAGCAAACAAACAATCACAGTTTTACAGATTAGGGACCACTGTTTGTCTGCTTGTGAGGGTTAATATAGAAACTTTACGTCAAAAAATACTCTGGCAACAATGTTTTGTTTACTTCTTCTATGGCATGTCTTCCGCCATATGAAGTCTTAACCTTGACCGAAACCCCTGCCCTCTGGATAAATGTCAGTGGAGTCATGTTGATGTTGAAGGCTAAGGTTAGCGTAAAGGCTAACTGACCGCGATGATGCACATTAGGCGGTGTTGTATTGTTGCCCAGACGAGCCAATATACTCTAAACAAGTGGTCCATCGAGCAAGAGATATAAACACCCTCTTTTTTAAATATTGACATGTAAGACTAGTCTTGCATATTTTGCTCACCAAAACAGTATTATTAGTTGTAGTAGTAGTAGCAGTATTTGCTCATTGTCACTTAACTTCTGGTGCTTTACTTCAGGGACTAAGACTCTTCGTAAAGTTAGCTTTAGCCACAGAAGAAGTGCAGCTTTTACAATAAATATTAGCAGATGAGTCTGACAATTATATAATCAAACATTTTGAGTTAAGTATCCCTTACTCCTTACACCATCCATTCAAAAAACTGGACAACTTCTGTATTTGATGCCTTTGCCGTTCTAGGAAAATAAAATAAAAAATCAGTTGCAGACTACTACTGAATGATGCACATCAGTGATTTAGAAGTGGGTATACCCAGTGCCAACTCAAAATATGAGTATGTATACCCTGTACTACACCACTGAGGTAGAGCAACAAGAACAACATTGTCCTTCATGGATAACTGGTTTCACACAGCTGGTTACCATTTGTCTGGAGTTTCCAATTAGCCCTGAGTTTATTCACATCAAAAAGGTGTAGATTATTAGCCTGGCATCGCCAATCAACAACTCGAAACAAGTGTATTAAATATAATACAAGATGTAATAATGTATCATTGCTGCAGCAAAATGATTTAGTAACTTAAAATAGCTTAACTGTAAGAATAGTTGTAAAATTAATGTAAAATTGCATACAATTAATACACAGTCATGCAAATTTGTGTTTGTCTTACCTTTGTTGGAGAGGTGGAGTGACATCAACGTAGCATGAAGGCATGAAAGAAAGAAGGAGAGACAAAAACAGATGTTGATGCACCTCTTTCTATCTTTCTCATTCAACAAGCCTGATCGTGTGTGTAATACATATATATCTATCAACTTTATTAGAGTGAGTGGCTGCAATGATACCTTTACCCATACAGACACAAACACACACACACGACATGTTGTTACAAGGAGCAAACAGCTGTTGTTCCGATTGTTCTCATCTCTAAAGAAAACCTCGCACCAAGAGCAAACCCCAACACACAAAATGTTGTCGACTGCCCACCGAACATACATACTAATCACCTCTACCACCACAACACATTCGACATAACACCCATGCATGTGTGCACACCCACACAAACCACAAAGACATTAGGGCATTTGAGAGCTAACCATTGATTTTTTTTTTTTTTTCTCTCTCCTGCAGCCTCGAGACAGCCAGTCTGAGGGAGGGAATCAGCAGAATAATTGTTCATTTCCTGCTTCATTCTATAGTTCAGTGATAGAGAGGAAATTCTGCAGACCGAGAAACAGACGTACACAGACAGACAGGAGGATGAGGACACAGACTGGCAAACAAACAGTTGGATGAGAAGGATAATTGTTAATTTCCTGCTGTGGTCGTGACAGGTCGGTAGACATTACGATACATGGATTGTTAATTTTTATTTTTTAATTGATTTTTTTTTTTTCCTGATCTCAACTCAAAAATCAAATATGCAAGATGATAACAGAAATGATTGAAAAACCATTACTGGCATTACTAGAAACTAATCTTAGAACTTTGAGCACCAGTGAAGCCCTTTAAAGGGTGTAAAGGACTGACTGCTCATTCTTTCTCATGTCATAGGGTGAAAGATAACAACTTTCAA
Organism: Nibea albiflora; assembly: GCA_014281875.1. NCBI lineage: Eukaryota > Metazoa > Chordata > Actinopteri > Sciaenidae > Nibea > Nibea albiflora. The sequence continues at coordinate 15,837,443 of CM024801.1, forward strand.
TGTGATGGCCCTGTAGGGAAGTAAGCCTATCATGAATTATAACCTATGACTGTTCAGCATAAATGCCCAAGTCTGTTTTTGTGAACGTTTTCTATTCCACAAATGTTACGTAGGCAAAATATTTGTTGTGCACTAATGTTCAATCTCCCTCCCGTGGTTACACTGTCTGACCTTTTTGGAAGATGGGGATGGGATTCTGATAATAATAATGTGTTTAATGTGTTACCACACCCTTTGAGGGAAAAATTTCAATTTCTTCTTCCTGATCTCCCAAACCTGTCTTTCTTGTGCTTTACATATTAGTTCCTCAAAATCAAAAACCTTCATGAACAATTCCTGAGCTCATACCCCCTGGGTTTCTCTCTGTGAGGGAGTGTGACTGTCTGATAGCAAAGGTCTTTCAATCTGTGAGCCTCTGCGTCCTCTATCCTCTCACTGCAACAGACTCAATATTGTCTGGATGCACACACCAAGAAAAGTTTCATGAGCCCAGTGAGCTTTGTGGTTTGTTCGGCGAAACCCGGTCAGCCGCAGTGTCTCCCTCTCCGTGTCTCCCTCTCCGTGTCTCCCTGTTATGTTGTGCAGTGATCATTAAGCATGTGGGTAAAAGAGACTTCCGTTCCAAGTCGCATTTCCTGGTTGTGGCTGTATATTTAATTGCAACATCTTATCAGGGTCTCTGTGAATGCTAAGAGCAGAGAGGGCAACCAAATATATATCTTAACATTGACAGAAAGCAGGAACGGGGAAACTAGAGACCTACATTTCCTAATAACAAAAGTGTGTTGAGCGGCACATTGACAAAACTGAGTGGGAGAGAGGGTAATGATTATGTGTTTATGTTGTGTGGCTACCTGTAATTGTACATGGACAAAATAAAGTGATTCATAAATACAAATAGAATGGAAAGCCTGCCAGCAGAGAAAATAATAACTTTACATTTCCATTGTAGGAGAGTAATCATCAAAACATGGTAAATTGTTGACCTTTGCGGGGTATACTAGGTTTTGATTTAGTTTCCATCTATTTGAAGGGTAGGGGACAAAAGAAGATGATGTTTTCCATCGTGTATCAAACGTAAAGAAGGAAGAACATGTAGAAAATGTCATTTTTAAGGGATAAAAGAGATTAGTACTTTGAAAGAGGAGCTTGTCAAGTTAAAAGAGAGCGAGAGAGTGAGAGAGTTTCTTTCTATTTTCATCCCTCTGGAGAAATCTACAGTTGGGGACAGTCTATAACATTATCGCATGGAGCTGAGCCTGCATCTTTTACTGTTTTGAAAGTGTGTTTGTGTGTAGTGTGTGCTCAATATATGTAGTATAGTATATATGGTATATGCACATGTGAGCATGTGTGTGTATTGATATTTTTGAAAGCGTACCTTGTATTTGTGGTTATGTGCAGACATCAAATATACGTCGTAAAGTGCTGACTTGACTAGTGCTGCTCCTATAAATCTTTATACCACATATGAGTGCAGGAGTGTACTCTCTGCATTTCCTACTAGGGGTTGAACAAGGACAGCCTCCCGATCAAGGTTAAAAGTTGATGTTACACGTTCTTGCTCACTAACTCACTCTCTCTTTTTGCCCCCCCCTCACACACACTCATACACAAGTGTCTTCCTCTGATCTCCAAACCGTAGTGTAGTGAAAGTGCCGCACTTAAAAAAAACCTGCTGCACCCGTGCCACCACACATACACGCGCACAGGCATCGCCTTGAGATGATGAAACTGTATGAAATTGCTCTTTTTTGGAACTAATGATTTCAAGTTCCCCTTCAGAACAGATTGGTTCATATGGTCCTGATGTGCACTTTGAAACAAGATTCATGAGCATTTTATCAACTTTAAGGAAAGAGCACATCATTTACTATCTACTGACTGGATTTCTTTTTTTTTTTTCTTCTTCTTCCTTCTGCACATTTTAAGCCAGACACTGAACACGCTCAGAAAAACATAACCGGAAGAGACACAGTAAGTGTTTAAATTATTTCCCTGAAGCTATTCTGTCCCAACATCCCTTACACCAAGAGTACCGCCTCCTTAAATGGAATGACATAATTCATTCGCAGCAGAGACACCTGAGGATTTAGGGAAGGTAATGACGTGATTATAGTAGGTAGTAGTACGATGGAAGTATTTCTTCAAGGTATCAATGCTTATGTATTGTTTCCAGCAGTCATTTGAAAATCTTACAGTAAGATTATCATATTTTCATTAAGATCTTTAATTCTAAATCATGTTGTATGACTTTTTGACTAACCTAGCTGCTCAAAGGAAACAAGATATGTGGGATTTCCCAACTCCTGTGTCGACAATACCTTCAAGGACATTTCTCTTCATCCTTTACTTCTTAGCTGACTGTGCTTGCATAAATGTGGAGGTGTTTTTTTTTTTTTGTTTGTTTTTTAACGGTGTCGAGATCAATGCTGGCCTCAAATCAATAACTTCCTGGGAACATGTACACTAGCCGCCTATAGATTGGGATACATCAATCTCTCTCATCCTCCTCTTCTTGTTTCTACTCTTCTCACTAGTTCAATCTGTTTTCTCTCAATGTGAAATTGATAGACACCTTATTGCTCTGACTGTCCGTCTTAAGACTGCTACTCATTTCTTGTCTCTCTATTAGGCACTCACTTTCCTTCGAAAGAGGGGACACACCTTCAGTTTAAAAGCTCGTCTAGCTGTCATTGCCGCAGCAGTTAATGGCTCTTGAACTTTATCATTTCCTGGATGACGTGTCAATAACAGTCATACCAACAAGCTCTGTTTGACTGTTGCTGATTTCTCTCTCTGCAGCCACTCATGCAGTCAGCACACACAGCATAGTAAAAAAAAGAAAACATTTTTTTTCCCTCATTGGATGGATTTAGTGGTATAGTCTCAAACACCGCACAAAAATCAATGCAGGGACTTTTTCTCATTTTTTGGCAAGACTCCTGTCTGCACTATCAATATGTTAGTGTACTACACGGGCAACACGGGGAGCTGATGTGAGAAAAAGTAATGCGATTTAAAAGCATTTAGTCATACAGTAGTAAGTGAGATATGCTGTGGGTTAAGGCAGTGAAGCTGGAGGTGAAGGTGAAAGCAAGCCATCATTTTTTTTTTTTACTGCACTCTAAAAAGCAAGGATGACATATAAAATGCCAAAGAGAAATACAAATTAAAAAAACAACAAAATGCAAACCAGTATAACTAGACTGTAAATATTTATTTTCCACCTTTCCAGACAGGATTAAACAAATTCACTCACTGCTGCCTGTGCATATCTGACTGCTAAGTGGTTTAATAGTATTCACATGATATACAACAGCTGCTGACAATAAGTAAATCTGAGCACATAATTATTCTTCTGTCCGACAGAACAGCACATCATAGTCTGTGAGTCCTGTTTCAAATCAAGCATTGGCCGTCTTACCTATCAAGTCTGCATCGACCCGTGTCAATGTCTTTGAAAGATTGCCACAAGGAAGTGATTGATCAGCCAGCTGTATCTGTAATCAATTGGTCTGATAGCACAGCTAACTAGCTTAGAATATGCATGATGCATGGTTGCTATGGCAGTTCAGTCATAATATGCATGAAGTGATTTACAGCCTCAGCATGGTACAATGAGGTACGAGGTCTGATACCTACAGAAGACATTTGCTGTACACTATAGTGATCGTGGAGTGAGTCATCTGCAATGTAATACATCATGCACAGCACAGTTGAGCTTAAGCATAGGAATATGCAAGTTCTACCATTTACAACAATTCAGTGCCAACAGAAAGAGCTGTCTGACCAACCTCTGTAAAAAAAAAATGTAGGCGCTAAGATCTTTACATGACTTCATCTTCATTAAGCAGTCAAAGAGTAATTTGCCCATGCAGAAGGTTTAATGGGCTTCCAAACTCGATAAAACAAGTACATCATCTGCCTTAGAAAGTGAATTTTATAGTCCAGTACATCTCTCTGTGTGCAGCAATTTATTCTACAAACTGCAAAGTTGCTATGTCATACAAAAGGGTCAGTAGCTGCATCTGCTGGTTTGCTGCTGCTCCTTTTTCTGGGTTGATTTCTTTCTTGTTTTTAATGGAGTGGAAATATTGAGCTTGTAACGGGACAGTGAGTTGATGGGATAGACCCAGCACCACCCAGCGACACCTGTTCTTTGGCTCAATACTCCTTTTCTCACAGCTGAAAAGACAACAGAAAAACATTGATCTATTGTCTCATTATTGGTTCAACATTCAGTTTATCGTCATAATGTATTTTTTTTTATTATTATTATTATTCATGCTTACTCTCTGATGATTGTTTGCTAATAGTAATGCAGAATATGTTACATGTTTTCCAACCATGTATACACTTAACCTCACCTGTAAGACTGCATCATGTATCATTTCACAAGTGTTAGCCTAACAAATGTTTGACCCTGGATTGTTCTCAGTTTAAGATGCTAAGCAATTAAGAAAAAAACTTGCTGTCCATCTTGAGTCTATTGGTTTAGCATCATTCAAGGCTCCCCACTCCCATGTTCATGCTGCTTATGCACAAGTGCACCTGATGTCTGTCCTCAGAGTCCCCATAAGCAGGACCGATCTTAACCACCCCACACATATTTCCACAGTTGCCCCAAGGGCTGGCTGTCCTAATTCTGGATCCCTTTTGTCAAAATCTCCTTACAAACAATCTGATGACCAAACATATATTTGAATAATGGGATTTGCGATGTTGTTCAATTAAATAAAGCCCTTTTATCCAAACACACAGGCTTTCATAGTGCTCCAGGGTGTAACATTTCATAAAAAGATATATGCATACCTTCTGTATGTGTGTCAGAAGAAGCAGAAATAAACAAATTAGAAGTGAATGTCCGATTCAAAACATGAAATGACATGAAATAAATTGGTTAAATAATTTCAGGATGTTTTGAAAAATGACTGAAATGATTTTGTTCAAATTGTTTTTTCCGCTGCTTCAATTATTTCTCTATAAAAAATACCAACCTTTCTAAGAGCTAAAACTAAAGGAAGTCATTCATAAATTGAAAACATTGCACACAACACAACATGGGGAGGATGTTGATTACTCTGGCGACTGGAAAGATCAGAAATACAGAGGAAGTAAAGGAGAAGGAAAATAACATACAGGTATTGTATGGCCAAAAGAAAGGCACCATGGGCTTCGAGATCTCTCTAAATTATAGAGGCTCCACACTAATTAGAAGTGCTTTTACTGGATTGTTCTGGTCCAGTCATCTCCTGCAGAGGACAAGGTCAATGCTAATCATTACTAACATAGTGATCGTAATTGATTATCCAGACACTTGATCATAATGAAGGCTGGTAAAACTGCTGTCTCAGGCATTGTGAATTTGACCTTCCATATGGGCATAATTGGGGTCATTTCTGATTGGTCAAGCATATGGCAATCATCAGTCTTATTGCTTATAAGCCACTCGAATTATCAATAGGGCATGGTATTGATCCTATCAAAAAATGAATACCGCCACTGTTGACACAGGCATAATGAGTTTTGTTCTTGCTAGCATTGTGAATGTCCCGTACTTATTCAGTGTCATCAGTGGTGTCTGATAACAACTATTATATACAGATCACATGGTTATCCTAATCTAGCCTAGCTAGCAGTACTGCTGCAAGCACGAACTGGAGAACATCTGGTAAACGTCATGGTCAAAGGAAAAAAAAAAAAAAAAACATCCTAGTATGGTTCACTTTTTGATGGTCAACAAACAAACAGGTCTAGGCATCTGTCTTAACATTTAAAAGTTAACCTGGAAAAGTTGAATCATACTGAGTGACCCACAGCCAGATATCCTGCAGCAGTGCTCGTCAAAATGCTGTTAGATGTGTGCCCCAGCAGTCCAGAGGTTAAGGTGCAGACCATCTAACTGCAGCGGTTTGTTACAGGTTTCTCTTTTTCTCTACAGATTTCTTGTCCATCTCTACAACGCTCAAATAAAGCTAACCAGACAAAGAGATTTCATAGCTTTGAAGGAAACAGTCCTGAAAATTTTTAAAAAAATGAAAATAATTTACAGTACAATATTTCCCACCATGGTCCTCATGGTCCTTCTGCCTACCCCACGCTGCCAGAAAGTCCATCATGCACTGCACAAGTGGTTCACCTATCTTGCAGGAAAATAAATGTGAAGTCTCCCTGCAGTATGTGTGGTTTCAGGCTCTTAATCGTTACTTTACAATAGGTATTGACAACAGTATTAATAAAATGTCAGTAGACGTGGCAGATACTCTATATACTATACTATATCTGGAGTCAGGAGCACTTGAAAATACCTGGCTTCCTCTAATGGTCGCCATGGGAAGCTTGCAGTCTCTTTTCTGCTGTGTGAGTGCACAGACACGATAAGTATGTGTGTAAGTGAAGGCTTTTTGCCACATATATAATGGCGAATGGAGGGATAATCGCTTGAAGGGGAAAGGAGGTGATGTCCAGAGGGAACGTCGAGGAAAACACTGTGAAATGGATGTGCTCAGGAGGAGAAATGACCTCTCCACCTCTCTCTCTCCATCCCTCTGAATCAGACAAAATGCTTCCTTCTAAACTGTGCAATCTTTTTGTGGCTCTACTTCATCTCTCAAAATCACACACCCTCTGCAGCTTCTTCTCTCGCAGTCCCTTGCCTGATTGTCCTTCCGTTAAATTGCTGCAACACAGCATTTCCACATTTCACACTTGTTTTAATCTTTTAAGAATCAACTGCCCCCCCTATCCCAGAAACATTTACGAGGGTGGTCGTAAAAGGGTTCAAACAACTGTTCAGGGACCCGATCTCTCATGTCAGGGCTCATAATATGACATCGGAACACAGGAACAGAGGGGAGAAAGGGAGAGGGGTAGAAATTAATAGGATATGAGGAGGAGGTAGGAAGGGAGGAGGGAGACCATAAGTGCTTTTTACATCAAGCTGTCAATCCAGACAATTGCTGGTTTAAATGCTTCAGTGTGCTTGAGATCTCTATATGAAATATAGAGATCACAGCCAACCTATAGTATTAGGATGATTCTAATGTTTGGTAAGAGTTTGGTAAAAGCAATCATATATTTGTTTTGTTGCTCACATCTAAACACATTTGATAAGGATCCCTTAAATCGTGATTTAAAGAATCATGATGGAATATGGTTATTTTACAGTTGACAAATGATGACTACTAAATTATTAAATTAGCATTCATAATCACTAATAATCATTATTACAGGTTAAAAAATGTCTTGAAATTCAAAATATGCATTCATTGCTCAGGGTTCCAGCAATCTTAGGGTCCAGACTATTCATTCCCAGGGCAAAACATGTGACAAAATGTGGGTAAGTATGTATTGCACTAGTTAACATTCAGCTTAAGTAATATTTTCCCATTATCACCAGCAACAATTTATCATTCACCGTGGTAATTGCTGCTGTTGATTTGTGTGCACGAGAGCTGTGCTGCATTGAATATTCATAAGAGCCCGATAATAATACTGTATTCAAATTATTCAAATTAACAATTTCCTCTTTCACAGACTAATGTGGACGGAGAATACATAAGCATGTGTACATACACACACACAGACGCATACAAAATACGAGCAGTGAACTCAAGCAGAATGGCCAGGGCCGTAAGTCAAAAGTACAATGTTTATGTTATAAGGTGTGAAGTGGTGGAATTGAAAAGGGCTGTCGTCACATAGGGCATTTACATACAATAAATTGATTTTAACAAATGTAAGGTAGTATTGCAATTACTGCCTTTGTCAGCGTTTTGCTCACATTACATGTAATTACAGTAAGCATAACTCAATTAACAGAGCTGCTTACTCATCAGTCTACCAAATTACCCTTGGACTAGACTATATAGAAAACAGCAACTTTAATAACATCGATGGAGCGTAAATGAAAAGCTTCAGAATCATACACAGCTTCAGTGACATACAAAGAATTCCCCTTAATGTTGTGGTCTACAACCAAAATGTTAAGATGCCACATTGTCTGCTGTTCTCTCTTCTTTCTCTCCCTCAGGTGTGACACCTTCAAGCAATATTGATGTCTAGCCTGCAGTATATATTTGCACACATCATGCCATACACACACACACACACACACACACACACACACACACACACACACACACACAACACACACACAAATGATTACAATGGAGACAGAGTCAGCTGCTGCCACAGCCACCTTTCCGTCTAGTCATTAATAATTTGAGATGCAATATCAGTGATGCCTGTAAGAACCTTTGACACCAGAACATGACTTTTCCTGACTGGTGCAGACCTCAGAGGAGACAAGACACCCACCAAGAAAAGCAAGACATGAATAGTGTATCTATTGGCTTTCCTCGTCTCTCTCATCTCTCTCTGCGTCTCTCACACTTCTACAAAATCCTTTTTTGCGCCCTATGCAGCTTTTTGCATAGGGCGCAAACTCCCTCTCTTTCTCACTGGGGAGCTGCGCTGTAGGGTCTGATTGAGGTGAAAATGTGACACTCATACACTGACACAAATTGAGGGCCCACAAAGGCATTCTCGGGATATACCGTAGCTGCTTGAATGTTCAAAAGACATGTAAAAAATCCATGTATTTATTCCAATCCAACTGAACATATCTGACTCCTAATGATAGTTACAGGATGGTGGCACACGAATGGTCTAAAGATTTCATGTTTCCATGTAAAGCCAGTCAATTCAGCAGCCCTCTTAAGCAATGTTTCATATTCATAACATGTTTCCCATCTAGCTGCAGGGTGCTAACCGATTGAAATATCACACAGTCTACTCTAATCGCATTACTCTGCTCATAGAGCATTCACACTAGGCACCCAGTGTGAGGCTCCAGCCTTTTGATGTTCTACATTTACTGACTGGAAGGCAGAGAGCTTTCTAACTGACAGTCTGACTGAATGCATGAATGAGTGACTCTCTTTGGCTGGCCAACCACTAAACAGTTTGACTTACAGACCAAAAGTTCACATAACTGACTGACAGACTTTTTTTTCATATCAATGTATTTCATGTTCGTGGTTGGTGCGTTAAACTCCTTCTGTACCTTTGCTTTTAAAAAGGATAATAATGTGTTGAGCGCACAAACACCCTTCACCCACTCCAAATAACTATTATCATGTTTCTGCCATATAATGTGTTAACTGCTAATTAACACAATGCTGCTATATTAGGTGAAATTAAACTAAAAATTAGATGAGCTCATTGTACGGTTTGCATAAAACCTCCACTGACAGAGTGAGAAGTATAATTTGCACCACTGGATTTAAAACGGTAAAATGGAAGAAAGTGAATGAATAAATTAATCATGACACGTTGCAAGTGTGCTGTAGCACACTTGACATAAATTTCGTGTTCGATGTACCCCAGTAACCATCAGAAAGTCATCAATTACATCTCTGCAGTAAATGCCAAACGAAAATTGGCAGACGAAATTATGTTTCATTTTTTAACGTCCCTTGATTTTTCACTCCTCACGAGGAAAGGAAATTTGGAAACGTTGATATACTGTGTAAAAAAAAAAATGAGTGTACCAAGAGAATATGGATACTCTCACTAATTAACGTCTATATACACAATCTAATTGCATGTATACTACATAATAGGTGGAAGAAAACTAAGAAAATGCTATCCACATGTAGGATAGGACTGATTTTCAGCCATTTATGTCTCTGCATTTTTGAGTACAGTATATCTGTCCTCACAAAAGCTACTCAATGTCTTTGGAGCTGAAAACAATCTCCGGTATTTTAAAAATGAATTAGTTTTTAATGACTTTGTTTTCCGTAACAGAATCCCCTCAGAATTGAAAAAAAAAATGAAAATGAAATACAACAAAAGCAGCAATTAAGACACCTAATTTAGAAATCAAAGTGTATGTGCATTACTTCAGCACAGAAGCAGTCCAAATTTGTGTCAATTACCCCCTGATAATAACACCTCATTTACAAACAGCACTCTGCATTGTATTTGTATTTCTAAGGCTTGATGGACAAATCCCCAGTGGATAGATCTCTACAACACAGAATTAAACTAATCCTTACATATCCTTCAGTGTAAGTGATAGTGCATGTAATCCAGAATTCTGCTTTATCTGTGTCAATTGAAGACGTGTATTTACTTTCTACAAATGCATATTCCCTGATGAAAGGCATTCCTAATCCAAGACTTAGCTGTCTGTTTTTATTGTTGTACTCATAGTACAATTGCTTTAAGGAGAAAAAAACTGATATTTGCCTTATGGCTGCACACAATTACTGTTTAGCAACACCTAATTCAGCAGTTCTCATTCATGACCAGTGAAAATGAAACCACATAGAGTTGGTGTTAGCCTAATGGCAGCAAGTTTCTCCTGTTTTGTGTTCTTGTTGTTGTTGTGTCAACACCTCTTCCATTTCACTTCACTTGACTCTACTGCAGTGAAGTGAAAGTCAATATTAAGAGACTGGGAGGGACTTTTACCTGGTTCCTCTGTTGGCCTTTTTTCAGTGTCTGAGCATGGAAACAACATCTGTGACTATGGAAGTATAGTTTACACTCCAGTAATCATGTTGGGCAAACTGGCTCTCTTATACAAAGCTAAGCTCCATACCCAGTGCAGCTGAAGAGGCAATACCACAAATGCATGACAGGAGCAAAACAAAGAGGAAGAAAAAGATACAGGCTATCCTTTACCTCCACTGTCTACTATGGCAAATGAAATAAAACAGACATGAATTCTGGTTTTTGAAGCTTGGCTTCTTGTGTACAGAAGATTGTATGTAATTAGAGTTAGCGTCTGAGTTTTGGATCATGGGTATCGCTGATATGCAACTGCTTCCACTCTTACAAATTTCATGTTTACCATTTCACTCTTAGCTTCATTACTGGTGGTAATTACCTCACTCATCGCTGCATCTCATGATAAGGTTGGTTGGTCTTCTTGCCAAATCCCCTGTCAGAAAATTGCCATCATACATCTAATCTTTCACTGCTGTAGAACTCTTTATATTTATGCTGTGTTTCTCCAGTGCCTGGCTGATGCTTCATACCAGAACTAATTGTAGGCATGTCTTGTTTACAGAGACTAATTAAATAATCTGAAGTGTCACTTTAAAAGCAAACATTTTTCCCTAAACTCTTTCAAAAGTAATGACTTCATCTCCCTTTTTTCCGTTTGCTATTAAATGTTTTCTTTTTCAGTAGAACTGTACACAGGGATTTTCAGCCAACATGTGTAGTGTATAAATAAAGGTTAAATGAAAATACCAATAACTTTTATAAATCACAACCACCAGTTTACAGATTGTGTAGGCAGATAGGGACTCCAGGCAGTGATAAGAAGAAAGCTGGGGTGGTAGACAGTCTTTCAAAGAAAACATAATAAAAACCTGCTATATTACAGTTAGATAGCAGTTGCTGTGTATGCCGGGAGCTCTTTATCAAACACCATTTGCCAAGGGAGTCTGCATGGACCATTGATTAAATTTGATGGGCAAGGTGGACAATTTGTTGAGTGGTGTGAACGCTGTAAACATTTAGGGTGTCATTGGTTTCCCACCACCAATCAACTGATCAAGAAATCTATCTCCGTCTTTTATTAAACCACTTCCACTATGAGCAAGGTTGGCTTGAAAGGCCATTTATTAGCTAGACAAACTTTCTCCAAATGTATTACTATTTGAGAATGAAATGCCAATATGGCACTTACACAACTGTTTTAATCCTTTGTTTACCAAAGTAAATCAGTGCCATTTTTACATAATTCATCATCTGTGATCGCAAAGCTTTAGATAATTTAGTAAATAGATAAATAAACCCCCTGACCACAGCAATGATACATACATTATGCATGGGATTTAATAGGATTGTATACAGACAACACATTGAGACTGTTTTCACCGTCTTCAACATGTTCACTACTCTGAAACAAATGACACAGGAGGCTCAGCTATAAAGAGTTTAAAAGAATAAAGAGTGCATGAGAATACAGAAAGCGAACCATATTTACATAAACATGGACAAATCAGAATGTTACATAAATCCAGCAGTAGGACTTGCAGATGGAGTTTTCAGCAGCAAAGCAAATCTATTGTTTCTACAGATTGACCCGAATGACCCCAATCTGAATTGCCATGGTTTCTGCACACCATAATAATCCCATTTTAATCAACTCTCTGGAATAAGGAGGGGGAGTAAATTTCGTGTGCTTATGTGTGTCTTTGTTCATGCATGTGTGTTCAAGATATTTTCTTCTTCACAAGTCATTTAGTCTCACAACGCTAATCAAATTGCTTCATCGGGGGCTTTTGGGTGTGTGATTGAATGGGCAGGCATACTTGCATGTGCATGTGCTGCTATGCATATATATTTTTTTCATGGAGATACACAAACCCCCACTGCTGCACACTCCCTCCCAACTCTACGTACAATTACACGAAGACCACCGAAAGAGGCTCAGTGACACTGGCATGTCATCACAGCTACCAAGTCCATTTGAAGAAAAAGTCATAATCGAGATTCAGTGCACACTAAATAAAATATACAAGAAATTCTGTTTTTGAGGCGGCCCAGATCAGTCTAGTAACATATATGTTCATGCACACAAAGTTACATTAAATCACATCAAATTATTTGATGAACGATTTTTATGACTCGTGGTAAAAGCCGACATCTCATTTGTTAAAGTGTTAAAATATTACAAGAATATAATAAAGAAATATGTCCAAACAGTGGGCAGGGAAGCGTCTGCATCCATTTCCTTTAAAGCCATTGAACATTTTAGTCACTGGGAATGCGATGCAAAAAACACTATCATCATTCACACAGAGTAATGACAGTGGAGATACTCATTCCTTGAACATAAAGGGGGTCTTTAACAATGACAAGCCTTACCTCAAAAGGAGCTGATTCATTTCGTCCCCATGCTCATAACAGTATATAAGTGAGAATTGACTGCCTCATTGATTTTTATTACTTTGTAGAAATTACACGGCTATTTCTTTAATCAAATTTACTAACCATCTTTTACAGTAAAACGGTAGTATGTGCACTGGGCTGTAGTGGCAGCTCTGTCTCCTGGCTTCCACATTAGCGATCGCTAAAGCCAGCGAGCCAAATCAACAGCACCTTATTAACCACTGTAACTGTAATTTTAAGCATTCCCTGATACTGCTAGCATTCGTCTTCTCACCGGAAATGTACTTCTCCAACCCATCCAAATATATCAACTGCAACATCCAACAGTCAGTCTGGTAACTGACATCAATGAACGCTATACATTTATTATCTTTCCAGTTATCTTGGGTTTCTTACATACTGTGTTTGCCATTTGTGCATGTTAAATGATGCTTTCTCAAATCATGCTACTAGTACACATCTACTAGTACAGTGGTTTAATCAGGTTATATTAATCAAAATCTTATACCATAACCCTTCTTACCATAAAAAAATGGAAAGTATAAATCATGTGCTGCTACAGTATTGCTGTCATTTTAAAGTGGATACACACATTCACTTATGATATCCCACAGATCTAAAACAAAAGAGGAAAACCGCAGGCAGCACGCAAACGTGACAACACACACACACAGCGTATCCAAAGAAGAGGAAAACCGCAGGAAGTGTCCTGGTGATTCAGTAAAGAGGGCACACAGTGTTCATTTTTTTTCCCCCTCTGCCACTCTGCCCCACTGTCTGTCTGACTCTGCAGGGAAGAAAAAAACTGCCTAAAAGAACTCCCAATCACAATTCAGACTTGACAACTCCATTGAAGTCATTCAGCATTTTCTCCACACACACAAACATGCACACACACACACAACACAAAGCATTTGTCTACACAATTGTCCACAAGCGGGAGAAAAGACTAACTATTTAATAATACTCTTGTGTTCCCAGGAGATCTATAAAGCCAGTGTGTATGTGTGCGTGCACATGTATTGATTCAGACTCCTCCAGTCTAACTGGGTAATTGCCTTTTAACCGTAAGTCATGACTGAAGGACACTGTGGGGACCTGTCATAAATGGAGTGAGAGAAGGAAAGGAGAGAATGCAAGAGAAAGGATGACAGTGATTGGTAGAGAGCGAAAAAGATCGAGAGTATTAATAAGCAAAGGTCTGTCTTTCACTCTGCCTCTGGTTTTATGTTAGTATTCAAAAAAGCAAAGAGTAAAGAATCAGTGTTGGAAGGAAGAAGTGAAAGACTCTGAGGACATGTTGTATACATATGTATTGCTCTGAAAGGCCATTTTGATTTTCATTTCTTTTATTTTTTTATTCTCGGCTCGCTTTGCTCCACTTTAACGATTCATTTTCATTCAAGTGAGCTTTTTTTTTCGAAATTCCTCAAGTTTGCCACTGCGTACTGGGGACGTCTTTCACCTTGTTGTCTTTCCTCAACTCCGTTTCAAAAAGAGTCGCACTTTGTCCGTGCCGGCTTTAAAGCAGATCGAAGACATATTCCGAGGTCTCACTTGCCCATGAGATGTGGGAGGGCGCGAAACGCCTCTCTCTGAATCCTAACGGGAAGTCTGCGTCTGCACTGATAGGCCAGATGTAATGGTGTATGAAGGAGGCTGGTAATTTTAGAGCGACACAGTTTTGACCTTGAAGCCTCCTCCTACAGCACTGTCCAACAAACTCAGTGGATTTTCCCTTTAACATCCATAATATGCGACGAACATCTGCCTAACCCTTTAACCCAATCACAAAAAAAAAGTGGCAGTGTGCGCCACCAGTGAACATGCAGTGCACCATGACCAATCTACTTATAGTAAATCAGTAGTCATGCCTCTAAACCATAAAATCACTTAGGCTTTCTAATGCTAACACGCACACAAACACACACAAACAAACGCACTAAAAGGAGCATTTTGAGCACAGTGGAGGGCAATGTTACATTCATTTTCAACTGTTCTTTTCTTTCGTTGCTTTCCTCTCAGAAATCAAGCATTTAGCGTTGCATCTTTTCACCAGACAACAGTGTAAAGGAGCATGAATGGAGCCGACCTTTGTATACATTCAGTAATTGGTTATATCTGTCAACTTCAGTCTAAATGTCACATATGATCATACAGGTACAATCATAGAGAAGTCCAATAGAAATGTACAGATCAGACTGATGATCTAAAGTGATCTAATTGTCATATAAGTCCGGGGGTTGTGTGCCATTTGAATTTAATTGCCCCTAATTGCTGCATATAACCAGCTATAGATTAAAGACTTGCCTGGTGAGATGTAAATTAACACGGTGTGTTACACCATTTGAAGATAATCTAAGCAACAATATATTTATATATATAATTAAAGACTATGCAAATTACCTGTCAGGAGTCTTTGTCAATTTAAAGATAAAGGATTTTTAATTGACTGTTTTCATTTGAGCTTTGTGACTTTGGTTCACAAGTAGCCTCACCCTCTTATGTGGTATCAGATAGTGGAAAAATCATTAAAAAGGACTCAGCCCTTTACGGCTGTCCAAGAGATAAATGCTGCTTGGTGGGAAGAGGTGACAAGGGAGCAAACGTGTCCAAGGCTGGCCCTGTGGTATCAATCTGTGAAATGTTAAAAAGTTTCTCTAGGCTACGAGGTGTCATTGCACACTCAGTTTTGGCTGCTCTGACCTTGTTTAGCATTTTAAAAGATCCTACAGCACAGGCTGGGTACTGGGCATGAATCAAGCGACAATGGGAAAAAGTGGGGGCGTCATAAGGACAGCTTTGAGTGAAGGGTAACTTTAGTATCAGAAATACATATTCTAGCATATTCCCTAAGGAGAGCAAGCTGCAAGAAATATGAACTTAGCTGCCGCTGTAAGGGCTCTAACCACGGAAATCTGAAGGTGTAAAAGTGTCCTTTCGTGTCTACATGACATATAAAAACATAAATCACAACTTAACTGTGATGTCTTTTATAGTGTTATGTCAAAAGCTACCATGCCACCCTTCATGTACAAAAATAATTGGACACTTTCTGTAAATTAGAGAAGAGTTCATTATGTTTCAGCTGAGCGCAAGTCGGCAAGACACAAAGTAGCACTTAATTGCACAGCCCGGCACCGCATTATATCTGTCATTGGTCCTCAACCTCTTCTACAGTGAAAATTTGGACACTTCCTGGTAATTACAAGTCAGGCTCATAGCATCAAAGGTAAAGCACCAGCTCCAAAAAGGTTCTTACTGCTGGTTAATGTACTGTTTTAATGAACACTAAAGGAGCAAAGGGAATGTTGTATAAAATTTCCTGTTCTCTGCAGCAGGGAAAAACCCCTTTGAGCTGGGTAATTCTCTAAAGTAGGGTTTTGCTTTGCTATGTTTTCAATGCGGGAAGTAAACTGTTTACTCTAGCATCACCATAGGACCCAGTCTCATTAAAACACACTAGTAGTCACATAAAGGGAAGCAGTATAACCAGCCCTGAGATCCATTTTGGGTCCCGACTCTCAGTCAGAGAGATGCTGCTTAAATTTTCAGATAACAAGTCAAACATGCCCTATGTAATAATAAAAATACACTTAAATGTTTAAAGTGGGAGGTTTCTAATTCTTTGTGTTCTCAACAGGGAGCACAAAGCATACTAGAGAGCAGGGGCCCTGGTGCTGGTAGAAATTGAGTGTCTTGCTCAAGGACACTTCAGTGGGGGCAAATGTGACAGTGCTTAGTTCCACCTGCTGGCTTATAATTATCTCAACACCTGACAGAGCACAGTGAACATATATCTGTCAACCTATTAGGCAGGTCTTTATCTGCTAAACACACACTCTCTGTCACACCCCCAGCATAGTCATTAAGCACTAAATAACTGTGTAACTAATCATCTGTTCAGCTGGGTGTTACGTCAACTTTAGCATACCCACTGAAGAAGACGCACACGCTCACATTATCACTGATTTTCTCTTTTTTCCTCACGTACACAAAAGTGTTTCCCTGACTTTTAAAACAGTGCAGCCGAGCATTTGTACTTGCAAATAGACTGTGCAGAGGAGAGGCAAAACACAAATTGTCAACAGATATATTTTTAGTACATTTACATAAACCAGACCTTCTTCAGATTTAGCTGTAAAACCTTTTTTTTTTTTTTTTTTGACAGCGCAGGGCCCCAAGAAAGAGGCACTAATCTCAGGCAGGTCTTATAAAATCCTACGATAACATACTGTGATGATTCAGTTTAATGTATTAAAAAATTGTAATAAAATCCCATAATGTAATACTCCCACTAATAATGTAACAGTGCCCATTACCTATAAAAGTGGATAATGTAATGACATCACATTTTATGTCAGTTTTTATAATATGAATATTAAAAAAAAAAAAAAAAATGTTCTGGTTTTACTTTGCAACAAACGTGACTAAACTGCCAACTTGTCACTGAATTATATTATTAGACTATTATAAAATCTAAAATATAGTGTAATAAACAGTTCTGGACGTGCTGTCAGGACAGCAGTCAAATAAAACACCACCAAATACTGAGGCTTTTCACTCTTATTGTACTATTTTCATTGTGAGGGTAATTAGGGTAATTAGGATAATTACATTATGCAGTTATTACAGCAGGGCTATTGCTGTGGGTAGAGGTATTACCACATTGGTCGACCTAAGAGCCCAATAATAAGCCAATGACAACCATATTCCCATTTTCAACAGGTGTTTGGGTTCTTTTTTTAAAGGTTACACACACCGGCAGAGGTGTTTTCACTTTTCCTCTGCTCGGGTCCAAGATGGTCAAAGCTATACTGGGCATGACAAGAACTGACCAAACTCCATGCACCAAACAGAATGATAACCACCTGGCAGGTGCAATGGAGCTAAAAGGAGAATGTTATGATGGAGGCTTTTTGCCTCGTCCCTGCGCCGTTGTTGTGTTTGCTGTTGTTTCTCCTCCCTTCTGTGTCTGTCCACATAGTGGTAACTACGCATGACCAACCGTGTACACTCTGCTCTGCGGTCCCCGCACCTGCACCAGAAGAACCTGTCAAACCCAGCCCTGCACCATTCCTAGCTACGCCACCCACCCGCCTGGACTAGTTTGTGTTTCTGTCTCTTCGGCCATCTTCAGCCTCACATCCTCAGAACGCCCTGAGTATCATCCTGTCAGTGTTGTAAATAAACTGTTTAAACTGATTCGGGTCTATGGTTGGTGTTTTGCACTTTGGGTCTGAAGACATTCATGAGGACGACTGAGAGCTCTAACCATTCAAAATCAACAATCATTTATTTCACCTGTGTAGCTGTACTGTGGGTGTGCAATGCCAGTACACACCCAGCACTAAATGTGACAGTATACATGAGGAAATATAGCCCTTTGCTATTTGAACCATGGGGGTAACATCCACGTAACTACTGTTTCCCATCACAACTGTCACTCATTTCTACTACTGTAGGAGAGAGAAAAAGCTGAGGAGAAATGGGGTGATTGAGAGCGATAGAGGGACATAGAAAGACAGGGACATGCAATGGAGAGAGACAGTGTGACAGTCAGAGGCACAGATAGTAAGAGTCAGGCAGAGAGTGTTGAATGTATAATGACGGTTATGTCTAGTAAAATGCAACATGATCCCACTTTTTAAAGTCTAATATGCAGGAAAAAAAAACATTATTATTTAGGCCAGTACAGTATATTTTGAGTTGCCTCAAGACCTTAAATAAAAAGAAACTCTAAAAACTAAATAATAGCTGCTGTTTAATAGAGTAATGCTCGGTAATCACCCTCTGGTCCACTAAAAACCTCTGGGGTGCCATTTGTTTTATGAGTGGAATTTTTCTGTCTGGAACAGGCTAGAAAATTACATTCTCCTGAAACAGGAATGTGATATCACATAATTTAAAAGAAATGTTTTATGCTTATGTCTGTGTCCCTCCCATCCATGCATGTACACTTGCAGGTGAGTGCATGTGTGTGTCCTCGCCAAATATGTGTACCTCAGCGAATGCATGAATCAGACGTGTAATTTAACAAATCCCCTTGCTGACCAGTTCACCCATCAGTGACAAGACTCAAATTTCTAAATGATCCGTGCGTGAAAAATAATATACAAACGAATTAGGCAGGTGTGTCCGAATTACTCACGGTGTGTGTGCAGGTGTGTAAGTGTGCGTCTGCTGGACAAGATACAAAATGGAATAGTGTGTATGGCCGAGTGCACGTGCGCCACTTTGTCTGTGAACCAATGCTGTGCCTGTTTACCAATGCATGAGGTCAGAACCCTGTGAGAGCAATCATCAGGCTCCTTACTTTAGAGAACCGCCATTTCATCTCTATTGCCCGCTCGCTCTGCCTTCTTTCCCTTGGTTTTCTCTCTCACCTCTATTGCAAAGCACATGCATCTTAGCTTTCAGACCTTTGGACAAAATTGGCTGTTGAAAAACACGATGCCTTCTCGTTAATGAACAGTCAAGCTGACAACTGTAAAAGCACAAAGATACCTCAAGTCGTAATGAAAAATGTGTTCTCGATGTTGTTATTATTGGCCATTTTCTATGTGTATTTTTTCTATTTTTATAGTAAAATCAAACTATAGAACCGGTTACTTATGTTCACGTTTCATAGAAAATTGTATACACTGGGAAAACTGAAAACAGTGGATGTGTGAATTAAAAACAATTAACAATCCACATGTATATCAATTGCAAGTAAATATGACACCTGTACAAAAGAAACAGTATCTCACAGTGACCAAAAGACCATTTACCATTCTGATGAAAGAGTTGCAACATATGAACCATCTCTAAACGTATAAAAATAAATTATGCAGTTACAGAATAAAGACAATGACACTGACTTATAAAGACTGGGGCTACACTAAATTGGAAAGCTTTTGAGCCTCATAGTCGGGAGAGCTTAATTTTCTTAGAAGTAATAAGCGCTCTGAACCAGAAAATTTACCTTTATGCTCAGAAAACCCTGTGAGCGTTCTTCCAATTATCCTTGTCAATTGATTCTCAATGGAGATGTACTCTCATGTAACATCACAGATTCAATAGAAAGACAATTACTACCTTTGCTTTCGTTGCTACGAGGGGGAAGAAGAAAATTCTTCCCTCGGAGAGATTTAATGATCACAGAGCAAAACACAACAGACACTACAAACAAAAGCAGTGTCAGCCATTATTTCAATATGTAAATAATGGAGTGGCCATAGCTCAGGTTGTAATCTGGGCTGGTTAGTCAGTGAAATGGATTGCTGTCACAATGTCCAAATGTATTGGATGTGTAGACATTCAATGGACCCCAGAATGTATAAGGGCTGAAACAAACAATTACAGGTTAAAATGTCAAAACCCAAAGATATTCAGAATCCTCACAATCGCACCATGACAAGCAGAAAATACATATTCAGAAGAAGCTCGTAAAAAAAGGAATCTGACATTTGTTTAAGAACTGATTCAAAGCAGTTATTAATTGTTTGACTAGTCATTTCAGCTCAGCTCAATTCATGTACCTCACTTTGGATAAAAGGCATATGCCAAATCAAAACAAAGTTAAATGTCACGTTAAAATACAATGAAAATAATTAGCAACTGCAAAGAATAAGAACACGATAAAGAACACATCTTTTTTCTCTTCAAATCACCTCGCAACCAGTTACGACCTCATCATCTCCCACTGCTCAGATTATACACCCTCAAATTCATCTCGTCGTCTTGCCTGAAGTTTTTCCTCCAGCCTCTGTTGGGACACCCATCCTCTGAATGGGGTTTATGAGAGGTTCAAAGGTGAGTCCATAGTTATGGATAGAAAAAGTGTTGCCATGGTGTGTGTGTGTGTGTGTCTGTCTGTCTATGTGTGGCTCCTAAAGTGATGTCATGTGGCCGAGATCCCATAGTCAGGGCTGCAGAGGCTGTTGCCATGGTTTTAGTTTTTGAAGGCTGTTGTTTCACAACAGAGGGAGGGAAATAAACACTGTATAGAGTGACTCATCCTGAAAACAGCCCTCTTCCTGGTTAAGTCACCCAGTATGACAGTGTTTGTGTATGTGTAGATTTGCGTGTGCACGTGGGTGTATAAGTGTGTAATCTCTTCTGTGCTGAGTTTTTAAAGTTTGACTGCGCGTGTGTGTGTGTGTGTGTGTGTGTGTGTGTTCGCCTATGAATGACTGTGTTTCTACATGCAGTTTGTGTGTGCCCCCATGTGTGTCTGTGTCTCTGTCAGCCCACCATGTAGACAGCTCAGATAAAAGAAGATCAGAAAGCACAAAAGACAAAAAGACAGAAATGACAGCAGGGAAGAGAGTGGGAGTGAATAAACAGGGCAACAGATGAACAACGGAGCAGGAGGAGGGATGAATCAGGGGAGATGGAGACAGAGGGGAAGGGCCAGAGAAAAGGAGAAAAAAAAAGCAAACAAAAACAAGAATGCTAGAGAAACACAGGAGGAAAGCACACTGAGTCATGAGGAGTGAGAGAAAGAGAGGCAGCGAACAAAAGAGAATGGCAGAGCTGGAGGTAACAGCTCTCTACTCACTGACCCTGATGGCCACATCAAGTATACTCTGCCTTGGACAAAACAGCGCAAGTCATAGCTGCCAAGCCCGCCGACCTGCAGGGCATTATCTGGTACAGAGGGCACCCTAGTGCACAGAGGGCATATGATGGAGGCATTACCCATGCATAAGACAGAGAAGGCTATTGATACCCAGCCAAGAATACGCCATTTATATTACGCTGACCTATTCCCACAAGCCAGATCAGAGACTAAAGGACCAACTTGGCTGACCAGGTTCTTTTGGCTTGTAAGCATGACACTGAATAAATTAATTAATATATGAAACTAGTGAGATCAAACCAAAATTATTTAATTATCCCAAAATATAAATCACTGAAGGCAGACAAAAGGTAGTACCTACTGTATTTCAGACAAAAGACAGAAAAGTAGTTGGAAGTTTGAAATAATATATTTTATCCGGCTTTTAAAAGTTAAGTCTCAAAATATAATCTTACAACCTCTTGTGTCACTGTCACTCCTAAACTGATCACCTTTGTGCAAAGCAACTGCACGTCAGCAGAGATTTGCCCCAGCCAGAACATGCTGAGGTTGAACTAATGAATGGCTGCCAGAGAGGTACTAACACAGAGATGCGGCGGTACAGCCTG
This sequence comes from Nibea albiflora, assembly GCA_014281875.1. Lineage (NCBI taxonomy): Eukaryota > Metazoa > Chordata > Actinopteri > Sciaenidae > Nibea > Nibea albiflora. Next base: position 15,859,538 of record CM024801.1, read on the forward strand.
TTCTAACCGTATACAGAACAAGAGCCCTAGTGGGCAGGAGTTAACATACAACCTCTGCCAAGAAGAGGCCAACATGTGCCAGCCTAGCATCGGGCAAGTGCAGTACTGCGGAGAGAGAGGGGAGCTGTATCTCCACATGGTATAAACAGCTTAACCTCTGCCAGGGAGGTGATGTCATGTGCCAAGCTAACAGAGAATAAGGGCACGGAGACATGCATGCCAGGGAGGTGAAAACCTCTCTACTGGCTACTGTAAAGATTTCACAAGGCACAGGCAGACAGGGCACAGATAGCTCAACCCCTGCCAAGGAGATGCTCACTGAGGTAGCAACTCTGTTTGCCTGTAGGTATAACGTGATACTGTCAGGGGAAATGAGGCTGCAGGACTACTGTTGAGATGACTACGCCTTGCAATATGTTCATACATTTTCATATCAATCAAAATAATATTAAGACAAATAAAGTTGTCTGAGAGCATTTTTAATTCACAATTTGAGACACATTTTCTTATAGAGTAGAATTGATATCACAGATTAAATGCAAAAGACAAGCTACCTACCCGCAGCGACAACACTACGGTATCGCAATTTATCAGAACTGGGAAGAAAGAAGGTTCCCTCTGAGATTTTGCCTTTTGGTTGCGAGGAAACTGCCAGCCACAAGAAAACTGAGCATTACAAGAGCATGATGCGTAGTTCTACCTGTGAGCCTGTATGAAAAAACTAAAGGAAATGTACACAAGAAAACACAAATGTCACAACTATATTTAACTTGACGTCACTAAAAACCTCTCTTGAGCAGGTTGTTAGATGCACCACAGGTCAATGTCACACCCAGGCCGTCCGTCCGTCCGTCCATCTGCTCATTAAATCAATCTAGTCTTTGGGACATTGGGACAATGGCAAGTGCAGAGAGAGGTAGATATTAGCAGGACACAACTCACATTCCAGACACCGAAGATTTAATTTGGGCCAAGACAATAGTAGCGGCAGATTTGCATGCGAGTATCTGCACATTAAGGTATTCTATAAATGTCAGCTATAGTGAAAGGACAGCCTGGCACAAATTATGAACAGACGAAGAGAAAACACAATGTCTCAACACAAGACACGGGGAAATAGAGATGCGAACGAACTGGCAAGCAATGAAAGACCTGTCAGAAAAAAAATTATCACCAAGCTGACTGGTCACTACAACCTGGGATGAATAGGGACACCCCAGGGCAAATCTATACAGAGGGAGTTGAAACGGGGGCAGACAGATAGAGGGCACTGTGTGAATACATCCTGAATCAATGCCAGTCTAGTACTAGACACTGTGGCTAGGACAGACCAGGTGGTAAGGAAAAGGACAGGGAGCTCTACTTCAGACTTTTCAGTGGTTTCAGGATACACGTCTTTTTTTGTCAATTCGACATTACCCGTGGATACTCCAGGTCAGATTCCCAAAGCATTTTGCCCTGCGGTTCAAGTGCACTCTGCGCGTAGAGACGTGCATGTTATTTATGAAACAGGTGCAACGGCATGGAAGAGTGCGGTGTCTGTCATCTGAAGTGCATCTTGAGTGTAATCAGCAAAGTGTTCCTCTCTTCTTAATGCATATGCATTTAATGGAGGATCGCAAAAATGACAAGGGGGCATGTGATAAGTGGTTGATTACGCACGTTGATGGGATGTAGCATAAGGGGTGAGTGAAAAAAAAAGAAAGAAAAAAAAGAACAGGTGCAGGGGCACTGAAAGCTGTCACAAGAATAACCCTTATTCTAAAAAAATCTAGACAAAAAGGTTGGTGCACTACACGAAGGTAGTAACTGAATTAGATTATAAAAGCAATTTTTAGCATTCAGCGTAATCATGTGCAGATTTATGGAGCTGTGCTGAATTTCAGATTATCGGAGGTGAACTGGAAGGATTGATATTGTAACAAGACATAACTGTAATCTTTTTTATGTTCTATATTGTGTTTTATTTCTTTTATTAATCAAGATTATGCTGATATATGGAGTACCCCTCAGGTGATGAAACTGATTGATGAACCTCACTTACAAAATGCAACGAGTCAAAGTAGTAGTAACTGAAATAACACTGCTCAGCACCACAAAATGAAGTCTTAAAAACAGTACTACAAAAATGATCCACCCCTTACATGCAGACTCAAAACTAAAGTACGACAGGCATCGCTGGAAGTGCACAGGTACTCATAATATTGTGTCCTTCCTCTATATGCCTTGATTTCTCCCATGGCAGCCAAATTAACAAGAAGTGTGATGACATGGTGCTATGAGGCATATCACACAGACCTCCTTCATTAGACTTTCACACACATACACACACAAATCTGTGATCCTGTTAATGAGACACATATGGACGTCTGATCATCATGGGTGTCTCTGACATCCGTCTGCCCCACTACTAACAGTCACTTAACATTTCCTGACAAGCAACTATGAATCTCAGCCAGTGCTAATCTCTGCCATATACCACTGGCCAGCAATCATTACACATTTCATTAAAATGGCCCTCAAACATGAATATAATTTAGAAACACAGACGAGATACGGAGTAAAAGAATACAGAGCTGACTGTGAAGTTTGGCCTGGGTGATAAGGAAAATGTAAGGAAGGTATGCTGAGGTATGAGGCTTGAGACAGCTGGGACTTCAGCCAGCTTGACTGAGATCATAACTCATGTCCATGATGGAGACACTCACATCTGCGCAGACACCATTTCTTTAGGAGGTCAAAAATAAGTAAGGATAAAAAACAGATAAAGTTAGCAATATATCCATGAGTGAAGGAAAAAACAGTGAGTGAAAGTTAAAGGTACTACAGTAATATTGATTTGCTATGGGAGGAAATACAGACTGTATCAAGAGGCAGTCAGGAGGAAAATGAACAGGGCGAGCAACATACACAAAGAAAATGGGGCACTGCGTAACTGAAAGGTAGTTTCATTGATATCGATTTGTGAATTAGCTAATGAGTTGAATGGGAAATGGAAAATTTATTAGGGGAGCCAGGGAGAGAGGATGAGGGAGTACAGCTGTCACACATCCATCAGACCCGCTCTGGGAAAACCTGGCAAGTGTAAATGGGTGTGTTGTGGATGTCTGTATGTGCTCGTGCCATCATACACAATTTTGTCTTTGTGTCTGTTGGTATGTTTGTCTTGGAAATTCAGAAGCAAACAAATGCATCGATGTGTGTGTCTGTGTGCAAATGTGTGTTGAGGCCCGCCAAGCTCTGCACCTTTATCACTTGGCCATTTATCCATCTGACTGTCCATCTGCCCACTTGTCTCTCTGGCTGTTTATATGAGGGTCTAATCAGGAGGTCTTTCAACATGTTGATGCTCCATTCATACAAACAAAACTGACCAATTGACCTCAGGCCTTTGTGCCGCGATTCAAGCACCCTGAAAGCACTCATTACTGACAGAACTACATATATTTGAGTTACCAGTGGTTGAGTGAAGATTCAGTAGTTCCCATTATGTTCACAAAGCAAAGACAAACTGTGTCGTTATGTCACATACCTAGCACTGGGATGCCTATACCCTTCGGTGACGGTTTTCATTCATCTGAGAGAGACAGACTTAACATCTTTAGCGCTAGTCCCAGTGGCAGTGAGACTCCTAACCCTGGAAACATTAGGATCATACAGTAAGTTCCAGCTGAGCCATAGCATGAAATCCTACTTGAAATTTCATCAGACTCACCCTCAAAGGAGTTTGGAAAACACCTTCCCCACATTTGATGTCTAGATCACTAAAATTAAGGTATACCAAGTCCCTATGATGCATCGGCAGTTGGTGGAAGCAGTGTGGTATACAAGGAAGTACATTATATACTGTATGTCTGCCTCACGAGGCATTTCAAAAGGTAAGTTTAATCCTCTCAGTTTTATTTGTATCTGTATATAAGTTCTGTATCCCCTCTCTCTCTCTCTCTCTCTCTCTATTGTCATTTTAGTGACTCAGCATTTTAAACATCTTATGCGTGTAAGTGTCTGCACGCCCAAATGAGAACAGAGAGCAAGGAGAAAAGAAATGGAAGATTTTGTGCCCTCCAAATTTTCAACACAAGACGGTTGTAGGGAAAAGCAAGAAAGAGGGATTGTGTGTGTGCGTGTGTGTGGTTTGGGGCAAGCAGAGGTTTGCACCGACTGCTCCTAATAAGCCACCAGGGGTGCAAATTGGAACACTTCTTATCTCTCCAACTGTCTCAGTGTCAACACTTTTCCAAATCTCTACAGCTGGGGATAATTCCCGTCTACACAAACACATACAGTTAAAGACGCGCAAACACACATGCACAAAAAACACTGCAGAAATGAGCTAGTAGCGACCCAAAGGCCAGATCTTTTTAAGAGTCATACGAATATATACCCACCAGCACAAAACTTTGTTTTTCTCTACCGAGAGCATGGGGTATTTACACCTAGGACAACATGGCATTCTGTCTAATTTGATTAAAATGAGCACTCGACTCTCTGGTATTCTTCACGCTATTTTTTGATGTTCTGCTGTCAAGTGTCAAATGATAAAAAAGCATTATTTTGCTGAGACCTGAGGTGTATGAGAGTATTGCATACTTTATTCATGCTGTGCTAAATGCAAATGAAAGCAGATAATGCAGAGTAGGCCCATATAAAGATGTACCTGAGCTTACTGATGAGAAATCGATGTGTCATTTATGAATCAGATCACGTTACCTCTGAATAGGACAATGGTCAATATATTGTTCAAGTAGTGGTTAGGACTGATGAAAGAATCTCTCATCACCTCAGCTGCTATTGCCTTAAGCTGCAGTTACCAAAAGACAGGGCCTGTGAATTGTGATAACTGTGCTGACTAATTAGGGTGTGGTAGGTGTCCGTCTGTGACAAGTTACAGTAGCCTGCGTGTAATAAAGTACAGTATACATATGAAATATAACAGGCTACACTGTGCCAAGAACACAAAGGTGCTTACGGTTATAAAACAATCCTCGATCGGATGAAACACACCAAAAAACTCTACAACATTTCTCGATCCAAACCACAGCTCAGCTCCTTCAAGTGTGCCTTCTCTGGAGGCACTCTGTCTCTACTCTCTACCCCATTTCTCCCTTTCAGCTGGTAGTGGCAGTCAAGTTTGACAATGCTTACTGGACATACACACACACATTTTGACGATCGTCATATCCGTAAAGCATGCTTTGAGTTGCACTTATTCATGTGCACAGTTCATAAGCTCCACAAGCTGTTAGAGAATCGGCTTCTGAGCACAGCTCAACAGCATCACTGTCAGGTCAGACTGCATATTATGTTATGCTGGTTAAAACCACTCTTCAGGAAAATGAACGTACCGATTTTCAAGTTAATCTTGATCTTAAATAGTCATGTACTTTAATTTAGCATGATGGGTTCAGCATTTTGTATCAATCAAGCTATTTCATGGCAGTTGGAGAGGATGCTGCTGGCACTCGAGGTATCCAATGTGTAACACAAACTGTACGTATCAGAGGAGAGGCATGGTGGTCCCTCCCAGGCCAGAGTGAAATTAGCAGAAGATCAAACTGTGGACAAGAAATGTGTGTTTGGAACAGAAAGAACAGTGTGGGAAAGACAAATGGCTGCGGTCCACCTGCATCTTGAATATAAATCACCCTAGTGCATATAGGCACCACACATGCACACATAACACTGGACGTGTGCCTATGGTCACTTAAGTACAGGTCACAGCCTGAGGGCCCTACAGCACATAAATCATCTTCAACTCCAATACATTTAAGTGGTATCGTAGCAACTGGAAACACAGACACAATAATACAGTAGCTTGAGGGAACGGTTTGTAGAGCCTGGTATTTCTCATAAAGTGTCAGAGCTTTTTCTAAGGCAGCTTAAACTGATTCCAGCAGAAGAAGGGGAACACACATTCACACATGTACAGTACGCAAACACACGTACAGTACAGGGCAAATATGATCTCACTTACACAGGCTAGAAGCGAGACGAAATCTTACACCCAACACACCTGTGGTCTTACAAGAGAAAATAAATTCTTTCTGTCAGGTTTGGACAAACTAGATGTCTTAAATGAAATGGGGAAACGCATATGAATGCAAGGTGTTAGTGGAGACAAAGATTCAGGATTTCATGCCAGTACCTTATTTACTTTGACAGGATCCATAATGTCACTGGAGCTTGTTCAAAAGCCTGCAACTGATACACTTGAATTGCATGCACTTTCACACGAAAGCAAATTCCATCACCTCGACAGTGTCAGTGTTACTTTATTCAAAATTTCACAAAAATCTTATTGAAGACTGTTTGACGCAACATCTCCCAGACATAGAGCAAAAGCTAAACACACACACCACACACGTCTTTTTTTTTTTTTTTTTTTTTTTTACAGCTCAATGTGAAAACTCATCAATCACTGTTTAGTTGTGTGCTCGGAAGGAGAGAGACAGAGAGATCATCTGCTATAGAGAAAATGAAAAGCTACAAGCAGAGGAGAGCAAGGAAGGTGCACAATCTGGGAGAAAGGTAATGGAAGTGTGGAAAGTGGTTAAAGCGTGGTGTAACTGCAAAGTCACACAATTTTGACCTTGTCCAAACAAAAGTGTAAACCTGCACCTTCCATGTTGCTATGCTCGAACTGGTATGCTCAGCAGGGTATTTAATGATTCCTTCGTTACCCATTTTCAGCAGTGGGAATGAAGCAGTAGGTCCATCCCCCTATTAGGGCCGCATAATGAATATGTGCTTAGCTCTGCTCAGAAATGTAGCGAGAAACAAGCTAATGTCCAGATGCCAAAAATCTCTCTTCTGGAAACCAGGGTAATGAGTGTAACCCAGAGAGCCCCATTAGGATCTTTAACAGCAATTTGTATTTATTCTTTTATTTATTTATTTTGCTTTGTTTCCTTAAAAATGCTGTGGATACCCTGTCTGAGTCTTTATTAGGAACTTAATCAAGGTCAGGAGTCAGATTTATCAGTCAGAGTCATCTAGCATACTAAGAGTTGCTGTTATTATTTTTAATAGAGAAAAAAAAAACATATTCAAAGACATAAAAATGGCTTATACGAAGCTGTAGTGCAGTCGAGCAGTGTTCAGAGCCAGGCAGATTCAAAAATACTGTAGGAGGGCCTCATAACTCACAAAATGTTTAATAGCAGTGCTGGTTAAAGACATGCACCACACTGATTAGAGAAACCATTTGTCCATGACAACAAAATATAGGTAACCCCTGCTGTTACCAAGGCAGCACACCCAATAAAAGCCTTGTACGTGTGCTATAAATAATAGTTGCGCTCTTTTGCTTTTTTTTTTAGTTTGTATTTCAATTATGCACAGCAATTTGACTGACCTCTGATACATGTGATCCACAGTTATACAGTTCTACTCAAAAGCATAGACAATATACTATTTTATAAGTCTTTGATCTAAGCTGCCATGAGCGTTGTTAGTCTCTCATCTTGAAAATCCAACAGCAGCTCACCAGCAGCAGCTCCCACATGTAGCTTACTCCTGTTAGGCATTATGGGAACTCTGTGACCACATGCATACACACACTAGTAGTGTTAACAGTGATGGGCTCTGTGGAACCATTTATCACATACGGACAGAGGACAGTAATGACTGAGTGACGGAAAGAGGAAATGGGATGGTGTATAAAGATATAAGAAATAAAAAAATAATAAAATAGACACATCGGAGAGAACCCAGGGGTTCTTCGGGCCCACCAGCAAGACTTCTAACAGTTCTCACAACCAGATCCTTTTCTCACATGAGTAGATGGGGGAGGAGAGAGACAAGAGAAGATGAAAGAAAACAAGAACAGTGAAAATGAAACGTGTCTGCAAAAAGGAATGGGGAGAAAAAGTGGGAAATGAAAGCTGGGGAAAGAGAGGAAAGTTGGAAAATGATTGGGAAGAGGGAGACAAAGAAGACTGATGAGGTATGAAGAAAAAAGAAAGAAAAGACACAGAAAACAAAAAGGTGTGGACAGATAGGACAATTGTAAGTGAGTGTAAAGGGACCAAAACATATAGACAAGAAGAAAAGGTTGAGACTGATGCATACATGGAGGAATGATAAGGCCCAGACTGAGAATCACCTGTGTCTGTGCACCCAGTGATTCATGGGAATACTCAGGAGAAATTTAGTGGCACCCATACTGTTACATTGTTCAGCTGCAATCTTCACTTTGAGAGTGACAGCTCCCTATATGAGACTGAGGTGTGTGTGTGTGTGTCTGACAGGTGGATTGATTGGGGTGTCTTCATCACAATTCACTTTTTTTTCCTGGCTTCCAATACAAAAAGAAGCAAAATGAGAAAGAGATAAAAAAGAAAAAGAAAATGAGTGTGACAGAATTGCCTGCGTTTAATACAATAGGCTAACAAAGTCAGTGTTCGCTGGCCTTTACACGTCCACTGCAAATGTTACACAGTGAGGTGCAAATCTCCTTAGTATCATTATTAGTTTTAGTACGAAAAGGGAGAGAGAATGAGTGAAAAGAAGTGTTGACTCTAGCTAGCTTAATATCAAATATTATACTGTGGTCTAAACACTTGAGGTGGTGATTTACCACATTGCTCTGATGAAGCCGCCTCCTTCTAAATGAATGCTCTGTCAAACTGTACCCAATAGGATATCACTGATAGTTGACACACTGAGTACACTGTAATAAAAACTGTATTTGCTGCTGCTATGTGGTTAACTTGTAATGCGCAGTCGTTTCTCCGGCGTTCAGAGTTTTACAGCGAAGTCGTGACAACTTCCAAGGCATAATTAGCCTACTGTGTGGATGTAATAAACCAAAATCCTTTTTCAGGTTTCAGTGCTGAAGATAGCTACAGCTGCCACCACTCGAGCTGATTGCCAATAAAGTTGCTAATTACCAAATCGACATTTCTTCTGACATTTGGCAATATGCAGGGTTTTACTCAAGACAAAATGCGCAGTGAGATAAGACACTTCAAAGTTTTGTCAAAACAAAAAAATGTAGTATTTTAATTCATTTTCATTTTGTCCACAACTTTTTCTGGTCCGCTTCATTCAAGCTCCAAAGCATCTCAAGTAAGCAGTCCAAAAGAGTGGCTGCAACAGAAACTAAAAGAACAACAAAGCAGTCTTAACAAACCCAGATAGCCTATTCAGTGCTGTGATCCAGAATCTTTTAGTTCTTCATTGTGGCAATCAAATTGCAAACAGCTGCCTCATCTTGATCTAATGCGTCAAAATGATAATTACACAGCTACAAACCAGAGCTCTGGACCAGAGAAGTCACTGTGCTGCAATTAGAGCAACATCAGTGCCGGTTTTTAGGGGCCACACAAAAAAGTAGTAATGTGTCAATCCCGCTTATACTGGATAATTTCAGTTATTCAGCTTTGGCATTACTTTCAGCAGTCCTGATCAAAATCGTATTATGTCCTGTTAGCGCAGTCACATTTAGACTTCAACCAAACCCAGAGTCTACATATGACTGAATGATTATCTGGAAATTTGACAACATGGCTGAATGGCATAAAATGCCTTCACCATTCATCTACCCCCAAAGCAGAGGCTTTGAGAGAAGAGATTTTGAATAGGACCCGCATCTTAACAACTGTGTCCTTTAGGGCACACGGCATGAGCCTTAACCTTGTCACTTCAACAGTGACATAAATCCTCCTGTGCACTGGTTAGACTGTGAACATGACTTTCCACTCTGTACTACACACGTTTGTTGAAGGAGGCTGACTTGCAGGACATGTTTTTTCTGCACGTCTCCATTCTCGCTCTGTTCTCTTTGATTTAGTTTAGCTCGTCAACTTCAGGTAGAAATTAGGAGGCCATCACAAAAGGATGACTAACAAGTGCCTTTGTACAATTTAGCCTGAAACACAGTCATCGGTTGGACAAAGCACTAATAAAGGGCACTGCTAAGCATCCTTGTGTCCCTATATGTGTTCAATAGAATATTTAATAGATAAATACTGTAGGTGGTGTTCTAAGAGTAGAGGGAAAAAGAGTGGTGGATGGATAAAGATCAAAGAAATCTAATGAAGATGTGTCAGACAGCGAGGATGAGCTCCATGTTCATTCCCTTTTCAAGTTTGCTTTCTTCAAGGGAACTTGGTGAAATTCACAAATAGTACACACCCTCGTACACACAAACTTTTACCTCCAACAGGGACTTATTGACTTATCTATTACAGATGAGGTAGCAAGGCATTCACAAGTAGATCAAACAGCATTGTTTTTGATGAATTTCAAAGAAATTCAACATCAATATTTTGAGCGTGAGAAAGTTTGCAAGCTAGACTAGAACAATATGTCCTAAGGTGTCTAACACACATCAAAGAACCTGCATTTGCTGATTGGCATGTATGTCAGTGAAGAGATATGGTCGACCAGTCATCATTGCAGAACAGTTAATAATAATAATCAATGACCAATACAGGATCAGTTTCCTTTAAATATATATATATATATACTCATTTAGAAATACAGAAATACAGACTATACAGGCCAGCCATGTGAAAAATTACCTTTAATTAATTCTCGATAATAAATGAAAATAAGCTTCGGGAACTCATTTACTCTCTCTCTCGTATGGCATTATTCTGCTTTTGGCTGAATTCAGAGAGTGTTTTCACCTCTCTTCCACTTTCAACACTGCAAGCTGGCACATTGCTTTCCTGAGATCAAAGAATTGCCACACTGCAGACATCTTTTCCTCCTGCTGGAAAAAAATGTATTCTATTGTCTGTATCAGACAGCTTCATTGATCCCTATAGAATCACTGTTGAAGCTAGATTCATTTGATACTGTGGGTACAACAGACCTCCAGCAGACCCATTTATGCTAAGACAACTCACAAGGCTTATTCTCAAGTCCCCAAAAAATACTAATTATCGCCTCTTCACAATACCTTCCTGTTGGTTGTATTTTCAGGTTTTCAAGAAACTGTTGAAGGATGAGGCTAATTGGTCTATTAAAATGTCTTTCAAATTACTGCTGGTCACTGCTGCAGGTCATTAAAGGTCATCGGATGCCAAATGCCCCGTTAACTCGATTCAATGGCTAGATGTTGAAAAGATTAAATTTGTTTCAGCTGTGTTCATATTCTTCACGCATGGCACCGGCAGAATAGTCAAATGGAAACACAGATTTGTCTAGGAGGATGGAAATCATCTGAAGAAATCAGCTTTTTATATTCATACATTTTCTACGACTCTTGGGGTACTTGTTTGTTTCTTTCCTGTGGTGATGTGAATTCCACTTTACAGTTTCGTTTGTTGTGTTGTGCTATGTGCTGGGTTGAGCTGCACTAAGTCTTTTTTTTTTTTCTTTCTTTCTTTCTGTTTTAGAAGTCTAAAGGTTGAAAGGCACAAAGGCAGTGTCTGGAAATTGGAAGTCATGCTTCCTAATCCTATAGCATTTGAATACACAGGAGACGGTATGCAGTCACACATACTCAAACACATGCAGCTACCTACAACATGCACCCGCACAGACGTATCTAGAGCAGATCAAAAATAAATAGATTAGATGCAATACATGCACACACATATATTAATACAAACAATCTAATTAGGGAGGAAGCACTGGCTAACAATAACACAATTATTAATGAATCGAAACGCATTCACTGAATGTTAATCTGACACGTGGAGAAAAGGAGGAGGGTATGGGTGTTCGAGCTTGGGTTAACTGGTGAAACAGAATGTACGAGTGGAAAGAGGCAAGGGGGAGGAAGGATGGATGGCAGTGGGAGGTAGAAGGACCGGGGAGGGGGTAGTGAGGGCACAGAGAGGGGAGAGAGCCACGGGGCCAGACGGAGAATGAATGAGAAATCAAGAGTGAGAATGAAATACAGGGCGAGAGGAAGAGAAATATTGGCTTTCAGTCACACACACATGCACGCACGCGCGCACACACAGACACACACATACACACACACAGAGGCCTTATTGTGTTTTAATGCAGTTTAATGGGGCCCATTCTCCAGGCTTTGGGGGAGTGCGACCAATTCATTACTATGCTGTACACACCATCTTTCGGAGCTGAGGCAAGGAATTGTGAGAGAGACGGTGAGGGTCAGAGAGAGAGAGAGAGAGAGAGAGAGAGAGAGAGAGGATTCAGTTTTTTTTTTTTTTCCCCCACTAACCTTGACTTATATTGTGGGCTTCTTTCTCTCTCATTCTCCCTTGTCTCTCGCTTGGCCTTTATTACTCGGCCAAGGCTCTTCATGTCTCTGCTTGAAAGACCATACTGGTGTTTTTTGCATGTTTTATCCCATGTACTACACTATTATGCATGCTTTCCATTACCACTGGTGCAGTTTCTATTCTAATACTATTGCAGTAAGTTTTGAAGAGGCTTTGCATTCTAATTGGGCTCTTTAGGCTTCACAACTGGTCTTTTCATGCCTCAGCACTGAATAGGCCGCAATATGTACTCATATCTTTGTGAACTGGTCCAGTAACACCTACCAGATATCCATTCTTTTTCAGTGACCAGTATGACAACAACAAAAGCCAAGGTTGGCTTCGTCACACTCCGCTTGCCTCGGCTGCCCTTGTCCCTGCGTAATCACCGCCAGACATGTTTCATCTGCCTTGGCTCGGAGCGTGCTGCTGTCAGCACAGAAAACCCACCTGTGTGCCTGGACAGCTATTCCTGCTATTCGAGGGAAAACACTGATGGGGTATCTTTCAAGCACTCTTCTCGAGGTGTTGCATTTGGATGACAGCTGGATTGTGGCAGCAGTATGGTGATAGTTCTCCTGAGCCCTGCCTCTCAGACCATATACTTGACTCACCATAATTCCATGCCAGCAGGCAGAAGCCCGGGGTAAAATTGATCAAGACTCCAGTTGTGGCAAGATGCCCATTCTTTCCAGCAAACACAGGAAGGCAGTGCCCAGACAGCAGCTTAGCTAATGTAGACATCCTAAGTCTTAGTTTACTTGTAGTAAACACTTTACCACTGTAATGTCAAGGCCTATACTTTCACTGGCTGTACACTTGGCAACTATACTAACTGCAAGATCAGTAGAACGTTCTACTGCCCTTTCTCACAATGAAGCAGGAACACTCACAGCAAAAGCTCCCATTGTCAGCAACCAAACCGCCTCTATTCATTTTTACTGTCAAAGACGGCATCTTTCAGTGCTGAGCCTTGATCTGGACAAAGGTTTACAACTATGTTTGGCTCCACCACTTCAGCTAAGGTTTTCCCATGGAAGGCCATCTTGGTTGCTTCGGTTGACTCAGTGTTCAGTGTTTCCGGAGAGGGCTTACAATCTATTGTAAGCAGATACTGTGCCACTGCTGTTTAAACAATGATTGTTCTGCTCTTGAGAGTAAAACTGTTGCATGTAAATTTATAAGGAGGTTTTGTTTTTTTTAACCAAAATAATGATGATGTTTTAGGGCAGATTATATGTATGAGGAACTCACCATGGTGACGAGTTTATTCTCTCATACTAAGCTAGTTTACTGAAAGCCATCAGAGGAATATCAATGGTCATTATTTATTATTTATCTATTAAAATGTTCATTTTTTATTCAGGAGAGATTAAAGGGATGTCTGCCCAAGACTGGGAGTTGGGACTCCCATGTGTGTTAAGATGATATAACCTTGAACTCGAATCAGTATGAAACAAAAATAGATAAATAGAAAAAAACATGAGGCTTTTCATTGCAAAGAAATCCAGTGAGAGGGCGTAATAAAGGAAACGAGAAAATAAAGATAGTTCACTGGCACTGATCAATAAATATACACAAATCTGTATTTGTGAAGTGGGATTGTGATGAATTGTACATCGTGTCGCCCATTCATTAAATTCCCTATGTATCAAGAAATCAGTTCATTAACAAACTTCCAATACTCACTCTACAGTAACACGTTAACCCACTGGCAAGGGATGAAGAAAACAGACAGAACACAGTGCTGCAGCTACCCTATACCCTCACACACCTTATCTGTATTTATCACCACAGGATGTTTCCCTTTGTTTAAATAGGCTATACGGGGAGAGTTTAGATGGTGTGGTTTCTATGGTAACATAGTATTGTCTGTTAATGTAATTTCAGTGTATCTAAACGTGTTAAAGTGAACTGATACTGATAGATACTGTGAGTTGGTTAAAGCAAAGAAAAATGGGATTTCTGGTTACCCATTAAATGCTCATTGTCTTGCTCATTTTCTATCCTAATAATTCTGATGTTTGACTATTTAGGGTCATACTTATGTTATGGTACAAGTATGACTTATGGTACAGTATGTTTATGCAATTCATATTGTATAGCCTAAGCAATTAAAGCCTGTGTTGAATTTACTATTAGATTAAATGATAATGTAACTTCTAGTCCCAATTAAAAAAAACACTTTTCCAACCTTAACAAAATACAAATGCTGAGTCTCCAAGGTCCCAACAATGGGCTGTTGGACAAATGGGTTTTCAGTCTAATGGGACATTTTTCGAACTATTGGGATTTTGGAATAATAGGCTGTCGGAGCAGGGCATGGAGCCATGCTAAATACACCAGCATTAGCTGTGTGTGTGCGACAGATTTGGCTCCCCTGATAGAAAGAACAAAATAATTAACAAGAAAAGATGGAGTTTGTTATGCCAGTTAAATGGCACAAACAGATTTCTAACATTAGCCCATTTTCTCCAAGATGAAGCTCATTAAGAACCGAGGTTAGATTTCAGCAAGATTTACATAGAATAAATTGGATAGAAAGATACAATAATTAGATCACGTTCAAACCACAAAATATTTTACTGTAGGTTTCAGAACTTGTAACCTTCTTTGTGAGTGGGAAAAGGCCTTGACCTGTGCATAAACATAAGTGCATATGTACCTACCTAACCAAACGGAACATCTTCATGCACTACATCCCAATCCCGTAGCCCATAATTTATTTCTAATCGTGACTCATGTAGGTCACATTTTCGAAATTTGGAATTCCACAGTAATCCAGAAAAATGTCATCCCTGCTGTATACAGATGCTCTGCAAATTGCTGCCTCAGGGATACACACAGTCTCCCATGCCACTGATGTCTCCCTCACCATCTCGATCTTCTTTCGACTTACACAGTCAGTGCACAAAGAAGTGTACAGGGTGTAATTTAATTAAGCTATGCAGAGTGTGAGAGCTGGCTGGTGGTTTTTATGACCCATCATTTCATTCATTCATTCATCTAGGGTTAGGGTTAGTGGGCTTTTCTTCACAGTCTTAAAGACTGATGCTCCCTTTAGACAAAGCCCAGACAACTGTACCCTCCTGCCTTTAAACATCCACACAAGCATTGTTGGTACATTTTCGGCTTCAATTGATAATCAATATATTAAAGAGTAAATATTGCTGAAAACCAAAGTGCATTTACAGTTTATCCCAATAACATGCCAAATAAATTATCATGCTAAATGCAAATAACTTACATCATTAATTATGAGCCCACATGCTTCCTTTCTTGCAGTCCTTGTTTCATGTTTGCCCATACCGCTCTGCTAGATGGATCTGATTTGTCTGGATCTGGATACTATCTGATATACCCAAAAAGTAGATTTAGGTTGGCAGCCTGGACAAGGGCTGAAGTTTCCCTGATAGTATATTGTTTTTTCTTGAGTTTTCAAAAGAATAATGACTTTGTGTAAGACCATGATTGCCTTCAATCTTTAAAAAAAAAAAAACATGAAACACTTTACTCAGTCCTTGAAAAACCTGCAACTTCGGTTTGAATAATCTGATGTTTTGTTGAAAAGTGGCAGTTAAGTTTTGCAGACTTGAACAAGTATTTCTTATTTGAAGTGTTCATTGCATACAGAGGTTTATTTTATATTTCTGTGATGACTGTGATGCTCCTCATTTTGAAAATCACTCAATTTTGTTTAATTCACAATCTTCATTTGCCACAATTAGGTTTGTGACAGCCATTACTAGTGATGATCTAAAATACGGTAGCCAATTTCTTGATCATTTTCATGACGGACGTGCAAACAGTGAACGCTTCTTTGGTGCTAACATTTTCACAGCACATTTCCTGATGTAGTATTACAACAGAGAGAGCAATTAAGTCACACTAAGATAAGAAAATGGTTATTCACCTGGTTAACGATGCTCCTTTTCCATTTTCTTTTCCATTACTGCGTAATCTGCTTTTAGTTTCTGTGCTTCGACTACCTCGAACTTACAACGCACCCTAAAACTTGGTATTTGGCACTCCATGATGAATTTAAATCCATGATCAAAAAGCATTCAGCTGCTTTTGTACCTGTTGTACTTGAATCATGTTGTACCTTGTAACTTTTATCTATGCATAAAAGCAACTAAAATGCGGTGCAGGTGCTCAAATATAAAATGAGTTAGGGCAGCTGCTAAAGTGACTGACATCCTCTCAGCACAGAGCACACACAAGCATTCTGCGGTTGCAAAAAAGCCCTCCCACATTAAGTGCTTGTGGTCCTGCAGGACACTGATAAAATATGAATGAATTAGTGGCTATTCAGGGTCATTTCACACAAAATGGATGCCAGGATGCCTTTTAAGAAGCTTTACCCCAGGCGCAGTTCTCCCATAGGAAATCTGTGATAAAATCATACTTTGATGGATGCCAAGAACATGGACATATGCACAGAGAAACTAGAAAGCCATTAGTGTTCAACAGACAGCATATCAGAATGCTCATACCGCTGTAGTCCCACGACAATACATCGCAAACACTTGGCATCCTCTTCCTATCCTCACCTCTCATCTTCTTCCTCAATCATTCTGCTCCATCACCAACTGCTCTCTGTCTGTGTAGTGCTCCTTTGTCCACCCAATCATTCCTCCAGGTAATTCTCCCCCCTGTAGACACTTTCTTCTTCTCTCGGCTGTTCTGAACAGAGCTCCCCTCTCAATCCCAAGGCTCCTGCATCACTTTCCCAGTCCTCTCACCAAGAAAACAGCTATAGTAGTTCACACTCTCCAGTTGATTTTGCATCCTTCTTTACTCTTAACATTTTCCTACTTGCAGCTCCAGCCCATCCTTCCAAACAACTAATTTTCCTCTCGTCACTCATCGTCTTTTTACGGATTTTCACCAAGCTTAACTTTTCTCTACTCTCACTTGCCCTTTTTCTTTTCACAGTACTCCATGTCACCTTTGAGGAGTTGTTGAGTAGATTTCTTCTCTCCTGACCCATTAAGCCCTCTTGTGACACTGTTTCTGCCACTGAGATGGTGGGATTAGATACCCTTATCCTATTATACACGAGGCAACACTCATGAATTCATATTTCAAAACCGACCATCAGTACATAAACTTTAACCCATCAGTCCTCCTCCTCTTCTTCTACATTTCTTTAAGTTTTCGCTGCCTCTACTCTACTAATTCGCTAATTTTTCTTTGCTTTGTCTTTCTTTTCTCCCTCCTCAACACTCCCCTTCTATAACCTCCCAACTCCCAGTTACTCTCCTCTTCCCTTGCCCTTCTCTTTCTGATTCTCATAAGACCTTCTGGCTAAAAGGTGTGAAGGAAGAACTAAGTGCTTTCTCCTGTCTATAAACAATGTCCTTTATGCCTGTGTGGCTCTGGGCCTGGGCTGTAGTTGGGAAAGATGGGAGACGTCTGCAGAGATTTACCCATTGCTCAATCTCTTTGTTTCAAATTTTCTCGCACTCTCTCTTTCCCACCCTGTCACCCTCAAGTGAAAGAATGGCAAGCAGTGGACTTGAGGAAAGAACAATAAAAGAGGTTGCAGTGAGACAAGAAACCTAACAGCCTATAGTTGTCAAGGGATGAAGGGACCGCACCAAGCACTTCAGCACATAGTTTAATCAGAGATATATTGAAGGTCTGGGCCTTGAAGTAAGAACAGTAAACATAATTAGAATTATTGAATGTTTTGTTTTTAACACATGACCTAAAACTCCTGACCAGGGAAAATGCTTTTATGCAAGAAAAGTCTTTGTTCTAAGATCTTAATACTAAGTAGTGACACTGTGTAATCACTGCAGTGATATATACGTAACTGGTGAGAAGAGCTGATTGTACCTCTCAGAGGAAATGTAACAAGTTCCTGAGGACATCAGGGGTCTAGATTGACACTGGAGGGTACGGCAAAGAAATATGGTCAGCAACAATAAATACAGGATAAAGATATCAAGGTCTTTTTTCAAGTTAAGGTGATTTCCTGAGGTCTGCTCCAGGCGTACTAGAGGCTTGAACCTTGAAATGAAGGACTGCAATGCAATAAAAGAATCAAATAAAATCAAGCAGAAAGAAGACACATCTAAAAAACAATCTAACAAGGATCCTGTGTTTTCTGTGCCAAGAGGGCAATACTTTTAGACTTGACTAGATACCCAAATCTATGTAATCATATAGTCTAAACAAACCCCACACACATATGTAGTTATTGTGAAACTCTTCTGTAATATTCTGGTTTCCTTTTGTGCTTTTTACATGGATGGCGGTCTTTGTACTTGTCAGCGCTGGTTCCAGTTTCCATATCATGGACACTTCAGCTGCAATGCTTGGGTGTATATGAGTACACATCGTGTTGCGGTGTGGTGCAGACATTTCAATCATTATTGACATCTTCACCCAGAGGGCCATCAAAGGCAGCAGGAAGAGACAATTTAACAATCGAGTAGCTCATTTCCCGGAGCCACAGTCTCTCTTCACCTCTCCCAATTCTTTTCCCCAAACCACAGACAGCGAGGCCCATCTTATTTTCTTCTTCTTTTCCCTCTGTATCTCATTCCTCTCATTTTAATCTCTGCATCTCTATCGCTTTCTCACTATCTTTCTGTATATCTCTCTGTGTGCTTGACAAGGACTGGTGCCACTGCATTGCCTCTTCCGAGCATTTCATTAAAGTGCTTCTCATGGCTCACTCCTCTCCATGTTCACCTGCATGACCCTGAAACTATGTTTGTGGATTCCAGCATGTGTGCGTATGTGTGCATTCAGTATGGGCATGTGTGCAACTGCGCCCTGGGGAACTGCTAGCAGTGGTTCCAATAATGGCCCAAAAAAACAGGAGAAATACCCTTGATAATGCTTTAATCTCCCTCTCTCTCTTTCTCTCTCTCTCTCTCTCTCAGTCCCATCCAGGTGATTTACACACGTCACCCGTTTGTCAAGGAGAAATACTAGTTTGAGCTATCACTATGGTAACTCAGAGGTCTGACTGACAGCCTGTCAACTGGGCGTCAACCATCGGCCAAAGGGAAGCCTGTAATCACTTCCCTAGTGATAGATGGGATGGCGCAGTGTAAAACTTGGAGAGACAGAAAGAGAAAGACAGTGATAGAGATGACTGAACCAAGTGGCAATACCATTTTTTGATGCAACTACCTGCAAATGGAACAATTTGTGTGACACGCTATATTTTACTGCCACGGGATACCACAATTAACAGGAGGTAGATATCGTAAGAAAACTACATTTGAATGCCAGTATAACTCGTTATCTCATCATGAATTAAAGAAATCTCATCAGACATCCTGTTCCTCCATCCTACCTGCAGTTTGACCTCCATCTAACCATTAATTATCCTCTGTTCCTCTGCGCTTAAGGAAAGAGCGGCAATAAATGAAATGGCTTTAAAAACGAAAATCACAACAACAGAGACCAAAGAGGGGGGGAGGAGGAGGTGTGTGTGTGTGAGCACTACATTACTAGTGACTGAAGAAGCGTGAGAAAAAAAGAGACAGATATACAGTGGCTGTATGTTATATATATGAAAGGGAAAGCGAGAGAGACGGAGGTTGGACATTAGACCAAACAATTACATTCTTCCTACAGGCGGGAAAACACATGCACAGTCACACACACAGCAGATGAATTATTCTCTTTGTCCCTGGACACAGAGCAATGTCCTGGATCAGGAAGCAGCTCTCGCGTGCGTGTGTGTGCCGGACATTTCCAGATAGACACAATTTCATGCACAGACACGAAGGTGCGGCCAGGTGCGATGGGGATACAATTCATAGTCTAAAGCATGTTGATTATTTGTATTATGTTTTGATAATCTAGTCAGCTCTCAGGCCAATAGAACCTTGAATTCAATTGAGCTGAATAAAAGCAGTAAGACCACAAGAGAGCACTTTAGATCCAAAAAGCATCAAATCAAATCAGGAAAAGTTTTTTGGCTGCTCGCTGCCTGTGTGGTTTATGACTCTAATAAAACATAAGCATTAGAGTGGGGTGGCTTTCGACTTGCACCGTGTGTATGTGTGTCGATGTGTGTGCACTCGCACCATCCCAGTATATCAGTGCCATTTATTAATTTATTGAGTGTTTTGTCCACTGGTCAAATAGCCCTCCTCCAAGCCAAATACTTAGAGGAGAGTTACTTTCAATTTTTATAGGCTGTTTGAGCCTATGTTACTGTTAGGTAGTGTTTGTGTGTGTGCCTCTACAGTACAGTATGTGTGTGCATGTTTTTTGTATCTCTGTGTTGTGGCTTGGCAGACATTCGCTTTGATGCAACAGTTTGTACTGTCTGTACCGTGTGCAGTACACCACTGAGCCGTTATGACGTTCTAAAGTTGTAGCTGTGCTGTATATGCAATCAAAAAGAAACAATTAAAGGGGGCTGGCTATTAAACTGCAGATTTTAACTGCGAGTCGAACATACCAGTCAAACAGCATTAGTGAGGACGACTGTAGTACAGATCAACATGAGGCAGGGCTTGGCAAACTTATTAAACAGCTTGATTTGTTGTACTGCTCGGCGTTGTTGTGACAAGATGCAGTAATATGAAGACAGATATCAGCATGATTTACAAACTGCAACCATGTACAGCTAGTGAAACAGAGGCAATCCTGTCAAGTTACAAAAAGACAACTTAATTATCAGATTTATTGTAATTTCACTGGATTGTGTTCAACACAGCAAGGAGAGGAAATAGTGACATTTTACAGCAGTCAGGGATGCCTGTTTGCTTTTTTTTTTTTTTTTGTAATGCAGGGGTATTCATATCCAGGTCACAGTGCAACATGCCCAGACTTCAAAATCATCTCATGCTTGCTCATTGTCCATGTTGCACTATAAGAGGAGGCGGGGAAAGAGTCACTCCAGGAGGTCTCCGTGCCTTCTCACCTGGTACAACAATTTCTAAACGTGAATTTAAAGGAAGTATTTCATGAGGAGAACAAAAAGGAAAAAACTTTGACAAGGAAAAGCGGTTTTCAGTTGAAGGAAGCGAAGACAGCGCTTCTTTAAAGGAGAAGCCACAACAAAAATAATTTCACGGTGATCTTTTTCCATCTGCACTGCAGGACTGTCTTTGTGTATTTAGAGAGGGGAAGCTGGCTGTCAAGCCACCATACAGACGGACACAAAGACAAAGAGACAGAGAGAGACAGAGACACAGAGCGAGAGAGAGAACGAGAGAACGAGAGAGAGAACGAGAGAGAGAACGAGAGAGAGAGAGAGAGAGAGAGAGAGAGAGAGAGAGAGAGAGAGAGAGAGAGAGAGAGAGAGAGAGAGAGAGAGAGAGAGAGAGAGAGAGAGAGAGAGAGAGAGAGAGAGAGAGAGAGAGAGAGTGTGGCCTGGTCAATGCTCAGCAGGGGCAGGAAGGAAACCTTCAATAGAGACGCACTTCTGACTTCTATTCAAATTACACTTTCTATCTAACAACCAATCAACAGACCTACCACCCACCGAGCATGCGCACACACACACACACACACACACACATTATTCAATGCCCCAAATGACTGGTTGGATCTGGTTTGTCCCCAGCTGTCAGCTGCTGGACTCCATCACCAACACACGCGCAAACACAAAATAGCATCGTATTGCCTCTTGTGGAATGTCAGTGTTGCCATGGATACGCCCCTCTCACAACTCCGAGCCAACACCTCCATCCCACTCCTCTCCACCCCCAAAGATTAGTAGGGAGGTTAATTGAATTGTTGCAATTTATCACTGGATAAAGACAAAGATTGAGAGATAAAAAGATGAAGTGGGGAAGACAAATGAGGCAAAAACGTATAAAGAACAGAGAGGTTAACATCTTTGCAATTTAGCCATGACTACTGCAGAGCAGAGGAAGAATAAATCTAGTTGAGAAGGATAAGCAGAGAAATGTCAGTGCATCAGTGTGTGTGTTTGACCGCGTACAGTTGTTTGTTAGGTAGTTAGATAAATGGACAAATGAAGGAAGATTGGCAGCAGGAGGAGGGCTTCCAGGCTTTGAGTGATGGCACAGCCTTAGAAAAGAAGATGTCTTTGGTCTCTATGGCGGCTAATGAGACTGCTCTGTGCATTCACATCAGACAATGCGGACACAAAGATGTGGAGGGCAGACCCGGACAAAAACACAGACGTGTCAGTGTAGGTCTGCCTTGGTTTGTGTGTAATTGTACATTGGAAAAACAGAGTCGAAGAGGAGTGGAAGGACAGACCAATGCACCCTAAAAGATGGCTGTGCTGCTTTTTTAGATACACGTTATAACTTGAAGTCAGTTTGCCGAAACAGCTTGGTGAAGCTACAAGTGACTGTGTGATACTGATTATGGCTAACAAAGAACAGAGAACACTGGAGCTAGAGTCCAGTAAGACAGAACTGGAAAACGCCTTTGTGTTCAGTTTGCTTCAAGTCTACATTCAGAGGCAGATATAGTCTCAGATATAGTCCTTGTTACCGTTTTCTTCCAACGTTATGGACCTAATTCCCCGCACATACGCATAACAAGAACTAGCAAACAGCCCAGTGTAATTTCATTTCCCCAGTTAACAATTTGAATGCGTCCTCTGAGTCAGTGGTCCCCAACCACCGGGCCGCGGAGGTCCGTCGATCAATTGGTACCGGGCCGCACAAGAAATTATTAATTATTACCGTTTTATGTATTATCTGAGTATGGACGATCTTTTATTTTGAAAAACCCTTTATTTTGAGAAATGATTCTCTCAGTGACGTCTGGGTCACTTGCGCGGCGTAACGGTAACGATAGCGACCAGTCACGATTCAGTCACCGACCCACTCCCAGTGCGCAGTTAAATCGTTAAGTGTTGACCGGTCCGTGGTGATAAAAGGGTTGGGGACCACTGCTCTGAGTCACGTCTTTGGAGGACACTGAATCCTTGTTGTGTTGCTGAAAAGTAAATGAAATAATGCAGATTAAATATTCATGATGGAGCCTACAGATTCAGGAAGGGGAGTCCATTCAAAGTACTGCATTTTTCAAATAAGAATTTTGTTTCGTTCAGGGAAAGGCTTTAAAAGGAGTTTCCATCAAAGTAAGGCATTAGGACTAATCAAATTAGCCTTTTTCTGCACTTTCTGTGGGACATTTGGTTGCATACATTATCCGAATCCAGCTAAGTGCAAATATATTGTTAATAGGATGTATTATTGTAAGCTGTCGATTCAGTTTTTTGTTTTTTTTTTAAGCCTGAATTAATAGGTAAAATTATCGAATGGCTCCTAGTGGTGAACCATTGGCCATCAACAGCTCTGTAACTCTGCGCAGCTTTTCCCCACTTCCACAGCAGAGAGCCAAAATGAAACGGTGGCTAGCAAAGACAGGGGAGCATCAAGCAAGCTAAAGACATTTTCTGAGGGTTAGGGTTTCAAATGTTCTGCCCCCCGGTGGCTGATTATGCTCGATGTATCTTCAAGTGTTGCATCAGAAGTCACGTCTTTAACTAGGTGCATTCAACGGTGAAAGAGGAAGACAGAAAAAAAACTGATGTCTCTACATAGTCTTAGGAGTTTACATTTTCAACAGCCTTTGGGTTGTGACCAATAAACATGCACACACACTTAAGTCAGGCACCATCAATGGAAGTGTCATGACGCTGCAGCTTCATAGTATCCAATTGTTACAGCTTGAATAAATATTTGATCAAAGCCTCAAAAAAACGTCAAATCTAATCCCACAACCTGCAGAAAAATCAGTAACATTCAGTGCTATATGTCTCCATTCAGTGCTTTGACTTTTCTGCTGGCACTGACACTTTTGCATGTTTGGAGGCTCCACTCTGGGAGGAGGTCTTCTAAATCTTTTAAACGGCACATTAATGTTTCATGGACAGAGAAGATCATCTAACACAGCGATATTCCGAGGCAAAAATTCAAAATGCCCTGATTACAAAAACTCAAGTCTGCCATTTTATTTGCATTCTCGACGCAAACCGTGCTGCCAAAATAGATGAAGACAAAGAGTCAGAGAGGCACTGCCCTTTGGTGTGAAGTTTTGTTTTTTTTGTGAATGTGTTTATGTTATCACAGTGTTCTCATCAACATGACAAAGTCTGATTTAGTTATTCTCATCACACGCCACGCAGTCAAATGTTTCTCACACCCTTAAGGCGTCGGCTTCATGCTGACTTTTAGCACTATATCACATTGTTCCTGTGAATCACAGAGTTCCACTGTGTCAGAGGAGATCAATTTGAGAAGAGAACAAATTTTTCTAAATATATATTTCAGTCACTCTAATCCATTAAAACTTTAATTAAGAACTTAAGAAGATGGAGCATGTTTCAT
The DNA here is from genome assembly GCA_014281875.1 of Nibea albiflora. Classification (NCBI taxonomy): domain Eukaryota; kingdom Metazoa; phylum Chordata; class Actinopteri; family Sciaenidae; genus Nibea; species Nibea albiflora. The sequence goes on from CM024801.1 coordinate 15,884,025, forward strand.
TTTTATACACATCCCATTTTGCATTAGCCACCCTAGTAATTCATCTTCACCGCCACTGAAGCATTTTCCCCACAATCTTCTTTAATCACATTAATACAAGCAAATATTTTTAATGAAATCTCCTTGCTTTTATTCCAACACTTCCCCTCAGGGTTTTCAGGGGAGAATCAGGGTTTTGGTTTGTTGCAGATGGAAAAGCATGTGCGACCCACACGCCTCTTGTCAAAAAAAAAAAAAAAAAAAAAAAAAAACACCACAGTATCCTGTGTGTGTTTTCTTGACTCTCTCTGTGAGGAATCACAGCAATCAATATTGTATAAAAGCAGCTCTTACAATGTCTACCCAGTGTTAAGACAAATACTGTGATACTTGACTAAAGATTTCAGTAGGAATTTGTGCAAAGGGAGCATTGACTCACGTCCCTGGAGATGTTAAGGCTTGGCAAATAAAAATAGGAAGGCCATTTAATAATGTCTCTCAGTATCCATTGCTAAAAAACAAACTTTTGTTGAGGTGAGCCTCTCTGAGTCAGTGCTGTGCTTGGTGCTGTCCATGGTGCTGAATCCTTACTGCAGGCATTTACAGTACATGTACGAATATGACATTTTAAGAAGAAAAAAGAAATATAAAGATTAAGGCTGATGATTGTTTTGTTGTTGTTTTTTTAAATTAATCAATTAATAAGACAGGACAATGTATTATCCAAAACCCAAAGAGATTTCATTTATGATGACGTGAAATGGAGAAAATCACAAATCCTCTGACTGAAAAAAAAGTTTTTAAATCAAAGTTGAAAGTTGTTGCACTTTTTCTCATAGACTGCATGAAATTAAGACTTTTGTTCTGGATTTAAATTTTGTAGCTGTCTACATTGTTATGCATTCATATGCATACTATTCTCAAGGCTATTTCTTTAGCATGTTAAATAATGGTAAAATCAAACTGCTCCCTGCTGGACTCCCTTATTCCTCTATAGAAGCAACAAACTAACAGGCAGTCATAGAAGCTGACAGGGTCTGTCAAGACTATGTGGGTATCAGTCTGCACACCTTCATGTGTGAAGGCATTTTATGTGTGTGTGGCAGTGTGTGCATAAATGCAGTTGTGTGCCCTGTATGTCAAGACTAAGCAGAGATGAAAAATAAGCTGAGACAACTATTGAGTTCCCCCCCTCCCCACCTTTCCATGGACTGTTATCCAATTAGGTGATTCTCATTGCTTTAATAGATGGAGACATGAACGGGCATACACTCACACGCATACAGACACACAGTCACAAGTCAACCCACTCCCTGAGTAATGTCTAACCCAGTTACTATGGAGATGGGGGGATAGGGTGTAGGGAGTGAAATGTGACTATAAGTGACAGGAGCAGATCTACAATTAAGCACTATGCAGGAGCAAGGACGGGAAAGAGGGAGAGTGGAGGGGTGTGATTAAATCCAAACCTCTTTACACACTCCACACAAACGACCCTCAGGGCACAAAGCACAATAAATCATTTTGATAAAGTATCTAAATAGATAATTATCTTTAAAATCAAGTTGAACGGCTCTATTTTAATATGGCCTGAATTGCTACTTATTGTGCCATTTTTTATTTCTCATTCTCTTCAGAGTGACGCTTCTGTTGCTTCATGGATGAGAAGAAAACAGAGGGAAGGCCCCATGTGGTGTTGCAGAGATGCAGGCTAGACACGCACTCTGAATCCTCTCTGAATTTTCTTTCAATTTGAAATAGATAAATTAGAAATGATCCTCTAATCAATATAGTTTCATGTCACCATGCCACACTTCCTATTCTCATTATTAGAATATTAGAATTGAGCCAGGCAGTGAACCGTGCTACAGTCGTGCACAAAAAAGAGCTGCTATACAACATTTTTACATTATGATTATCATTATTTTCATTCTTTTCACAATCTGTAATCCCACATCTGAAGAGCAGCTGAGCTCTACTTTACAAAGAATGCCTCAAGTGCTGATTGCATAATGAGCTTTTACCTGAAATAAAGTCAATTAAGTAAATATGTTGCCAATTACAAGTAAACTGCTAGGACAGACACTGAATGAAAGACAAGGTGCAAATTACCTCTTTATGCTTTCTTGTACATAAATACAGCCCTGAGAGAAGGCACGGGGTTCATGCTGCTATTGATCAGACTACTGAGTGCAGCAGGTTCTGACTGTGTGCAAGTAAATAGATACAGCCATGCTCTAATGGAGTGCCAGTACATTACTTTTTTACTAACACTTTCAGCTCTTTCATTTAATATATATAGCATGTCTCATATTTATTATTTAAACACACAGAGGTGTCTGCATAACATAGAAAATGCACAGGTTAACAGCATTTCATTTAAAACCAAAGCAACTAAAACCATAATGTATGAGAAATAGACACAGACAAAGACAACCGATTTGCCAGCCGAGTTACCGGTTAGCTCGAGAAATACACAGATAGACCGGCAGATAGGAAGACAGGCAATCAATTAATCAGCCAGCTAACTACACAAACAGACGGGCAAACAGGCAGACTGGCAGGGAAATGAGTCAGGCAGTCTGCTTAGTACCAGACAGAAAGGAAGACAGGGAAATATTCAGCGACAGTCCCGGACAGACTAGTCAACAGACTGGGGGACTTGAGGGCCTGCAGGAGTTTAATCAGTCAGGGATGAAAGAAACAAAAATGAGAAACAAAGCAGGTTTGTCACTGAAAACTAGTGAGTCCTGAGAAAAACTGAATTAGCGGCATCCAAATGGTCCTAAATAAATTCTGTACTCTCAATACATAGTGTAGTGTATGCTCTAACTCAGATTCTCCTGGTGAGCTTTCTATTGCAGCCAGCAGTAGACCGTGGTGCGTCTGGCAGTTCCAAGTTGTAGCTGTGTGCACATCATTTTTCAACAACCACATACATCAGGCGTGTCCAAACTGTTCCACAAAGGGCCGGTGTGGCTGCAGGTTTTCCTTCCAACCAAGCAGCAGCACACCAGACTTGATTCATTTAATCAACTGATCTCAGTCTTCAGAGAGTTGATTGGTCAAACTGTGTGCTCCTGGTTGGTTGGAACAAAAACCTGCAGCCACACCGGCCCTTTGTGGAACCGTTTGGACACCCCTGACATACATGAATCACCAAAAAACATTCCACCAAAGTGAAAAAAGATTTTAAAAAGAAGTTACAGAATAATCTGTAACTTAAGATGCACACAAAAAAATGTAAGAAATTCTAAAAAGGTGCTGAAAAAGGAGCAGAAATTGACACCTACTGCAGGATTCAAGAACGTGCTGTCAGCTCTGTCTGTTCGGTCAAAGAGCAAGTGCTCAAATGCTGCCTCCTGCTGTGCTGTCACATCACTCTTCACTCGCTGTCTTTATTTCACACAATGCCGATATTCTAAACAAGACACTTGAGATGCAAGGTGTTCACAGTCCTCCAAATAAAAAAAGGGAAGAAACAAACAGATGTTTAGCCTTGGTGCAAACAGAGCCCCGATAATAGAGCTACTCGAGTTGGGACTTCAAAGCCTGAGTAACAAACACTGCAGCACCCTTATATCAAAGCAACTGCCTTAACAAGGCTCTTAGAGGTACACAAACACACATGCTGTACAGTGCATCCACCCGAGGACCTCTGAGCTGAGAAAACGAGTTTAGCTTGGTTCTAGTTTGGCCACCATTGTTTGCTAAAGGCATGCAACCTGATGCTTGTTTGACTGAAACACAACTCACAGATGTGTTCTCTAAACCCCTTCACTCGCTCACTCCTTCACGCTCTGCCAAGGCTAATGTAATGTGTGTGTGTGTGTGTGTGTGTGTGTGTGTGTGTGTGAGCGTCTGTGTGTTTATTTCAGTGTGCTGATAATGGGGGGGCTTTGTGTTTGATTATCAGTTAATTAAATCACTGAATGGATACTAAGTTCAGGCATTTTTTTTCATGTTACCTCTTTAAATCCAATGGTTTGGGTTAATCTGAAGTCAATACAAGAGTTCCACCACGAGCGGAGACAGTATATGATAAGTTTCGAGTACCACAGTGCAAAAATATTCTGATAGAAAAGTATTTTAGCCACATTTCTAACATGAAATCTTTTTTTGTTTCACCTCGTTCTTTGCGTGTTTACCTTCCCACGTAACTTCAGTGAGATATTCAGTCTTGAAAGAAGTGCTGCTCATCCTGCCATAACACAAATCTCCTTTTGCAGCTTTGCAGTGCAGGTTTCAATATTTCAAAGTATCATGCCATTGTATGTCTTGGAAATAGGATTTAATAACATTTTTGATAACTTTAAATGAATCAATGGCTCATGTGTAGGTATAGTACTTTGCTTGTCAGGTGGATTGAATCTGGTGCACAATCATGCTTCGCTGAACACAAGTAATATCTCGAAAAGCTTGAAATGTCGACAATATGACACAGTCAAGAATAGATAAATAACATATTTTTAAATATGAATGCAAGCTGGTTTTTGAGGCTGAGTGCTGTCTGGTGTCATTTCACTGTAAAATGGCACAATTTTTCAAAAAAGCCACAAGTGTGAGAGGAAGAGAATTAAGCAAACATTGTGCACCTGTATCATGCCAGTAAGTATTTGCATCTGCTTATCCTTTGAATATTTTCCATAGATTCGTTTCATTTTATTCTGAATTAATTCAACTGATTCCAAAATGAAGCCAGCATATATCGAAAGCTCACTCATAGGAGTGATGAACAGCAATAATATGCAGTATATAGTGACTTGGCTGTCAGTACTCGATTTGTTGTTTGCTGTGTTTGAATATGTGTATTGCCAGATTTGACACATGAAAACAGGAGACAAGGACTGCTTCCATTCGTGTCTCATTTTCCTTTTCAATGTTTGCATTGACTCAGCAGGCATTTGGAAGTACTGTACCCATGTTGAATGAACAGTTGGAATGGCTTAGAAATCAAAGAGCTGTACATCTATCTTAATTGCAGCTTGCACTTTGTTGCATGTTTCAGTGTAAGTAAATTTTGGAAACTGAAGGGATGAATGTTGAAACAAGCCTTTTCATCTCACTCTGACCCAGAAGCAAACCGATGTCCTCTTTTTGAAAGCAAGTTTATGTCAACACAAAGAGAACTTGAGAAGTGTGACTTTGATGCACCTGCTGGTTGCTCCCAGGCACCTGTTCAATGTACAATGTGGTATAATCATCCTACCTTCTTGCACAGCCTGGAAGGGGTTGTTCCCGTCAACGAATTCCACAGAGATGGTGATCTTCTCAGTCTCTAGGATTTCGTTGTTCAAATTGAGATCTGCCACGGCAAGGCGAAACACCTCGTCATCTTTCCGTGCTGACTCGTCAAAGATGGCGCCTGTTGACAAGGAAGGAAGCAAAAAGGAAAAGGAAACCATTACTCATCAGAGGACTTTCATAAAGAAACAAAACAGTAGGGACAGAAATAATGTAATACAGAGAGATTCAGAAGTATGCAGCCCAAGTTTTCTCGCTCAGTCTTTGACTTCATCCCAGATGGTCCAGCACTTTCACCAAACATTGGGGCTGCCCCCGACAACTTAATGATTCAAATCATCAGCCAAGAACACCCTCTTAGTCAGTCAGACTTCTGCGGTTTTGTTTTTTAGCAGTGTCACTATACATAGAATGATGCTATAGCAACAGCATGGCAGGCTGTAAACTTTACAAGCCGAGTCTCAAAATGAGCAAAACCGCAAAACTATCAGTGATGGAAGTGGAGAAGGGTGATACAACTGGAGGGCAGCGTGACGCTGAAAAGCTGACTGTCGATGACTGTCAGTGAAGTCGGCTAATGAACCAGATGATGGTACAACCTTGTGTATTGCTGTCAACTGTGACTGACAGTGCTGTCAGCAGCCCAGCAGGAGAGATGCTCCATGGTGCAATGGGATTTTATAACTGAATTATGAGCACAATACACATGATGGCTTAAACAAAGAGACTTACGTATAGACCATCAAGGTATACATGTAAACGTTGGGGCCATGCCAAGACCCCCACCAGACTTTGCCACTTCACACCTAGGTGTGATGTCTGGGTTGGACCTGAATCCTGCTCTCTGATTTTAGTAAACGCACAGGATTTTATATTCATCTAATTCCAGCTTATTCCAGCTCATAAACGCCAAACATAATTACCAGTGACTGATAACCGCATGAACACAAACAGGTGGGGAGCAAAAGATACACCAGTCGTGTTCTCCAAATATGTGAAAAGGGCAATCTGCTGCACTTGGAGGAACCTCCCCCCCTGAACTGGGACTTGAAAAAGACGGGGTGTGAGGGAGAAACCGCTCGGCATCATTGTTCATTCTAAGGTCAAACACTGCCCAAGGGCACACTGAGTCAGCCAAAATGGTCGCTGCACAAAGGGAAACAGAGGAAGAAAAGACTGGTGAGTGCCAGCATCTGTAGTAGCAGATAAAGTCCCACAAGTCAATACTAAATTAGTCATAAACTAAATGTCAACCTGCAGCATTGCTGAGACAGGCGGATGAGACAACATGTGGCGTTGACTGGCTGGTAGAGATTTGGTGTCTTCTTTGGTCTGTTACACACAATTAACTATGTGGTATCTATTCCTCTCTTTCTTCCCCTTTAGTGAATTTCAACCCAGTCCATCCCCTCCATCCACTGGGCCAGTAATTGTGTTAGCCAGAGCACTGAAGCACTGCTAAATGCAGTTCACTGATGAGAAAATAAAGCTCACATTGTATACTGTGTGTATATATTCAACATTATATATGCAAATTCAATTAATAACCAGGCAATCTGTAAAAATCTAATCTATAGAGGGCCGTTTTCTACCACATTTATAAGACTGTTGTTGTAATTTGGTCTTGTATAGTTCAATGAGTAGATGATGATTTGATGATGATTTCAGGTACACATCTGAGAAACCCATTTTCTGCTTAATTAGTTTAAGAAATGTGTACTATAATGTAGTTTAAAATGATACATTTAACTGGTGATCTGGGGACCGCATTTGTAATAAAATCCTGAATCATACTTCCTGTCAGCTATTTCAAATGCACTGCTGATTAAATTTAACTTCTGAATGACAATTCATTTCAACATAGTCTTTACACACCAAAATTAAAACCAAACACTGTTTGAAGAGAGTTGTGAGCAGTATGCTAACGACCGCTTCATCAAAAGTCCTCATTAAATATGCATCCTTCAATAATTTGATCCATCAGCATTTGGCAACTGTAAATACCCTCCCACTGATTGAGTCTTAGTTGTTTCTATAATCATGCAGTATAGATGAGGTGAGACAATCAAGCCTGGACAAAGGGTGAAACACAGACACTCATTAACTATTCCATTAGAGATCAATTATGAATGGGGTTCCAATCAGCTTGAAGATGGCACTGCTGGGGAAGGATTTGTACACATTTGAAACTACGCGACACGGGGGGACGATGTTGCATATGTCTAGAGGACAAATGCACGGACAGAGGAGAGAAAAGGAGAGGAGAGGACTGCATACATAGCTTTAAACTGAGTCAGACAAAAGGTGAAAACAAGTGTCAGTGCACTTGAAATCGGTCTTTTAATGTGCGCCACGGTATCTACTGGATGAAAACAAATCAAAAAAATTTGAGAAACCAATTTGCGCAGCAGAAAACTTCACTCATGCTTCCAGATATATGTTAAAGTCGTCTTTACAGTGCTGTGCAACTGTCTTTATGGGTTTGTTTAGGTTTTATCTCTTTGAATTATCCCACAAACAATGTCTTGTCGGTCTAGTGGCCAAAACAAAAGGATATTAAAATGGAGAGATATTTGTCACATTAGACTCGTTTATCTGTAATTTCCCCTCCTTCCTTCTCTTCAATGATCTCTTAACCACTTACTCCTTCTTCGCTATCTTTCTATGTGACACCTGCACAGTGATTCATCAAGCGCCTGTATCTGATTAAAAACCACACTCTTTAATCTAGGCACAGTGAGGTGGCAGCCGCGAGCACAAAAACGCATTAAAAACTGACTCACCGACCAAATGTGTCTTAAACACCCAGTTTGATAATCAAGAGTGGAAACTTAAGGTCATTTACAAAATGTGGCGATTCTGAATGCTGCATAAAGAAAGTGGTACTGTTGTTAAAAGTGCGCATATGGGCTATTATTCTCAGTGTATGTTTAATATTGTATATTATGTTAAAAGAACCTATATACTGTTTGTGTAAGAGGAAAAATTAAAGAGCGTTTAGGAGAAAGGACGATGGGCGCTTTGGCGGTTATTTCAGGAAAACACCCCCTGCATGCTGATTTACAAACACAGACTGACGCATCCGCACACAACACACAGATTTCTGGCTCTTCCTACTTTCCAATAATGTGATTGTGAGCGCAAAGGCGAACGTCACGACATAAATCAGACAGAAAATAAAAGCACTGAATCTTGCTTTACACAGACGCCCCAAGGGCGGGCACACAGGCACACATATGCACGGACTTGCCCTAATACACACACACACACACACACACAGGCACACACAGCATGTGGGCAGCAGCACTAAATCACCAACCTATTTCCAAACCCTCCCTTCCTTGACAACAGCATCATCAACAACAGCATCATCAGCAACAGCATCATCAACAACAGCATCATCAGCAACAGCATCATCAACAACAGCGGTCAATTTGAATGGATCCAAAAGGTAGACACTTTAAATTGTTTGGTTGAGAGGTATTGATCAAATTTCTGCCAACGGTCAAGTGTTTAGCATTAATTTCCTGTTTGTTTACACTGATAAAGAGGCAATAAATAACTTGTTTGTCTACTTAGTGCCCAATAACCTCATAGGATGGATGACAGATGCTGGAGGAAAAAGAAAAAAATGAGGACGGGAATATCTCACTATGAAGCACGAATAAATAATAAATCTGAAAATTTCATTCCACAAGCTGTCATGGTAGTCGTAGAAATTTCTGTATTGTCCCCTTTTTTTAATTACAGAATTTATTTTTAATTGGAGCAAAATCTCAGTAAATTCATCAGCTGCCTACTTAACACCTTTAAGCACTCGTGAAGACTTTGTGCAGGAGAAGCTGTCTACATAAAATACTTCACTAAACAGATAACATTACCATCATCACTATCATCTTCGTCATCATCGCAGCCTCTTTGATACTGAATTAAACAGTATTACAGTCTCCAAAACAAGCAAACGCCATGGATGAAAAAAAAAGATTAAAGGATGATGATGGGCTAATCAGCAGGCTTTCCTGGAGCTTTCATATCATCTTTGTTCTTACCTTGGTATACTGAGCCATGTACTCTCTGTGCTCGTCTTGTCTGGTTTGCCATGCTAACATTCATTAGCACTGAACATTCAGTACAGCTGAGGCCAATGGGAATGTCACTAGTTTTGTATTATTAAGTCATACCAAAGTATTGGATAAATAGAAATTATGACCAGATGAAGCAAATTTTATGGCAATTCATGATCTTAAGGGATCGGCATAGATAGTGGGAAACATCCTCAGGGTGCCAGGAACATTTGTACCAAATATCACGATATACACCCGATAGTCTGGTAATCTCCTGAGGTTTCTCGTGAAATATCCCAAAGTAACAAAGTAATCCCATCCAGGGAAATCATGGATCCAGTCTGGACCAAAGTGTTGGACCAACTGGTAGACTGGCATTACCCATAACCATCCTGCTAGCTGGTACACCTGCAGTGTAGTTGCAGATTGCAAACCCCTTCACTCGCCCTCGATCACCTTCTCACACACTGGACCTCTTTAAGTTGGGCAAAGGTTCACATCAAGAAGACTTTTTAATATTAAGATACTGAATAGTTATCATAAGTGTCCAGCTGGCCTGGAAGCAGAAACATGACTATATTAATTTTAATCTTACATATTTAACAGGGAATACTTCAACCAGCTCAGCCATCTGACTACATAAAATCAGATAATGGCATTCAGGCTGACAAAGGCACATTGTTGAATGTACAAAACAGAGCTCAATTTCCTTATTAAATGAACAAATTAGGATGGCACATCATCCAATGCAGAGTTATTATGTTCCCACACTCTATAAAGAGCCAGTAATTAAGCCAGCTCCTTCTCAGGATAATCATTTGGCATGAGTGAGGGAATGATTGTTAAGAGTGATTTCATGTTGAAAGTGGAGGGCAACATGGGCAGAGGAGGTCACAAAAAAAAAAAAACAACGATAGATGTTAAACGGCTGAAACAAAATTAGTTTCTTGTCATTCAGCTCGACTGACATTTCGGAGGTTGCCATCTGTTTGTCTTTTCTTTCCTTTTTTAGGGAAAACAGCCATGAGCTCTGCCAAATCCCTCTCCATCTGACTGCCTGTGCACCTGCCTTCTGGCCCTTTCCTCTCATTCACTCAATCTCTCCTCTATTGTAACAATCCCCCCCCCCCCCCCCCCCGCTCTCTCCATATCACCACATGTATCTGTGGCTCTCTTTCACGACTCCAAACAGGGCACCGAAGATTTCCGAAAATACTGGGGGGGGATCCAGTCCTCTGTCTATCTAAGAAACTCACACACCTGTTGTCGAGGTTGCAGCTTGTGACAGTAATGTGACAGGAACACTGACATACTGACAAGGATAATGACTACAGAGGAACACACACACACGGGCGATGTATCTCTGATTTATGACAAGGTTGCCGTCTCAATGTGATGATGAAAGCAAGGTGGCAACGGCGCTGAGTGATGACGGTGATGAACTGGGGAAGCGCACGAATCCGCACCAACACGCAAACACACATAGAAGAAGCACGCAGGAAGACTGTTATTTACAGCAGTGATGTGAGAGCTGGGAGTGCGTTTTGACACTTGGGAGGACAGTGCAGAATTAATGTGTGTGTGTGTGTGTGTGTAAGAGAGGGAGAGGACAAAGAATTAATGGTAACAGGGGAGGAGAGTAAGCCTGTGGCATATGATAGGAACAGATATGAAAAAAAGCCTGAATATTTATCATATAAGCTCTCGCAAGAATCACACACACTACACACACACACACACAATGCTCATGCAATTTGCCAGTAAAGGAAGTAATATCCCAGTGTTTGTGCCTCTGTGTATGTGTATAAATATGATATAGTAGGTCAGCAAGAAAATCTTGTGAACTCGCTGGATATTTTGTAGGAGGAATGTTGATACAACAGTAGATATACTGAAGATACTGAATCATCCGTGACAATCTTTGTCCATGGTAGCGTGCTGCAGTCTGGAATGCATGAGCAATCTATTTTATATCTCTGCAAGTACACAGTTAGTATATCTTGCATATCCACAGGTCAAAGGTTTTTGTGATGGACCATACTTGAATTGTGTATAATGGTAAGGTATGTGCATGAATGTATCGATCAGCCATAACATTATGACCAGGCTGCCCTAATATTGTGTAGATCCATTTTTTTTCCCACCAAAACAGTCCCTGACCCATCAAAGCATGGACTCCACTATTCCTCTGAAGGTGTGCTGGTGTATCTGGCACCAAGAATATCCCACAGATGCTCAAGTGGATCAAGACCTGGGTAATTCTGAGGCCAAGTCAACACCTTGAACTTCCTGTTGTGTTCCTCAAACTATTACTGAACCAATTTTGCTTTGCGGCAGGCGTATTACCCTGCTGAAGGAGGCCATTGCCATCATGGAATGGTGTTTCCATGAAACTGTGTACACGGTCTGCAACAATTCTTAGGTAGGTGGTACGTGTCAAACATTCACATAAATGGCAGGGTCCAAGGTTTGTCCCAGCATTGCCCAAAGCCTTACACTGCCTCTGCTAGCTTGCTTCTTTCCATAGTGCATCCTTGTGCCGTGAGTCCCCCAGGTAAGTGATGCTCATGTGCCCAGCCATGCATGTGATAGCCTGACCTGCAGTCTTGGAGATGCTCGGATCCAGTGGATCTAGCCTCGCTTGCCCATTTTTTCTGCTTCTAACAGCTTTGAGGACAAATTGTTCACTTGATGCCTAATCAATCCTGCACACTGACAGGTGCCACGACAACGGGATAATCAGTGTTCCTTTTTCTCCACCCGTCAATATCATGGCTGAATTTGTGTAATATACCTTCAAACTGTATGTATGTATGTGTGTATATTGCTGGATGACAGACAGATGGCTGACAATTGATTCCCATGAGTATTGACTGAAAAATCTCCCAGGTAACCTGACTTGTGTAAAAATATCTCCCTCCCTATTCTCCATACTTTTTTATAACCCCCTCCCCCTTGCTCCCCCTCCCTCTCCTCACTTTTTCATTATAGGCATGTAAATTAATTTGCTCCATCGTTAAGGAGGCAAGCAGCCAGGAGAATCTGTAGTCATAGTTCAGCAGCACTCCAGTCCTTTGCCACACAATGCTGTGCCAAGGTCGTTGCTATCTGCCTTGCCTCCCTCCCAGCCTCACCTTTTCCCCTCACCTTATGTAGACAGAACAGAAGCCTGACTGTTTCCTTCCTTTGTCGAGACCTGCTGTACACATCCAGGGCTTTGCTTTCTCCCACGCAAATGAACATACTTTGAGTAGGTGGAGGATTTGTTTTGTGACTCCATTCATTAGCCAGCAAGCCGAACACAATTTGGAAATAACCAATTCATCTAAGTTTAGATTCAGTCACTGAGTGCGCATCCAGCAAAGTAAAGGGTGGACAATTGACAACGTCGTTTTTCTTTTTGTGTTTCTCTTCATGTCAGCTCTTGGCCGGTTTTGGCCAGGTCCAGCTCGTTTGCAAACAACAGCTGACTCAGCTGCAGTCCAGCAAGGCTTGCCAGCGATCTTAAAACAGTAGAGCTGGTGGCTGTGAGCCAGATGTTAGAGTATATCTAAGCCTGAGCCAAGGTATAAGTAAATGATAATTAGGATGATAGCAATGTACCTTCTAAATGGCCTGAGTTGTATATTCAGTGTACCTGTGTATACCCTTGACAGGAAATGAAAAATGATTGCGTGCATTTTGCTGCTACTCTAAATTCTCCTTCATATCAATATGTTGCATAAAAAAAATTAAATATTTGCTTTGCAGCTCCGAATGTTAAAACAATCCCTCTGGCTTTATCAGCTACCTTTCACTCTAATTTAATCTACACTTGACCTTACCTCTCATTTATGACCTTTTATATCCGTCTGTCTCATCTCATCTCTTCTCCTCTTTAATATAACCACCTCACCTCATTATCTTTGTTCGGCTTTACAGTTCTGTTTCACCTATACTTCTAACGACTTCCCTCCCTATTCATCTTCAGCTCCTTGCCTTTTTGTTCCCCCAGTTCTCCTGTCCTCTCTGTTCTCCTCCTCCGTTTTACATCCTTTTTTTCTGCATGCTTTTTATTTCCCTAAGCATCACTCTGCTCTCATCCTCTCTAACTCCCTCTCCCTTTCTTGTTCAATGCGACTCTCGATGTGCTATTTAATCCAGGTAAACTTGCACTGGTTTGGAGGGACCTGATTTCTTTTAAGACTGCTGTGCGTATATACAAACATACGTGTGTGTATGAGTCAGAGAGACAGGGCACAGAGAAAGATTTCATTAAGCATGATCTGACTTTTGCTTTAAAAGCCATTCAAGTATTTGAATTTTTATAACATTAAAAACAAATCATGCACATATTGCCAACCACCTTCCAAAGTATAGCTTTTTGTAGCGTAGCTGTTAGACAGATACAGTTTTTCTACCTGTCAAGCAACCATTGTTTTGAGATACACCAGAACGCTGGGAAAATCAATTTTCAGAGATACGTAATCCATCACAATAAACACGCTTTCATCTTTACTTTCTTTCGCAACACATTTATTGCCATTGTGTAGCAACGCAGGTAAAAGCCTTGATACCTTGAAGGTTGTTACATGGTGGTACATTCATCACAAATCAGGGGCAGGTGTTACACTCAACAAGCTGCCTTGACAACAAGCACACTAATGTCATGAACAGCGGTGCTTAAAACACGCCAAGCCTGTACTTACAGCTGCATTACCACGAAACTATGAGCATTTACTGGGTTAAAACAAAGCATGTGTACATTACTCTGTGATGAATTTCTCGTTTCATGGTTGGCTTTTTTGTTCCGAACTGGGGGGAAAAAATTGCTGTTAACCACGTCAGAGGATTGTGTTTGTAATGCAGAAAAAGCTAAAGATAAAAAAAGTGCGGATTGAGAGAGAGAGAGAACGGAGCAAGGCAGTGAAAGAAACAAGACTGGAGAGCAACAAATAAAAGGATGATGAAGAGGGGGCAGAAATAAAGAGGTGAAGAAAAAATAACTCTATTGTTAAAAATGTGAACATACAAACTGTACACGAACTGAACCCTCAAATCTGCTTTTAAAGCAAGAAGCCAGTCTTTTTAAGCACCTTGAGTCTTTAAGCTCGCTCTCCTGATTAATGCTGAACATTCGGGAGGATTTTGCCTGAAGCACTCGTAAGAGGCTCCAGATTTGTACACATCATAAATGTCACATATTTTTAGGGAGGAGTGGATTTTGGAGGATTCCCCCTTCTCTTGCCCTTCTTCCCTCCAACAAACCGCGCGTCTACGGCATCTTCAGACTTTTCTATTCCTTCCGTGGTCTGTGCGATCAAATCCTATCCTAAGTCCCTGTATTTATGACTCCAAAACTTCTGAACTTTCCTCCCCTTTGTCTCCCCCTCTCCAGCTTCCCCCTCTATCACGCTGCTCTCCTGCATACGTTCCTCTAATTCCCTCACACAGTCCCTCTCCTCCTCTCTCCCCTTCTCATCTTCATCCTTCCATCACATACCTGTCCTCTGCCTCCTCCGCACGTTCACAAACGCTTCTTTTCCCCATCCCCGCCCCGCTATCCTCAGGCACTCTCATGCCATATATTTCCATCCCTCCTTTCCCCTCACACCCACCCACTGTTGCTTTTTCCTTCATCTCATCCCTTTTTCTTTCGCCCGCTGGCTCTTTTTCACCCCAGTGTGCTCTTCCCTCCTGTCGTCCTTGCCCTCTACACCCATCACAGGTTCCGGAGGGTTTGCTGTTCATCATTGCTCAAGCAGTTCAGTAACTAAACTGTCCTCTTTCCCTTCCTTGGGGATGCTGCTGCAGCTGTGCTCCTCCGCTGGAGTTGGGACTTTAAAAGGAAAGTACATCCCCTCCAGGTTTTACTGTGCAGAGATACTACTGAGCACACACAAATAGGCACGAGAAGACTTCCAAATACAAATGAAAAAATACTGATATGAATGTGCATAGCGCCACAAACACACACACACGCCAACACAGGGGCAAGAAGTACACTTTATTTGCTTCATAAATAAGACTCCCTCAACCAAGTGGTCGGCAGAGATATGATGACTCTAAATAACCACTAAACAGATGACCTGTGATCAATATAGCAATGCTGATGCATCAGCAATTTACTGAGTGTGTGTGTCACGTCTACTTCTTTCTCTTTCATTAACTGTCTTATTAATTTGTTCTTCTTTTTATAATCAATCCACACACACACACACACACACACACAGTAAAGCAGAGATAGTACCACTTCTGTTGTCCTCATTTTCCCTCCATCACTTTCTCTCTCTCCCTCCATCATTCCATCTATTTCTCTCTCTCTCTCTCTCTCTTTTTCTAACTATCATTATTTATCGCTCTCCCACCCACGCTATCACCACCCCACCTTTCTCTGTCTCTCTCTAGTCCACTTTCCCTCAAGGCCTCTCAGTGCACTACCACCCCCATGGAACACCTTCTGTTCCAACCAAACCTGCATCCACCTTGCTCATATTCATTACTATGAATGCTCTCTCTCTCTCTCTGACACACACACGCACACACAATGTTCATTACCAGCAGTGCGCAGTGAGTCAGTTAAAAAGTCATAAAGAGCATAATAAAGCTCCTCCATCTGAAAACCTATTAGCAATGGGCAATCCTAGGGGTCACACAAGCAAGTACAAACTCACAGATGTGTTCACATATGCACTCATGCTCACACACATGCGGTTCACACGCCGACAATAAAAAACAAACAAACATGACAACGCAAACTGTTCTAATGTGGGGTCAGGCAGGAATAATAGGCCTCTAATTAATGCTAGTGCCGCATTAATAGATTCATTACAGAGACAAGACATCAGGCTCAGCACATGATGGATGGATGGCGAGGAGGCGATGTGTGTTGTGAGCTTGCAGGATCTGGATGTAATCTATAATTTATCATAATCAAAAATTCCTTCCGGTTTGAGCTGTGCAAATTCAGCAGTGATTAAAATTATAGGAGAAAGAAAATGTAGCACAAATTACCTGCTTTGGGTCTTTCATTTGGGATCAAAGAGAAATGTTCCTGCAATACTCGCACAGAGGACTTATAGGAACATACTGTACAATTTCTGGAACAAGAAGTAGCTAATGTGAATGTGACCCGAAAAAAGCCTTTAAATGTGTGTTTACTGACTGTGAATGTGAGTGTATGCGTTCTCATGTCAATAAATCTGTCAATGATAGCCTTCAGTTGGCCTGAAAAGATTAATATTTCACTACAGCAGCTGGTTTTCTCTTCTTGCCTCTTGTAAAGTAGGAGAGTGATGGTATCATCAGGCAAGTTATAAATGATACAAACTAAAAAAAAGTGCACAGTTGGATGCAATCAAGACATCGCCTGAAACAACGTTCATATTATACAAGTTTCCGTTGCAGAGCTGTGCCCAGTAGTTTGAACTTTGTAAGAGGTGCATTCCTAACACTGATTTTCAAATTTGAAATCAACATTCCCATGCTGCTCAGGTCTTGACTCTAAAAACACAGTAACATTGTTCCCTCCCTCTCTGTGTCTCTCCCCTGCTCTCTGTGTCATGGTTGTATAAAGAGCCGCAGTCCTGTCTGTTTGACCGAGTGCAGAACAAACAGGGCGGACACAGTGGATGGGTTGAAGTGTGCGGCTTTAGCTGCAATCGTACAACATCTGTGAACGTGGCCCTTTTATGCAAGGGTTTGCAGAGTTGTGGCCTCGTGCTTTAGAAAATAACCAGAAAATAAGGTTTTGTTTCTCTGACTTGACTACATTGGTCTCACTAATGCAGGCGCCTTCTCTTCATTCAGTCTCTAGCTAATTTGACCACGCAGCTGCTCTCGCCGTCTCTCTCCCCTCTCTGCATGGGGCCAGCTTTGTGTTTACAAACTGCCTTATTAAATCTGACTTATTAAATCTGATGAATCACTTTATTCAAACTGTAGATTTTGCTTGAGGGTGATGATACCTATAAAATAAGTCGGATTCAAAGATTTTATCCTTTTTAGAGCCGAAGCCATGGACCCAGTTTTCCAGGAAGGTTTTTTTTTTTTTTTTTTTTTTAAACC
The DNA here is from genome assembly GCA_014281875.1 of Nibea albiflora. Classification (NCBI taxonomy): domain Eukaryota; kingdom Metazoa; phylum Chordata; class Actinopteri; family Sciaenidae; genus Nibea; species Nibea albiflora. Next base: position 15,901,358 of record CM024801.1, read on the forward strand.
AGACAAAAGTTTCCTTTCATGGTCACAAGTCAGTGTGTCAAAAATGGTCAACAGGAGTGAACAAATTGTAACAAAAATTAGTCCTCCAAAGCAGAAAGATGTAGAACACTAAAAATCACATAATTCAATTTACCTTTGGAGGTATTAAAGTGTATTACTCATGGAGGTAAATTAGGGTGAACAAATATTTTGATGTTTTAATATTCTGTCGACTCCATTTGATCACAAATGCTAAGGCATGTGACGGATGAACAATATGTTGATGAGTCTAGCTTTCTCCTGACAGCGATCATTCACTGCTGCTGCTGCTGGCTGCTTGTCAGGTAATTTTTTTTTTCCCGGGTTATCATGTATGCATGCAGACACGATTGCAAGCGGAGGCACTCTCGTCAGCCGGGGCCAGAAGCTGCCATACTGCCAGCCAGAGGAGTTCATTTGAAAGCCAGCACGTCAGCAGAACCTCTCGACACACATCCACAGTTCCAAGTAGCTATTGTTTTATTCATCACTGCAGTAGGTGGCCCTCAGGAGCCAACACCCGCAGAGCGGTGTACATAACATGTAGGTGAACCGGTTCGTGTCTGTGTGCGTATGTTTTTGTTTGGGTGTGCTTGCGATATATTCACAGTGTGTTATCAGTGAGTCACTCAACACAAACTATAATCACTCCCTTGCTTATAAAAAAAAATGTGGGTGGGAGGGCGTTCACTATGTTTGCATTGCCCTGCAATTGTTTTATGCGTTTAACGTGAGTCCAAATTGACGTGCAGAGGTGCTTGATCTTAATTATACCACATGATGGAAGCCGTCTTTTGAATATATATTTACCTTACTCCCCAGTGATTGGCAGATGACTGGTTAAGTAAACAGCTATCGTGAATGCATTTGGCATAGCAAAAACCCCCAAAACAGCACGCTTCGCCTTGAGTTCAAGGGAGACTTACAGTCGGTAGCAATGTCGCCAGAAGAGAGGTGACTAGGTTAGAACCTGACAACCTTTCATAGCTAAAACAACGCGTCTTGAAGCATTTACAAGCCATATGCAGGGACAGGAAGCACAAGAAAACACTTATCATTCTTCCTCATTTTATTTTTTTGATAATTTCACAGGATGAAAATGATTGCAGTGTGCAGTAACTGCTCCGCAATAAATCTTTGGAAACTGCAGGGGGAAAAAAATGGAAGCAGGGTTGTTGGAAGGATGTACCGCACAACAACTGTTCACTGAAACGCTGAGTAGAAAAATGTGCATCTGATGTGAGGGTATAATATAGTCAGTAACATTGGTAATGATGACATCATTGCGGGAAATACAATTGACCTCGATGTACTTGCTGCGTGCAGAACAGCTTTCCTGTTCAATCAGGAAGCCATCAGAACGAAAGCAACATGGGAGACATAGCGCTTTTCTGCATTATTGTATGAGCACATATGATAACATAATACATCCGTGCAGCAAAAGTCGCCCTTAAATTGAATAACATTCGTGTAAATGCTGATGCATTTCAGCTTGCTGTGCAAAGGTGGATACTGAACAGTGAACAACATTAAAAAGCAGCAATGGCAGATAGCAGGTTTAAATGGACTAATTTGTTACGTGAATGTGTGTGTAACTATGTGTTGGAGGGAGATAAGCTGATTGTAGGTGGTGCAAATTACTTCATGTCTGAACCTCCCCTTTGAGTTCCATTTGTGTGCATCAGTGAAAAATGTTCTACTCACACGACAAAGGAAATACGTATAATTTTAGTGCCGGATCCCCTGGTAAATGATTCACCCATTATCCAGTTAGGCAAATTAGCCATGAAGTTGAGCATTCAGGAGAGGGTCAAATTCAGGTCAGTAATCTGTGTTGCAACCACAGAGGAAACTAAAAATGAAATATGTGTAATACATAAGTACATAAGAACACACTAGAGAGGGGGGAAGCTTGCGCTAAAGTGTGGGAAGAGAAAAAAAGAGGAAAAGAGGGAGACAGGAAGTAGGGGAGGGGCTTATTGAAAGGTGGAGGGGAGGGATACTACAGAGGAGAAATGCCGCCTAATCCTAAAATGCTCCATTTCATAATTTAGGAGATAATCATGTGATACACATTTGTCTTTCTGAAACTCAACCCTATGAATAAAAATAGCCACTGAAAGCAGCACAGAGAGAAAAAAAAAAAACACCGTTTGTGAAACAATTCGAGTCACGAGTCATATTCATTTTGAGATTAGTGTATTTCCAAAGCAATCTGCTATGCACCACATGCAAATTAGTCCAGGAGGTTTGCATTTGAAATTCCAATCTGTGTTACCAATCTGTTTCGAGTCCAAGTCTTCAATCACGTTCAGATTTAGTCTTTTTTGGGGGCGGGGGGGTTCTTTGATAAATTCCCTGACATATGAAATTCAAATTTAGTGCAAATGACACCTCCTTGAATTGCCTTGTAAAGAGATCTAAGCTTGGCAAAGATGGACAGAAGAACTGGACATGCTAATGGAAAGCTGTTGTTGTTGTTTTACTTTTGTGCAGAGACGCAAAATGGAACATGGGACTTTTTTTGTCATTATTAAAAGGGCACTGCTGTACAAGCTACACATTGCCTGTTGCCAATGGCACCCTACTTCATTTTCATACCACAATGCATATAAATAGCTTCGAGCTGCTCAGTACAAGCCACAGTTGTCTATTGCAAGCCACTTAAATTCCTTAAACTGCATGACAATACTGCTCTTGGCTTTAAGCACCACTGCCTGGTCTCATGATGTCTAATTTAACCTCTAGGAAAAGATAGCCCATATCTTATCTTTTCAATTCCTTGGTGTCCTGAAGCAACCAATAATCTTACTCATACTACAAGATATCCCTTTCTTTATCAAATGTAAGATTAGGAGACCAGTTTCCTGGAGCAATTGCATCAACAAGAACACCTCAATTCAATACCTGAAAGACCTGCTGCTTTTTTATTATTTATATATAAAAATGTAACCCTTTAGAGAAAGATGAAGTTTAAATACACTTACTAGCATTTTCCCAGGTGAAGCAGAAGCAGACCTGAGAGGTTCTCCAGGACAATAGTTACAAAGAGCAGATGATCAGAACACCGACCTGAGTTAAGACCAGTGCATACAGTACTAAATCAATAGGGAGCTCCAGAACCATCCCAGTGGGACACGCTTCCAAGGCCGCGCTGTCAGAATAGCAAGTCAGATGTTTTCAAGTCACAACAAGTCAGTTTGTACGACAAACCATTCAACACCGAATTCTCAGATGGTGCAACCTGAAGACGCCGCAAATAACACTACATCAGTGAAAGAAACCCGTGAAAGTGCAGAAATGAACACTGAAACAGACATCAGCAGCTGTATACAGTACGAACACTAGTCCAAACCGGTTACAGCATCGATTGAAGAAGTGTCAAAGTCGTTGTCCAAGATTCAGTGGAGAGCGAGAGAAAGATCAAAGGCCATTCCCATCCGAAGCCAAAGGCCATGTATGGACAGGCCGAGGGGTTACACCACCCCTTGTTATCGCATGATCCAAGTTCTACACTTGGGTCACATGCTGACACTTGAGCCAGCACCACGCGCTGGCAAAGGTCAAAGGTGCAGTTGGGGAAAAAAATTATCCAGTCTTCTTTACATCTGTACCAAACAACACTGATTTTTACTCATCATTTCATGAAATTTGACTGAAAAACTGAGAAGTCACGTTTTAAATTTCTCTTTTTCACCTTCTCTGCTAACATCCTCTCTATGTCCTTTTCATCTTTCCGTACGGTGAATCTGCCTCATTATTTCAGAAAGAAATTATATTACAGTACAGCCAGCAATCAAAGATCAAAACAAATTTACAGACATGTAAGTTAAGTGTCTGAACTGAAAGGTTTTCTCTTAGGAGCTACAATTATAAATCAATGTGACCTGAATCACATCTTTCCTCTCATCCATGCCCTCAGATCTAACGATCCATCCTATTATTCAAACTCCACTAATGTGACTAAACTAAAGATGTTATTTTGTAGACAGAATTTTATAGACTGCTTTGTTTGGCTTTAGGAATAGTAAAAAAAAAAAAAAAATAGCTGCACAAAATCAATTTCTGCCTTTACAAGAACTGGCATCAACTCTCTCTCTCTGCCTCCTTATATGAACTGTTATTCTAATTAGTGACTAATTACGGAGGATTGGAAAACCAAGGCATCTGTATTATATATTTCATTAAACTGTAAGGAACATAGTGTACAAGTCTCTCTATTTAAGGTCTCTTAAGGACATACAGAGACTAATAGAGAGAATGAGACATCAGTGATTAGGTTTATTCACAAATGCAACCTTACAAGAGATGCGTTGATTATGGATTTTAATGGTACAATAACAGTCTGAGGAATAGGTTTCACAGTTATAATGAATTATGTCACAACAATCACGCATGCAGTTTCTATAAAAATGCACAAAGGAAACAGTGCACACTGACCCTCGAATTACGTGTCGTTTTTTCGAATGCTACTTTATCAGGTTTCCTGCTGTGATGTTGCGCTAAAAGGCCAACTCTTAACTCACTGCTACTCCTTGATTACAAGTGACAGAAGCATTCAGTGTAGCTGAGCCTTTAACTATGATGTTTCATACCGGGGTTAATCATAAAATCATATCGTATCAGCTATTCCATTGCTAAAAACCTCCTAAAGATATTGAAGTAAAACAAATGCTACACTGGATGTTTTTTTGTGATATTTTAGAGCCATTTATCTGATGTAACAGATGCTTCCATTTTCACCAAAGTAGCTGTCTATGTAATGGAAAGCCATTTTTTGCCACAATGTGGTGCGTCCTGCTGTATTTTTCAATATGCCTGGGCCTTTCTTTGGTCACCAGGTTATTTATTGCAAGGAGTAATGGTAAACGAAGCAGCGGCAGGCACTGAAAAGATAAACAGGTGCACTCACTGCTGTTTGGGTCTAACCTCTAGATGGTTACTAACATAAATGACACCTTTTACCATTTTGTTAAAAGGAAGCTTGGAAACTTAAAAGGAAACAATTTGTGCTGTCAAGATTTATCCACATTTGTTGGAACTCCAGGCTACCATAGTGTAAATACTATACAGGGGCACTGACATATGCACAGTCCTCTTGGTAGAAGGTAGAAGGCATACTAAAGTAGGACTGAACATCAGGAGTGAGTGAGCAGCACGATTCTTAATGATACACCATTTTTTATAGATCTGGGGGAAAAAAAAGTTTGTGATACTATTTGGTGCCAACAAAATATTAGTTTTTTGTGCCAGCAGAGTGGAGATCAAATGAGAGAATGACAGAAAAAGTAGTGATAAATGAAAGCCGGAGAAAGAGGAAGACAAGGGAATTGCCAGGGAGAGATTTATTTGTCTGCAGGTCTCCTGATGCACGACAGACTGCACCTTGTGATCCAGGAAACACATGACACAAGCCAGCAACTCTGCAAAGTTGATTTTTTTTTTTCCCCTATCTTTTTCAGGAACCTCTGTCAAGGACCAAGTGGGGTGATGCATAGAGGTAGAGAAGGAAGTAGGGGATATAAGTGAGAGTAGGAGGTAAAGATAGCCACAGAGGTTATTAAAAACACACTAGTCAAATCTGACCAGACTGCAGAAACAGGAGAAGGAAAAATATATTTTTTTTCCAAGAGGAAAAGGGTAAATATAGGGAGCTTAAACCAGAATGAAAGGGAGATCGACATCGACGGGGGAAAATGTCTTCAGCACTCACTCGAGGGAACATTCGTTGGAGGGAACAAGGGTGGGAAATTGATCTGTGCATTTCCTCTTAAGCGCTGGTTGTAGCCCCTGAATGATTCAAGTCCAGAGAAAATGTCACTGTGTAGAAATTAGTAGCCAGGCTCACAAATGCTACTGAGAAAAGTTCAGCACCTCAGCACTCTCTCCAACTTAATCCATGACATTTTCCACACTGAGGCACACCAGCAATGTCCACACATACACGTGTATGTGTGTGGACATCTTTTTTCCAAAATAACACTGAACAGGTGACTCAGAATTTTAAAAAAATATTTCCTTAATATAAACCAGCAAAAAAAAAAACATACAGCAAAAACAAAAAAAGAAAAGAAAATTCTATATTCAATATCATACTGATGCACTATGCCAACTTTAGCTCTATTCAAAGACTGACCTTGTCAATAATGAAGTACACTGGACACTCAATATGAATGTCTGTCATATTCATTAAAAAACTAGCATCAGAAATTCATGCAGTATGCTGTGGAGGTGACAAAATCACACATAGGTGCAATTTCTATCAATCTTCTGAATATGTTTTGCCTTTGGGTATTGTAATATTGTAATATTGAATGAAATCCTTTTATAGGTGATATTCTGAGAAAAAAAAAATATTAATAATCTGGATAGGAAGGCCTGAAAGGAAGTTATTATTTATTCATTTTCATCAGCTTCTATATATATCAATAAAATAGCTCATTGTTTCAGGAAACTGCCATAAGGCCAGGAAAAGATAATGTTTAGGCTCTGTTACAAATGTCTAATAACCACATTCCCTATAGACATCTAGTTTAATTTCAATATCGATCCCCTGTACAAACCTAGCAGACTTGGACAATATTTGCTGTTGAGCTTTAGTGCTACAGCAGGGGGGACATCAAGGCAAACACTCTACCAGGGATACTTAGATGATTTTTATATCAATAGTATTTGTAAAGACAGTAGAAAAGCAGAAAGAGTTAGGAAGATGTGGAGAGCGAAGCTTGATGAATTCAGACACAGCGTAAGATGAAACTCAACTCCCTGCAGTCAAATATTTCTCACAAAGGAAAGCTCACTTTTGGACAAATATACCATACAGAACATGTATATCTAGAGGATCTGACTTGCGATAGCACCATAGCACTGTAAGGATTTGGTTTATGCTGTTTTTGGTTTTTTTTGCTTTTTTTATTCAGCCTGCGGCAGAGGCATTTCATTGACACTTCATGGAGACAGAAAATCGTACTCCATGGCTACATGCCCATTTAAAATATCTGAAAAATATGTCTTTTATGGTAGGAGGATGACTATTTCCATAGCTGATGTGAGTCTGTCAGTTACTGATGAGGCACCTTGAATAACAAAACACACACATCTGCCGTGTTCTTATACCGTTATGTTAGTGCTTCCTTTTCAAACTCTACCAAGGAACTGCAAGCTAGCTTACACTGTGACCCCTGTACCTTTTTTAGGTTGTTTCACGCCTCCAGTTGGCTTTCTGTTGTGAACAGAATCAGGTGAGAAACTTGTGTTAAGTGCCTCTGGAACAAGCTCAACACACATTAATTCTCAGCCATCCTCTGTATTCCATTCAGCTGTGTTTTAATGGCCGAAGGTGCTCATGTGGAATGGTGCTGCCAGTGCTGTAATGATCTGAGCTGAGAGGGAGAGAGTGTATGCGTGTGCGCGTGTGCACGGGTGAGCTGGTACATCACGAGTGTGTATTTGCCGGCGTGTTTATGTATATGATCAGGGGAGGAGGCAGCTGTGGGAGGTTAAGTGTGCGAATGTCTGTGTGCATGACGTGAACCCCTTCATGTATGCTAAATAGTTTCTGAGTCGATTCCCTTCTCGGACGCATGCGTGTGTCTGTGTGCGCGCGTGTGTGTGCGTGTGTGTGTGTGTGTGTGTGTCTGTGTGCGCGTGTGTGTGTGCGTGCGTGCGTGTTCAAAGGAGTCCGTGTTCTCATTACACAGGGGCTTCTTTATATCTCAACAGGGGTGCAAGCAGTCATGCTTTGTCTAGAAAACAGGCATGTGTGCCCACGAGCACTAACACTTGTATTACAGTATTTCCCCGAAGACTCCAAAGAACATGCAACGCTGACGGTGTAATCAAAACTCTTTGTAATGAACTGGCACAGTGGTGGACTTTTGATCGCGTTGATGGTAAAACAGCGCGTGCTGCCGGGTGCTTTCACATCACAGTGGATCAAAACAGGTGTACTTTATTGTCTGCATTCATTACAAAAACTCCTGCGCAGCACAACAATGTGTGAAATCCAACACACTATAATTCAAAATAAGCAATTTTTTGAGCAGGTCTTAAATTAAGCCGCGTTACCTCCCGTGGGAAACTACGGCACTGCTGTAAAATTAAAGGTTCATATTTGTGTGCCACTTGGCATCACGTTTCAGTTTGTTTCCCCTGGTGGTTTATTCTATCGTGAAAAGTGTTCTGCACCAAAAGTCTGAGTGTGTTGAACTTCAAACCTCCCGTGTGCTGACCTTTGATAATGCAACCAATGACTGTGAGCATTTGTTTTCTGGTCCGCTCCAATTTAGAAGATTTTTTAAGCACGTTACCTTGAGCGTTTGAGGAGGCTGGATTTGATATACTGCCATCAAGCGCGTTGGAAAGGTTTAACCGTTCACTCTGGAAAGGTCTTTGATCTTTGGTTTATCACAATAATGTGAACTTCTCATAACCCTTTCCTCTACCAGAGAGTTGTTTTTTTTCCCCCTCCTCAGCTCTGATCTCACTCCTCCTGAGTCACACAGTCTGACGTTCTGCCAGTTTCCTTCCCTCAGTCTCTTCGCTTCTCCTCCTCTGTGTCTATTTTGCCGTCCTCTCTCACTGTCCTCCAACGTCTCCTCTTGAACGAGAGGATGAGACAGAACTGTGTAGAGGTGCAGGTCGGAGCGAATGCTAAATTCAGATAAGGATTTTCTTTCTCGATCTGCATCACCGAGGCACAGGGAAGGTGAAAAGAGACCCGACCTGGTGTGACTCAAGCAGACAGATTGATGTCAGACACATAGTCTCCTTCCTCTCCTCAGTCCCACTTGCCAACCTTTGACATCATTTCACTCTGATTTTCATTCACTTCACCCTCTCTTTAAATAACCCCATATCCATCTCTTTGCTTTTCTCCATCCCTTGCGATTCCAAATCCCCATTTTCAGCTCATGTGCCAACATTTCTCCATTCAGACTCTAATACCTGACTATGCTGTAAGCTGTACCATAATGTGTTTTCTTTAAAAAATATTCCGACTAATTCTACAGAAAGTGGATAAAAATAAATACAAAATGTATGTAATATATATATAATCCTCACTTTCGGTATAAAAACCAATTTTCTGTGTGAGCACTGCAGCTTCTTTCTGCTGTAATGAAAATCTCCTTAAGGAAATATGGGGTAGTCTGGATGAGCCAAAAGTCTGAGATGATGTCCTCTCTTGGAGTCTCATAATCTCTGTTAACAATGTCACGGTTTGTGATGACATTACGCTTATTAACAGGGGAACTCATTTGTTCTCTGAATGGAAGTTTTGATGTTTTCTGTTCATTTTTCACGGCATTTGCAGGTAAATTAGTGAGAGAGAAAGTTTTACACAGGACGTGCAGAAAAAACATTGTGTGCTGAAACATATGTGAACAAAGTTGAGCCTTCCACACTTACTATCTACACGTTACACCTGTGTGCTTCCTGTAGCCAACACTTCATCGGCAACCTGCTTTTCACCCTGCTTTTGCAGAGAGATGCTCATAAAGAGGCAGCAGCCTAGAATTCCCAGTTGGTCCATGACAGGCTCTTGCTAGTCTGAATGCAATCAATGGATATATTCGGCTGGCAGCTGTGGGTGGCAATTCTGAGTGGCTGGTACTGTAGAGACACTAGGATGGACTGAACCAAGAGACTGTGGGCTGAGGGAGATAATGGATAGAATAGATTTTCACTAGGGTTTAACTGAGATGCTTGGGGAGTGAGAAAGTAAAAACAGCAGTGGTAAAGAGATTGAGAAAGAGGAAGGAGGAGAGAGTGAGTGTAAAAGTAAGGGAGATAAAGAGTATAGTGGGGCAGGTTGAAGGAATAGTGTTATCCATCTAGTGAAGTGTCAAGCCCTATGAGTCAGCTTCCAGCTGCACACTGGATCTCCCTGTCGCTATGGCCCACGGAGCTATTTTTAGCATCAGACATCCACCCTCAAGCACGGGCACGCGCACACACACACACCCACAGACACACACACAGAGTTATAGGCAAGCAATCAGGCATCGCAGATTTCTGCTACTGACAAACAGATTCAAGTCACACATTGCCAGACAGAAAGAAAGAGATTGAAACAGACATGACGACTTAAAGGAAAAAAAAGAAAGTCAAACACACAGACAGAGATGAAAAGCTAAAATGAAGTATGCGTGTGTGTGTGTGTGTGTACATGTGTGTGTGAGAGAGAGAGAGAGGGGATCGCCCAAATTCAGGAAATCCTTTGGGGATTATATGACAGTTGTAACTTTATACAGCGTCTGTTTGTATAAAGACTAAGCAAGGTGAAGACCGGGATGCGATAATTACACGGTGTGCTTAACTACACTGGAGAGCAGAGAGGGAGCAGCTACATTAGCGACAGACTAAGATAAAATAGTTCTAATTATCTGGTGTAACCAAACTTTGGATAAATCATAACCTTAAATTTGGGAATCTGTCTATAAATAAGTTTAAGATAGTTGTAAAATCCTGCTGGACTGCAGCCATGAGCGCAAACGAAAACAATATTTGACCCAATGCCATGGTTCACTGGTTCATTTTCACTTTAATGTTATGTTAGATTTCCATCAATTCAATCAAACCCAATATTTCTTTTGATCAAATAAACATAAGCCTAAATATCACATAAATGATCTTATAAAAAAGGATCAATACGCTTTCATCCAATTTGAGCTCGAACATGCTAATCAAAATCAAGGCTCGCCGTGTAACTGCTTACTCAGTCATAATAAGCCCAACTGGTAATATCTCCCTCCAGTTTTGGATTTAATAGGCTAAATCTATCAACCAAATCAGAGTTCAAAGAAGTTCCCAATTCCTCCTTCTCATTCGAGGAGGGGGGGGGGCTACATGAAAAATCAGTCAAAACTTTTTTCAAGTACGTGTGTGTGCTCGGGAGACCTCGGGCAAAACATCCCAGATGATGTTTCAGAAACCCTAAAAACCATTTAAAAGTAGAAGGCAGCTCATTTTCTTCCTTACTGCATTGAAGAGAGAGAGAGGGACAGGGAGAGTGAAAAAGAGTGAGAAAGAGAGTGACCCAGTTAGAGAAAATTTAAATAGGGATTCCATTTAGAGGGCCACATTAATTGGAGCAGATGCCTTCTCAATTATTAAGAGGCCTCCAAGGGTGTTAGCACGAGCTAAATTTATCCCGCACGGCTTTGACTGGGCTTGTCCAATCTCATACAGCATCTGCAGACAGTGGGGAGAAACATGCATAGTGTTTCATACACCAGTGTCCGTTGTAGGCAGAGAAGCTCACACACACACACACACACACTCATCCACACACACACAAACCCACACAAAAGAGTCCCAACTGGCATTGGAGAGGCTTTTTATGCCCCGTGTTTGTACTGATAGATATACACAAATAGCTGAAAAGCAGGAAAAAAATGTGGTTGTAGACATAAGCACAACAACTCTCCTAAAACTTTAGACTGTACACAGACTCACAAACAGCCCTAAAAGTATTCCCGAGAGAAGAAACACATTCTAAAATAATCTCCCAGTGAGTCAATGGCCCATCTCCCTGTCTCCATCTCTAGCCATTTGAGCCATAATGGCTTCCTAGTTTCCACCAACCTGAGCGGTAATGAACCAGCAGGCAGAAACTAGTCCCATGAGGGTAACACTAGTGCCCTGATAGAGCATTGGACAAAATATGATGAGAGGGAGAGAGGGAGAGTCAGAGACAGTTCTGCACCATTTCATGAATTTATTAATAACCCCTCTCTTCTCCTGTGTCATGAAAAGAGAAAATCCGGAGAGATTCAGAAAATGACGGGCTCACGTCTGACATGAAGATGATGAGGGAATTTCTTCCTCACTGAAGATGAGAAGAGTCAGTTTGTGATTAATTCATTGTCTCTGTGATGCAGGCTGGTGGCCACAGGCTGGCGAGGAGAGCTGTAAATAGCACGCCTCCATGAGAAGCAATCTAAGTAAACTAGAGGCATCACTCCAGAGAAAATGCCTTGAGGAACGCTAATGAAATTGTTTTGTTTTCCACTCTCCCTTCAGCCGATTTTTCACCACCATTGTGCACAAATGTCTATATTTTAAACAGCCAGTCGAGGATTACTTTCTAAAGCATTGCCACAAGAATTGTTAAACCCAATGGCTGTCGATCCTGATCTGTCAACGTGAAAGCAAATAATGCACTAAAAATTCCACTTATATTTGTCAGAAACAAATCCATTTCATTTTAGCGGGGTGACCTTTGATGTGTATGTCCATTGTGATGTGGAGGAAGTTTGAGGAATCCAGCTGGGTTATGTGCCAAATATAGCAGTGAGCCAGGCCGTCAGTATTTGGTCCTCAGCATCAAAGAGAGGCATCGGGGTTACAGCAGACTAGTGTCATTTCAGATTAAACTGACTGAATGAATGAAAACCGAATGCGAAGCACACACATACATTCTTTCAAAGTCAACTATTTAAGAAGTGTATTACTGAGAAGCCCTACGATGGACACATAAATGAATACATACATAGGCCTACATAAAACTCTGGCATTTAATCCATAATATGGCTGAAATGATGGAATTATGCAAAGTTATAGGATATCTTAAGTGATCTAATCAATATCTTGTATCTTTAGAAAGCAAATGCTGATGCACAGATTATGCAAATTAAACTCCATAACATAGTGTACTCATTGAAATCCATAAGGGAATTCAAGACATGTCTGGAAAAACAGCAGCTGATCTAATGGCTATAATATTTGACTCGCATATCAATGACTAAAATGTGTTCTTTGCTAATAACGCACCACAGGGAGTTCAGCCGAGGTTGTTAGAAGCCCTTTGTTATTAATAACAAGAGAGGAATTAGAAATATTTTCTAAAACGAGATGAAACATCTGTGCCTCATGCTGTTTTTATTCAGAAAATGAGGTGAGCTGCCATATACTAAGACCCAGAGCATGATGTGCAATTTAATGCTAATTTTCTGCCTATTCACTCCACGCTGCTCATTACATAGACAACTGGTACTCCACCTAGATTTACAGAAGGCAATTAATCTGTGTCAGGGAGGTGAACACAAAGACAGCGCAATGGAGACAGGAGGGCATACGCACTCACAGATGAACACACAAACATAAAGTTTGTCTTGGCTGAGAGATTGAGAAAGCTGCTGGTAATGAGGCCAACGTGAGTCAACGTCTGAATGTGAGAATTAAAGTTTTCGAGGTTCTCTCTGGAAGCTGTTAAAGGTAGAGAAGGAAGGAAATGAAAGTCTTTCACACTGACACGCTTGCCTTTAATCTAGCGCACTCTTATTCTGCTTTTTTTCCTCCTCCCTTTGCAGCCATTTTTAGTACCTCTCACTTATCTTCATCCACATTCTCTCGTCTTTCTTCATTCTCAACTTTCTTTTTGTCTCACTACCTCTGTCGTCTAAAGAGGCACCCAGCAGCGTGGGGAATGAGGACAAGGTCAGCAAATATCTGGGCCATTCACTGCCTCTGCTTTAACATCCACTGTCCATTTTCTCTCTCAACTCCTTCTCTCCTCCTCTAGACCTTGACCCCCCCCTCTGTCCCTCAGCTCCCCCTCCTCCCTCACACCACCTCTCCCACTTCCCATTTTGGAATGATTGATGACTGTGATGCTTTGCTCTTGGGCAGTTTATTAACTTCATGGTGCAGGAGTAGTCAGCAGGCCTCACTCTGTCTCACACTTTTCTCCCCCAATCTCCTCATACTTTCTGCTCTGGCACTGTCTCTTCCTCTTTGTCCATCCCCCCAACTCCCTTCTCCTCCTTTGCTTGTCAACTTCTCTGTAACCCTTTCTCATCCTCCTCTCTCCTACACTCCTTTCCTCTGCCACATCTATCCTCTTTAGTCTTGGACAAAAATAATAAAAAAATAAATAAAAAACAGCTGAAGACCATCAATGTTTAGCATGGTGACATATATCTCAGCACATCTGTCTGTATGTGCTCGATCCCTTCGCGTTCAATGAGCGGTGTAGCCATAAATTTGCTTTATGTTGTCATTACTTATGGGGAGCAGCAGCTACACTTCATGGGATGCGCCAGTTATGTTCAGGGCACGTGAGTTACGGCTAGGCGTAAGATCACATTTCTTGACATGCTAAATGCCGTCCTATACGACCATGAATATATATACACATGTCCACGCCCTGACATCAACATAGAGAAATGTGGAAGCTAACTCACGCACACATGTCGATATACTGTACATGTGGTTAGGCGCACACACCTTTGGCCATATACTGCCATGTTAAGGGAGACAGGCAGGTTGACAGGGTTTACTGTAAGTAAATGGTATTAGTTACCGTGTGTCCATTATGGTTTGTCCTTGAAACTACCAACCCATTTTATGGGGTGCGTACATGTGTGTGTGTACATGTGTTTAAGGATGGCGGGAATGAGGATGTTTATGTATGCATGGGTATGCATTTATTATTTATCTATTTTACATTCACATGAATACCACACACAGTAAGCAAAGCAGCAACTGACCACACAGTCTGATGTTACGGAATACCTTAAAGCAAAAGCCAATTCGCACATTTTCATGTTTCATCGTCGCTGTGCAGTAATAACGTTCACAGCAGCTACTCCACAGTAAAGAGTAATGGCTATAGTAATGGTGGCTTCATGGCCACATGGCCACACCTCAGGTGAGAGTAAGAGAAAGAAAAGAGCATGAGAGAGAACAGATGACAGAAAAACGGTCTGAAAGTCAACGTCCTGAACAGATTTATGTTTGGGTACAAAGAAAAAGGGTTGAAATAGAATCATGAAATGAAAAGTGAGTAAGAAAAGTTTAAGGAAAGGGACTGGAAATGGACTGTTTAATTGTCAAAGAAGTGACACCACAAGAAAGATATGAAGAAAAAATAGAGATAGAGTAAATGAATACGTTTAAGTCTGTCCAACATAAGCCCCAAGAGCCTAATGGAGCCTATGAGAAGGAGACAAGTGCTCTTTATACTGATGTAATTGATTTATTATCCTGGTCATTGTATCCAATTTATCCTGAACAACAGATGAGGCTGTGGTGTGGTGGCAGAGGGTGAGCAAGCTGTCCCTATCTATGTATTTGCAGTGTAAGTTTGTTGTCTAATGCCGTTTGTTGTGTGCATGTTTTAATTTGCATTTGTGTCTATAGGACCCTCTCGACAAAGAGAAGCTACATCTCAAGGGGCTATCCTTTCAGTAAATTCAAATAGACTACAGCCCACATATGATAAGGAGTGACAAGAAGAAACTAGTCGCTACTCTGCCAATTTTTGCCTCTTTGCAGCCTGTCTGTTGGCTTGCACAGATCTTGCCATCCGCTGTCTGTGACTTTCACCAACAAGCTGTTCATCACCCACAGGACTCCTGCTGTATAGTTTATTTTTTCCTTTCGTTAGCACGTTAAAAAAAAAACTGCTGCACATTAAAAAAAAAAGAAGACTTTTCTTACATAACTGAAACGAGCATCAATAATCAGGCCACATTTGAAGTTATTTAAATCCCTCACCTTGCCCAGTCTGATGTTCAGACTAATGGAAACCGGATCGGTTTATTCGGGGGGGGGGGGGTATTGTGCCTAGTACACAGGCAACTAAATGCAGATTTTCTTGTTTTTCTGGAGCAACCATAAACCTGCTCTGTGTGTGTTTGTGTGAGCCTCATCCGCTCTTTTTCCCCAAAGAGTGTCTGCTGTATCACCTTGGGTTCTGTGGATAAAAGCGTTTGTCAGCCTATATAATTAAATAATTTCAATACATAAGAGAGATGGCAGTATTGCAAGACAGGCTTGCGGTTTACATCCATTCCCCAGACAGAGGTAAAAGGTTCTATTGAAAAGAAAGAACATCTCCAAGGCCTCTCTTTTCTTTGCTTGAGAAAATAAAAGCAGGAGAGAGAAAAAAAGGACGATTAGTGGAAAGTGACGTGGGTGATTGAGACCTATTCCTTTTCAAGCTTTTGAGCCAATAACATGGCGCCCTACTTAAGAATGTATACAACCCCAGCTCCCTGTTCCCTGCCTCCTCAGTTTGTTCAGACATCATCCCTGTGTTCAGTACATGCATTAGCAATTTATCACTCATTTGTTTGTTCCTTCCCAATCTCCTTTGCTTTTAATTTCTTCTTTCAAATCCCTTATTGTCGCTGTTTTATTATTTTTCTCGTACTTTCTGTTCTCTGTTAGTCTAGACCTACTTTTGTTCCCCCACTGCTCTGAAGCTCTCATTTCTGACTCTGCCTTGAACCTCTTCCCTCTCTCCACATGTGCGCTCAAGAACACACACACGCACACACACACAAACTCTTGCTATTTTGCTTCAGTATAATTAAAATCAATTAGAAATGTGAGTTCTTTAATTTATACACGGCTCTAGTCCCAAATCCACCAATTAAAGCAAACGAGATGCAAAGGGATGTGCCTTCACATACACACATTGTGGATATGTTTGTATCTTTCCAAATCTTTTATATACAAACACACTGACCTCTAATTCTGTGACAGTGTTCTGTGATTCTGTGATTCTGAGTCTATACTGCCTGTTTGGATGTAAACAAACCCACTTGTGCTAATGTGGGTGAGATATTGCGGTTCGAGATGTGTTTATGTAGAGAACGTTGTGTAGTTCTGATACTAGTTATGGCATGAAATTGCTAATGTGCTTTGGGTTGCAAATACTCTTATCGCACAAACACAAGCGCAGAACAACAATTTTCATAGTTTCAATTCATAAAATAGTAGCAATAAAATACAGAGGAAGTGACCGCTTGCCTCAGACAATAGGCCATATTAACAAACATGGCTTATCTTTCATTGTTTCTTGTCTTTTGTTTGACATGCTACCCCTGAGAATGGGCGAATCAAATCGGACCCAAATCATGGCTGTGTTCAGTTAAAGCGACACATCTCTATTCATTTGATAACATTTAATTCTAAAGGTGAATTCAGTCTGTTTTGGGCTGCAGACGGAGATTAGGGAGATGGCACAGCTGTGAATACATTTCTGTAGTCCTCTGAAAGATCCCTGTGAGATAAAAATGTTGAAATAGCATTTTATTAGTATTCTCTGTGTCTCCCTCACCACAATGCTGCACCCATCTACATCTCTATAGTGTCTGTAGACCATACGCACAGGCTCTGATACCATCTCTACTGAGTTTTGTCTTTTTCACTTTAGTATACGTCTTTCAATTCATGCACAATTAAATGCACGTTGGGTTTTTTATTGATATTAACGCTACACAGCCAACAGGCCAATAACTGTAATTTCTTTTGTTTGGTTTGAGCAATAAAGCCAGATGAAAACCTGACATCTATATTTTTGGCTGGAGTGTAGATTTTCTAGCAATGCAATAATGGGTTCTGCAGCTAAATAACTATAAAAAGGATTTGTTCTCTGTAACTCTGCTCCTCATATTCCAATTCATATCCTAATCTCCACCACTTTCTAGCTTAATTCCCTCTTCAACTTCTTAATTTCTTTCTCTTTTCTCCTGCATTTGCACTATTGTGATTCTATCTCTTTATTTCCTTTATATACTGATCTACACTATTGGACTATTTCCATTCATCTGCACTTTAGAGAAAGGCTACGTATGAATACTTAAAAGGACCGGACTGTATGATTTGGTAGCATCAAGTGGACAGCAGATGCTGATTGCAACCCCATTGCCTCTCCCTCACCTTCCGAGCGTGATGGATGGCTATGGTGGCCCTGTCTAGAGCCAGGTTTGTCTGTAGTGTGCTACGGTAGAAGCAAGTGTGCTATGGTGGTGCAACATGGAAGCATAGGAAGAAGATCTACAGCATCTGTGGATAACCATAAATGTTCTATGGAGCTAGGTTTAAATGTGCAGTAGTTGGTTAAGGATACATTTGTAACACTAACACCCAACAGAGCAAGCCAACAAAATGAATGAATAGTGACATACTGAATAGCCCTTTTCCACAGCAGCCATTTCGACATGAAATAGTAGATAAACACAGGTGTTACCAGTGACACTAATTAAGGTTCAGTTCCATTCAGGTCAAACAGAGTCAGGGTGCTGCTGTGGTGCATGTTTGGTCACTGGAAAGTTTCTGCTGCAATAAATGGAACTGAACCGTAATTACTATCATTGGAAACACCTGCATTGACCTTACCATCATTATGTCAAAATGGCTGTTGTGGAAAATGTCTATTCCATTCACCAAGCCACATACAAAATAACACATATCAAAGAATGAAACTTTTGTCTTTCAATTTGTTCCCTACATATTGGTATTGTGGACGTGTCAGTGACAGGATTACAAACTAAAATGTTAAAATACTAGTTTAATTATGTCTCAGTCAGGAACAAATTGGTTAGTGTCTCAAGTACTGGGGCACATTAGCGTTTCCAATAGTCTCTCTTCAGTCAGTGTTGACAAAACAATGGGAAAACCTCCCTGCAGCTGCTTCACCTGAGGTGATTACAGAAGTGTGTGGAGCTGAATGCTGAATTGAATTTGGCTTTGTTGTGCAGTGATCATGCATTCTTTACCATCGTATTTCTACTTGACCTATTTCTGGTAAAATCATGCAAAGTGATTGTCAGGGTGCGCTGTGTTTCCCTGTATAGAATACTCTTGCCTTCCCTTCACATGCAGCAGGTCAATGAATAGACAGAAACAGTGTGGATGCTTTCTTGTTTTGTTAATTTTTTTTTAATTAGGCTGTGTGGGTGGTATACTGAGTAAGGCAGACTTAACTCCCTAAGACCCAAGTCCTTTGTGTATTTAATGCATACTGTACTAACAGGCATCCTCCATGTGTATGGTAATGCTCATGGTTGCATAGTTGCTCTAATGGATTTTGACTGTGTAGCAGTTTGTATAAAGACATAATTAACACTTGATATTGCACCATGAAGTGGAATGTTGCTGCTACCTGACCCTCTTTACTGAGGAAAATAGAAATGTTTTTTGCAGCAGCTAACACTTTATTCATCCCTGAATGTGTTATTGACCAAACTGATCTTCTGTAGCAGTTCCCGCTTCAGGGTCAGGTAAAGTTCCACACATTCAAAGTTTGGGATCAACCCACAGCCTTTTACTGTGGCCCACTGGGCTGCTGCACTGAAGCTGCTGAGGGTTTAGTGTCTTACTTACTCAAGGGCACCACTGCGGCGGAGGAGAGCATGATTCATTCAATTCCCCCACCCAAGAGTTTCCCCTTAGAGGTTCAGGGCTTTGATATGGAAACCTTCAAATTACAAGCGTGCTTGATGTAAAATTGATTTCACAACAGTTTAGGATGAGACCGAGACTGCGTTAATATCATCCGAAGGTCTCATTGATGTCATAAACATCATAAATGCTACTTATAAAATTGAAAATCACAGTTAGGAATGGCAGAATGAGCTGAACTGTTGCCAGTGGGTCAATTCTTCAAAAAAGTAATACCACTAATAAAGGATTTTGAGAACGTCACCAATCAAATATTCCCCGCCTATAACACATTTATGTCTTTAACTGCATCATTACACTGTCAGTCTCCATTTGAAAAAAAAAAAAACTCTAGTTCTTGTGTCAACATTATGTAATTCTGTGCCCTGCATAATTAAACAGTAGTACTAAACACTGTGCTGTAACTACAAGTGGGATATTTTTGCAAGGTTGAAAATTAGCATTTGAGTTCTGGCACGTAAGGTGAAATAAGATGATTTATGTGCTTAATGATCAACAGAACTGACCAATATAATGAGAGACATTACAGGTGACTTTCCTTTTTTTTCCCTCTTTCAGTGGGGAATTATGTGAAGATTCATTGAACCAAAGACTTCTGCAGCTTTTAGGAAATACTGCTGAGCTCTGGTTCTCTGCAGCAGAGGCCCTGAAGAGTAATGAGGTTTGTGATGAAAGAAAACTAAGTGTGATGCCTTTACTTGTCAAAAATGTAAATGTCTTCATCCTCATAACAGTTCTTACAAGGGATACACCTAAACCCAGTGGTTATAATGCTGAAATATTTAAAGGAATTTGAATTTTTCATAAAGCAAAAAAAGAATGCAGTTCTTTCGCCGTGACTTTCTTTTTTTCTTCTAACTCAGAAAGTGATCAAGCTCTTTCAAGCTTTCCCAGAAATTTGACTTTGCTTTGCAGTAAAGGCCCAGTATGATCTTTGAGGTCTTTGAACACTGCAGGAAACGCACCACTGTGTTAAATTTCTTTGCAGCCAAAATATCTGCCCATGTCAAGGAGGAGCAAGGTTTGAATACTAAAATAGGGTTCCAGATTTTGAGATTATTCCTTTGAGTTAGTCAATTCCATCCGAACCTTGAAAGCAGATTGGGGGGCTTAGTCTTAAAGCTTTCCTATGATTAAGGACTAGGGTAGAGGGAGAAAATTAAATAGAACAACAACATATTTTATGACAAAAATCTGTTGATTTGCTGACTTATTGGCCTGGTACGTTGATATACTTAGGAAACGTTGGAAGGATGTAAACACACTGCAGTCCTGGAGCTATCAACCCAATATGCCCGTCCTTCAGACAATCTACAGAGGGATCTAAATAAAACTTTTAAAATCCATAATTTCTTTGAAGTGGAAACTTGTTCTGCAGATGGCTTTGTATAATCCCTCAGTTCACTTGCTTGCTGTACTGCGAAAAAGCCCGTTTTCAGTGGAGATAGTGAGTGAATCCATCCACAGAGCTTAACCACAACATCTCAGACCTTTCTCTTTCTCTCTCTGCTCTCCCTCACCACCACAAACAAATGTGCCGGCACACACATTTAATAAAACATGTCCTTTTCCCAGGCTGTTACATCCACAGCCACGCCTCCTGCTCTGTCCACTTTGACCATTTTATGTTTCTCCCACATGGTATCACTTGGTCAACCTGATCTTATAAAAGATTCACAGACCGTTTACATGCACCAAATCACACTGCATGCATTATGCAATGCAGCTACTGGTGTAGCTCTCCAATCCCCCTCCCATCTGCTCTTTGCTCTCTTCCTTCTTCCTTCCCCCTTTCTTCCCTAGACCTCATGACTCCAAACCCTCCAGTTTCTTTGCCCCTTACCCTCTGTACAATCTCTCATTCAAAAAATGCTCTCTCTTCCCTTCTCATACCTTCTTCATTCCATTCGGGTTTTGGCTCACCCTTTTTCTGCTTTCACTGACCTCACCTTTCTAATTTCCCTCCCTACTTTTCTCCCTTCCTACAGCTAGGAGGTGGAAAGTTTGACTCATGATACTGCTATATCATGAAAAGCTTCCAGCATAGAGCTAGACCACCCTCTGAGCTTGATCTGCAATTCTGTTTTCTGTCTTTTGCTCACTCGGTTGGCCTCGTTCTCAGATCTTAAATCTCTTTCTCATCTACTTTCTGTTTTCTTCTCTCACCATTTTTGTCTATGTCTATGAGTTTGTTCGTTTTTTTCCTGTTTTTTCAGCATCTTCATTTGTTCATCTGCATCTCAACACTGGCTCAAACTATTGCTCTCAGAACACAATGAGAGACGTGTCAATCAAAGACAACATACCAACACGCCCTGACAGCAGTGCTATTTTTGCTTGACCCTCTGTGACGTCCTGTCTTTCCTGAAATAACTTTACAAAATGCAAGTTCACAGTTAGCATTCACATTAGGAAAAACATGCTATGATAAAGTATGGGAATTACTTAAGACTGAGGAGAGAAACCCACATATTCTGTTACTTGTTTGAGACTTGCTGTTGTTAAATCCGCCAAAAAAATCATCCACAGGTGTCTGCGTTAATAAGTGCTCTACAATGTGTGCTGACACCTACTACACCTACTACAAATCCTGATGCATCTCAAAATGTGCAGAGAAGAGGCCTCTACCAACTCCTTTAAGGTAAAAATAGTAAAACACTGAGATTGAAAGCAACACTGTGACAGCACTGGGTTCCTGGCTGGAAGTGCAGAGCACAGCCAAGCAGTCAAAGCACAGGTAATCGATGAGCAAGACTGTCATAGACAGAAACAATGCAGTGTTACACAGCCATGGAAATCTGTATGGATTGGTACTGTGCGGTCGCTGGGCACATTGTGAAACATTTGCCAAAAGTGTAACCAGAACTTGCAAAATATCCTACGGTTTGATATAAATCTTCTCACCATCATTATAATTCAGTGTCAAAACACTTCTGAAGAAAGGGTAACTGTGCTGATTAGACATGGACATATATAGTTTGGCAACATATCTTTGAAAGTACACGAATAAACACAATAATTAGCTTAAAGCTGTTTAGGACTCAGTGACATCTAGCAGTGAGGCTGCAGATTGCAACCAACTGAATACCACTAACCTCACCCTTAGCTTCCAAGCATGAATCTAGAGCCATTCTTTCTTTTGTCTGATCTGGGCTACTGTAGAAACATGTAGCAACATTATTATTTCCAAGTGATTGATAATACACTAATGGAAACATAAATATAATATTCCATTTTTGTCAAGAGATACTCCTGAATCTCCACACTGGACCTTTAAAACTAAGAAGTTCACATTACATATCACAGATAATGTTACAGTAAGGTCTGACAGTGAGTAACCTAGCCACACGATTATAACAATCCAGTGACTGCCCACTCCCCACTTCCACTACTTCAATTCCATCCTGCAAATGACAAGGCTAGTCATAGAAAAACTGAGCAATTATTACACTTGACTGACCCATAAAGCAAACGCGAGAAAGACAGAGTTACATATGACACCTGATACCGGGTGGACAATGGCCTTCTTCTCAGGTTATACACATGTAAGGTAAGTCATTTCCAGCTATAGGTGTCCAAACATGCCTTGTGGCACATATATATTCACACTTTGTCCTTGGTGTTAAAAATAAAATAAAGCTCTCACTGGGGAGTTTGAACAGGCCTAAACTCACATATGCATGCACACACACACAGACACAGTCCTAGATATCACATTGGGTCATAGGAGCCCCAGATAAACGCAAACTGCTAATCAGGCCAACCAAAATAGAGCTCATCATCTTTGGGTTGAAATGAGGTTGAGACTGAGGTTATCTTTGGCTGTCCTCTGGGCAATCATGGAAAAATCCATTTGCGCTGGAGAAGCATTGATGGCGTCAGTAGGTAATAACTTATATGTGCTGTGGCATATAATTACATGATCTGTATCAAACCTGTACACCTTGGGAAAATGGTTAAATTGCTTTAAATTGACAAACTGCGGCAATAAGCCTGAAAATTGTGAATACAGGAAAAAAATAAAATAAAAATAATTGTGATGTCCTGTGAAAGTGGTTTATTTGAATTTTCAGAATCCCTTGAAGGCAGTATATTTGTTGTCTGACTGTCCATGTTTCACAGCAAAGAATGGATGAATGAGAATTGACTAAAATCGAATAACAGTGTTTTCAAGATATTTTGAGCCGTAGCTCTAACACGGTTAGTGGAAAACCCTCTGTTGGGCTGCACCTGTGCACCAGTTGAGGGGATTGAACAGTGATTCAGCAAGAATAAATATGGAACTTATCTTTTTTTCTTCTTGTAACACAAAAATATGAAAAGGTTGAATACAAATCACGCATTTGGTGTCACGCATATTCTGCATGATTATGGAAGCAACAAGGGTTCGTAAATAACTGTTGCTTTGTTTTGGGGTTGTTGTACACTGAATAACATTTGGTTGGACAAATTGACATTTTTTTCTGTTGAATACACTGTGCAGCAGATAAACAGCCCCACTTCAGCTTTTTAAATGGCTAGAGACAAGCCAGAAAAGGGCAGTAGTGTCATGAGTGCAACCGACAAGCTATTTATCACTATTATGTGATATATATATATATATAAACTGCAGAGAAACTTATTTTCTTTCCACAAAAAATGCACTGCCAAGAAACACATTGTGTCACTGTACTGGAATATAAACATGAAAGCTAATTTCAAAAATACATTACATTCATACAGGGAGACCTTTTCAATGAAATACTAATTTAACCAAGAAATCTGTGGCCTTTGATTTGACGGCAAATCCAAACACCTTCAAACAATGACCCTAAAGTGCTCGATGAAACCATTTTAATAACCACAAACACGAATGCCAGCCAAAGAAAGGAAATGAATTACCATTTTTTGTATATATTCCACTCATCTGTACAAAAGAGGCCATACAATGCACAAAATACCAATTATTTCTTGCTTTGTTTTCATGTTAATACAACATTAATCATAGCATCTGCTGATAAAAATGTCCATAACATGAAGATAATATAGGCCTAGTTATCTGCTAATATTGAGTTCAGTCCCATAATTAATCTGCATTAATTAAATGTGGATTTAATAGTCTGTGTATCTGATATATTAAAAAAAACACAACCATGAACTCACACACCTTATTTTTTAACCAGTCTCTGACAGTAACAGTCCAAAAATAAAGTATAGTATAGTATGTAATGGATTTCAACAGTACAGTTGGCAGAATGCCATCCCAACATTGACATGATGTAAGAAATGAGTATAAAAATACTACATCTTAGTCTTTTGGATTTGTTGGAACTAAAGAAATGCTCTTTGAGAAGTGTTACAGATTGGTGGTCCTTCTCACACAAACTGTCTTTGAAAAGAACTGACAGAGGCGTACAGAGAGCACACAAACCAACAACAAGCGAGTTTAATTTAGGCTTGTCATGAAGTTACTGACAGAATTAACATCAATTAGTGACAGCTGATATGACGTACCACCGGCGACGATTGTCAGTTCATCAACCGAAAGCATCGCTCAGCACCGGCTAAAATGAGAAGCTGCAACTGAATATTAAGGCTTAGTGAGTACGTGTATCTTTCCAACCTCATTGTGTCTGAACTCTGAACTCTTTTAACACGCAGATTTTCACTGGCTTAAACAGTGGGATGCTCCAGTGCAGAGCTCCAAGAAGAGAAGCTGCAGCATGATTGGGCTGAGGTGAACAAAACATAACAGAGTTCACAAATGAAAAGATCTGATTTTGTTCTGTTACACAGAAATTGGCTCTGGTACAAAATAAGGTAAATTAAATTATATCAAACTGCTGAGAGTTGTTTCTAGTCATTCTTACTTAAAAAAGAAGCCAATGAGCATATTTACATTTGCTTAAATTGTTTTAGTAAGGCTCAGTCTTCCTCCTACCATGTTGCACTGATATTCGCGCTAGGAATCTAATGAGTCCAAATGTGAATGAAATTTGCAGAGAATTGTATCCACTTATGAATTTACATGTAACCCAACATTGTTAATCACTTCAACTCCCTGACACTTGTTCTCTCTAACTCAATAACTTCAGTTAAAGCAAGCTTGTGTCTCACAATATGCAGCCTTAAACACAAGGCTTTGAAACATTGTGCTACACAGTTTATTCAACACAAGATCTCAAATAACTTTACTTCAACATGACTGTTTAAAAGCCACCCAGTCCTTATGTATATATATATATATATGAGTCAGCATAAATACAGCCTGTGGTCTTCTCTTTGTCTTATTTCATTTCAGATTGGGTGGGTTTGATTTATAAGAGCACTGTGCATCTTCTTCATGTGCTCTCTGTAAGGAGAAATGTCTGGGAGATGTATGTAAATGAAGAATAGGAGGTTGATGGTGAATAATGGAGAAAGAGGGGGATGAACTGAAAGGGAAAGAGGCAGAGATAGAAAGAGGAGCTGTATTTAATGATAGGGAGCTCTGAGGTGAGGAGTCAACGTACAACCAACTCTCAAAAACACCCACGGGATTTGCTCCACAACCTCCTGTGTCAAATAACACACGTTTAAGGCTCTTCAGCTTGTTGCTGCTTTACACTCAGAAGCAGAACGTCATGGTCCTAGCAGCTGTTCTACACTGCTAGTTATGCAAGCGACTGATGATTTGTGAGGGAAGAAGCTCCAACAATCCTTATAGAGTGATACGTCTTCACTCCAGCTGAACGCCACTAGCTGTTTGTGAAGAGCTGCTGTGTTTGGCTATTTACATGCTAACTAACTAATTGGTTGTTTGATTCAGACTGGGCTTGGGGTTTTTAAACTGTACACACATTTTTAAAAGGAACCCTGAAATGAAGTATTGTTGACATGCAATGGTCAAAATGACTGCTTTCAACAAAAAATAACGAGCGTGTAGCCATAAGCTAAGTGCTACCTCGATGTACACCAATTTTTCTTAGGCAATGCGGTAAAGTAATGCTTGATATTTTCCTTGTCAGGAGATTTTATTTAATATTTCTAATGTAGTGTAGCTAATATGGAACCTGGATTATATGGAGATCCAGGAAATACTAAAACTGTCAACCCCCTACAAAACTACACTACGCAACGACTAGTTAGTGTGTGTGGTTGTGGGTTATATTGGACTACACAGAGATAGTACGCCAACAGGGGACATGCACAGACAATATATATACAGATATATAATACATATATATATATATATATATATATATATATATATATCTCAGTTTGACTGAGCGATAAACCTTTCAACAGGCTGCCGTGAATAATCCATTCCATTAACGTTCCCTCTCTAAGCTGAACAATGGGCCTCCTCAACTATGACCAATAGAACTTCATTACTTCCCATTGTGAGAGAGCCAGGCTTCCTATAACATTACAGCAGCGTGACCTTGACATCTTGTTAGAGCTAACATTAAACTTTATGGGCACCGCGCCTATGGTGTTTAACTATGTCTGAGATATATATGGAGTCTGCTCATATGGATATGGACAGGAAGAAAGGTAAGGATGGTGGGGAGGTGGGTTTCATGAGATCACACATAGGCAATTTGGTATAGCTGGTGCAAAAGACTGAAGAAATGTGCTGTTGTGTGAACAGAAAACCCATTTGTTTTAAAAGGCTTATGAACCACCGAGAAGCTGTGAATTAAATGCTGCCATAATACCCTGTCGGCTTGTCTGAGAAGATTGCTCTCATCCACAGCCACTGGCCAATATTCCGAGCAGCTATTAGCCATATTGTGTTGAGCTTCAAGTTGTTAAGTTGTTCTGGTGAATAAAGATGGCCGATTACAAATATAAGATTGTAAAGCTTTGTGGGGCAAAGTTGTGATCTTAGGCTATTGAAAGCTATAATATCGTGTAGAGGTACACCACAGTACATAAACACTGTAAAGATTTCTTAAGTTATAATTATGCCTCAAGAATTGTTATGTATGCAGCTTTAACAATCAGGTTTATGTCGTACTGTGAAACATACAATGAACACATGCATTTCTCTCTGCCTCAGCCCCACTTGTTCAGTAATTACAGTGAAATGTTAGCCTGTGATTAGGGACTTGAGGTTGGAAAATTAAAATGCCAGCACCGCAAACCAGTGAGAAGCCTTTGCTGTCGTTAAGTTGACAGGCAGTGCTATATTAAATTTATATCACAATGGGCATGGGTTTATGAATATTCGATTTATGCACTTACAGAGAGGGAAACCTGATGGCACTTTTACAATATCTGTGAATTAAAACTGAAAGCTATCTGTGGAAATGAAAGAGGACAGAGTTACGAGTGGTGTGCACCTAAAAGTCTGTCATCAGCTACAATATGTTAACTGAACCCATAATACACCAATCCGATAGCCGTGAAGGGAACAAAGCTAAGAAAACATGAGATTGCGGTAATATTTCCAAGCCGTCAGTGAGTCGGTTCATATTTCAGTAAATCCAAGGGCAAAACTTGCACGGTTTCTGTGTTTAAATGAAAACTAACATTTAAGTCTCAGTGCTCTCATCAAGTGAGGCCGTGATCAAAGCCTGCAGAGCCGTGTGTTGACAGGAGGAGAGAGCAAATGTCAAGAAATGTCACTATTGTATTAACCACACTGAACAGTGGCATTTCTCTTAAGGGTAATTCTGCACAATTTTGTCTGTACTGTGGATTCTTACAAAATAAGCTGATGAAAATAATTGTCAGTTGTTCATCTTGTCTGTCAACGCTCGCAAAAAATTACTTTTACGAATGTAATCCTCTCCTGGTTGTACTGTACCATGACATGTTCAGGGTTGTTCGTGTTTGTGTGTATATACAAGGATTTATATTTCTCTCTTTACTGACTTTACAATGATGGTATGCAATTGTTCAAGTGTATACTCTTCCACTGATCTCTTACAAACATCAAGGTTTTTTCCCCTCTTAGAGATGGTCTATCCTTCTCTGACTTTTATAAAGCCTCATGTCTCATGGCTGAAAGAAAGCCCCAGAAGAACACTAAACACAGCAGACTTCTCAGTGTCTAGAAAGGAAAAAAGAAATATACTGCAAAACATTAGCATCACAAAAGGAGTATGGCAGCATTGTCCTCTGTTGAGACAGCGAGTCAGGGTGAGTGAGTGAATGAGTGAACAACTCTGTGCATACATAGGGGAGCAGGCCATTAATTTAAGAAGAAAAAACATGATACGGCTCCTTGTCAGGGTCATGTGTGTGAATGCGAGTCCCATTCAGCATGCATGGCCTCACTGAAGTCGTCTAAATATGGAAGCTTGTATTCTTGAACCTGCCAACCAGTCCGACAATGCATGGCAAACACCAAACACGCATCCATGCACTCACAAACCAACTGTGCTCGAGATGGAAAGCAGTTCTCAAAGAGCTCAAAGTCTTACTGAATTCGATTAGAAGGTAATACAGGAATTGACATATTTGGTTTTGGTGAGGCTGCAACAACAAAAGTACACATTTTGCTAAGGCATTCTCTTTATCCAAACAGGACACAGAAACCAAAAGGAAAATTGGGTATTGAAGCCTCTAAATGAATTTCAAAAGAGGCTGTCTTCTTAGTTTTTGAATTCTAGTCACTTATGTTAAGACTCCCCAACTGTGTAATCTGGGACTGGCATACTGAGATGGGAGATTCTCCGCTGTTCAAGCATTTATCACTTCCCTTTGAAGAGGAGATTTGGTGAATTGCCTCATAATTCTTTTAAATGACTTGTTTATGCAAAAATGAACTCCACTTGACTTGATGGCTCTGAATACTTTTGATTGGTTGGTTTGGTGCTGACAGTTTTCTTCATATAGTTAAACAATTCTCCATTTGAATGAGCAATAACAAGCTGTATAAAGTCATAGTCTTTTCTATGAGTAACTTCCAATCTGTAAGTTAAACGTATGTTTACTGTTACTGCAACAATGCAAAAAAAGGATAGTAGTACTAATATTACATTTAAAAAGGTGCATCTTGTAGCATATTGCCTGAGACTACACACAAAGATGCAACTCCCTTGATTTTAACTAATTAGTTTATCAACTGTTATTTACAGTTTTTTAGCTTATACTATAAAAAATGTATTCATAGTCGATGATCCATGGAAACAGGACTTCCAAATACTAAATCCACAGATTATTATGTCATAAACATGTTGGAAAAGACTAAGTGTCTGTCAGCATACTGTTGCAATGATAAATTCAATAAAAACATATCAACATTGCCAATGAAGATTCAACTGGAGGCAAGGCAATTAAGCCGTATTAGTCATGGGAAATCAATGGCTGATTCCTCCAAGGGAATACATTATAGCTGTGTTCGAAGAAAACTACTTTTCAACACCTACTATTGAAATACTAATTCAGAGAAGGCATTTGTTTGCTTGAATACACACTTGATACACTTTCTTTCTGTCTTTCTTTCTTGGAATACCTAGACTACAGAAAACAATTTTCAGCATACAAGGCTTTCACCATGTTTATTGACTTTGTCGGCTTTTATTTATTTATTTTTATTTTCTGCTTTAAGCCTCATTTGAGGAGTATGTGGGAGTGTTTGTGTGTGTGTTCCTTTCGGTTTACTGCAATCACAATCATATGTTGTCATAAGTGCAAAAGTGCAAACCAATTTACTGGCAATCAATACAGATTTACTGCGCTTTGTTTCTTTGTTGTGACAGAGTCTTGAGAGAGAGCTAGAGGGGATGCACACACATTTTCTTGCTAAAGGGACAACTTTATATTCTATCGATATTTCTATATGGTAATTATCTATTGTAAATGATAAACCTTAATTATACACTCTATTTTTTCAACTGCCTCATATTACAACAATTTATGACAATTAGGTCATGATTAAGATATTCATATTCAATCTAATATCAGCATGCCCTCTATAGTTTTCTCACTTCTAGCTTTGACTATACAGTCAATCCTACTGTAGCCTAGCAAGTCAGTTGTTTTGATTCAACTGACTGTTACGGATGTAACAAGATACAATAGGGTTCTCTCTATCTTTACTGGCTCACAATTTCTGTGCAGTTCTTTTAGATGATTGTGGCAAATATTTACTAGAATGTAATTCTCCAGTCCACTGGTTTTCATTTTGGAGTTCACAGATTACCAAGCTTCATGGCTGTCCTCTTGGCATATTGTGTTGTGCACACTATGTTGCTTCCATTTACAGTATGGCATTTGATTGTATTTGAGAACAAAATATTTGCTAAATATCACCATGGATTCTCAAATCGGTCTCTGAACCAGAATCCCACTAACTATTAGCTCCAAAGATGGAAGGGTTTTAAAGATTCATGATATAAATTGGAATGAATGGGAAATCCATAGTTCAGATGAGATGTTGTAAGGAGGGGAAAGGAGGAATGATAGTGTTGTTTGTAGCAGCACGCAACAGTCAAAGCCAATCTGTCTTGGTTCCATTTTGCTGCTCTGAACAGAGCAGGAAGTAATGGCCAGATAAAGGGCTTTTCCCCATGCACTCCATCTCTCTTTCGGCTCTCACTCTGGAGTGGATATGTTGCTGGGCAGCAGTGCTCATGTTTCTCTCAGTGTACGTGTATGATTAAGCTGCTGCTCCTGCAACAGTACTTCTACTGACAACAGTGGGCAGGAATATTACCTATCACTGTATAGAAGAACAACAAAAAGCCTTAGCTAAAGATACACTGTTGCGGCCTTAAAAATGTAAGCTAACATCAATTACTTTAGTTTCTTTCTTTGCTGCTATAAGAGTAGCACTTTATAAGTCTGATTTAGTTGTTCATCTTGTAAACAGCCATATAAACATTGCATAGCTCTTTGATTAGCAACCCTATTTAGAGATCCAGAGGAAAGCATGACAATCGTCATGATTTGTCTATTTACATTGGTAAAAACACTGACTCGAATATAAATATGCATTTAAAAAGTAACGTGTAAACTGATGATGTTGATGATGCTAATGTTTAATCTCAAATTACATGGGACTGCAAAGGTTTCCAACATAGATAAAGCTGCTGTCAAATAAACTAAATGAATTAACATCAGTCTCTTTCAGTTAATGTTTTTTATTGACATTTTTATTACACATAATGTACACATAATAAACTGCATTGTCATCTAGAATTAATTTTATGTACTGTCTGGTTGGAAGAGGTTTGATTTTCTTTTCTTGGTAATTGTTAGCACTGTCGATTGCAGCCCAATTTAGTGTCAGACTAAAAAGAGCTGATATTGATGTTCTGTTTAGCTGGCAGGTTACCACGGAGTCCCGCTGAATAAAAAGCAGTGTTGATTTTATATTGTGTCAGTGTTAACTTGGTGTTTAATCAATGAGTGAATAACACTGATTGAAACAACATCGAACATTGATGGTGAATCAATATTACTTCAGGCTGCAAAATGAACATTAAATGGAAATGTTGACGCACTTACACAAATTCTGTGTTCTGGTTGATTACATGTTAGTCTGCTATTTTTACCAAAGGAACAGACAGCCTACTTATTCAACCGTCTGAGCTGAAATGTGATCCTAATTAAAGGCAGCTGCGACTGTGCAAGATGTCGAGCAAAGTGTACAAATGTAGCTTTGCTTTTTCATTTTGTAAAGCCTATTATTTTTGATCAAGTATAGAGTAATTAGGTATGATATAAAATATAGTTCCTCTAGTTAAGCATATAAAAGCTTCCAAACGTGAATGTACCTTTTACACAAGAAAAGAATGATAGAAAGGAGAATGGTACGTCAAGCCGGTGAGTTGTAACCTTGTGAAGCAGCTGGACTCACAAGATCTTGAAATCATTATATCGTCTGAGAATCCAGCTTTCGGGCTTGAAGCTTTGAGTTTTATCCAAGCACAGTGGTGTCAGAACAATCCTGCAGCATCTTATGTGGAACTATTGGCAGCTACGGCCTGAGCTGCTTTAACACTAAGTGTGTGGCCATGTGTGTGAAAAGTGACTGCTTAATAAACACCAAAGGAGGCAGCTAAAGAGGCTAGCCTAGTGGTTATATCCAAACTGGAGTCTATTCCTTAATTGAAAGAACATGACTGGAGGCTTATCTTAATGGAAAAGAGGTTTTCTCGCCTCCTACAGCTGGTTTAGGTTCATTACTCTGATTGGTTAAAGTTTGCCTGTGTTGGTTGGTGATAGATCCTTCGTCCAATCACCTGGCCTGTATTTTCTTTGCCCTTTTCCAAACAGTTCCACCCGACAACCTTCCAGATGTTCCTGTGAAATAAACCATCTGCCACAGTTAGGTTAGGCGGGGTGTAAAGTTTTAGTAAATATCTGTTCATAAGCCATCATTAGGCATCATACACAGACATAATCAGATCATTTTATTCCTCCATTCACAGGTTTAAGTTACACTTTGTCTTCCAACTTTCAACAGTAAAGGTACTGCCTTCTGGAGGTTTAATACCATTATCTTTGGGTTCAAAGCATTTAGAGAGAACACACTGACTCTAGATCTCTGTTAATAGGCAGCTTTATCCATGACCCCAATCACACTGGGATTTCCTGTGAAAAGTGGAAACCGTTACAAAAAGACCCGTAGGTCACAGCTGTGAGCTGCATCAACAGTCAGAATGGCTCCAAGCCAGCTAAATTTCAAACAAAGCAGATTTACGAGTCACCCATAATTTCAACTGTTTAAGAAAAAATCTTACACAAAAAAAGGGCCATAATACTTGGTACACTTTGGGAAATTGAGTTCTGTATGTAATGAATATGTATGTAAATCTCTGTATTTAAGATTTAACAGGTTCATAGCACACATAGGCGAAGAAGAAACCTCCAGTTTTCATGCAATGCCAAGATTTGTACACAAATATTCAGTGTGTATATCAGAAATCACATAAGAAAAACTAGTGGAAAGTTTTATCCTGAGATTGCCTAGATGTAAGTTCGGGTAAAGAGTATAAAATTTAGATGACAAGAAGGTGCCATTTAAATAAAACACAAATGGACGCTCGCAAACTATGATTGTGCTGGCATTTCCTCTCAGGGTATGTTCCTATTTCCCCCTCCTTTTATGTCAGCTTTGTGTTGTTTGCACTGCTTTACTCACAGCTGAACCACCAAAAAACATTTAATAACAACATGACCCTGATCCAAACTTATTATTGAGCTGAAACGGTCATCGTTCCTTTGGGAAGCACCTACATCATAATTCTGAGATCCATTTTTAGACAGTTTTGTTGCACAACTGTTTGGCAACTTATGTTCAAAAGAGCATTTACTTTTATCTGTATGCTCACAGGAGACCCTTTAACAGTTTGCATGAAGGGCCGGTCAATATTAGAAGACCACACGCACAAATATACAATCTCACAGCATAGCATTGTCTATATCCTACGGAAGAAGAAAGTACGTCAACCATTGCAGCAATATCGACTGGTACAACAGCTTTTCCTCACTTCTTTTATCCCTCAGGATCGCTATGGCAATACTGCCTCATTTAATTTACACTATGTCTCTCTTTCTCTTATTCTACCATATCCTCAACCATTTTCTTTTCTCACCTCTCTCTCATTACATTCTGTATATATTTTCATGTTTCTATATGCTTCCCTGCTGAATTTGTTCCATCTTCTTTTGTTTACTGGTGTCTCCTCTCCATCCCTGCTTAGACCAATCTATCATTTTCCATTTTCAACAAAATTCCCTCCATCCATCTCGTATCATGTGCATCCATCTGTTTCCGTCAGTCTATCATCCACCCTTCTTTCGTTGATCCTTGGTTTTATCTGCCTATCTTTAGCTCATCTACTGTACGCTCTGTCTATCCTGCCTGGTTTTATCTGCATCACAATGCACTGGAAAGTATGGCTGTCTTTCTTAGCCTCCATCTCCTCACAGATGTCACTCACAGTCTCTTCTTCTTTTGTTCCGGTAGTTCTTTTTGATGTACTCGGTCTCCTTCTGTGTTCACGTTATCTGCTTTGACCAATGCGATTGGCCTCATTACATTCTGCCTTCTCGTGTTCTCTTTGGCTGTTCTCTGATCTGTGTTTTTTCAATTAAATATAGTACTGTGTGCAACAGCAGTTTTACTATATTTAAGTTTGGTCCCTCTCTGTTTGCAATGATTTCCATCTGGACATCTCGCCTACTAACCAGCTTTCACTTTTCTTGTGTTTCTTCTCAGCCTGGCCACAATTCTCAAATTATGCATAACTTTTCAGCAAACACTGTTGTATTGCAGTTAAAGGATACTCCAGTTTTTAACTGAGCAACACTTTTTAAGCTGTACCGATTATGTGACACTGTGTTTTCTACATCTAATTGTAGAGTACCAACACAGTTCACACTAGATATGCAGCAATTAAGCAATTTCAATATTAACCCCAGTTAAAACATGACATGGTTTTGTAACTAAAGGTTCAGCTACACTGAGTGTTTCTGTCACTTACGATGAACGAAGTAGCAGTGAGTTAAAAGCTGTGCTTTCAGTGCAACGCAAGCAAACAGCAACAAAACAAGGAAAGGAACGCTGCACTTTTTACAAACTGAACGCTCGCCAAAACAGTGATGTAATCCCCATGAGGGCCCAACATCTGCACAAGAGTTTTCTTTCCATTTCTACTGAAGAAATAAAATGCTCATCTGATTTTATACATTCATAGTGTAAACATAAATAAGGCCCTTAATTGTAATACTGCAAAACTGCAATTACCCTTTAGATTCAAAGCATATCAAAGACATTTTCTCTGTGTGTGTGTGTGGTGTGTGTGTGCATTCAGTACGCATACACAGACACCCTCCAAACGTTCACACTGTCATTCATGCACACATTCAAGTAGGTCTAAAACGCTTCAGTGACAGAGACGAGCAGATAGAAAAAAGTCATTAAAAATCATTCAAAGAAAATAAACTTCACTTCATCAGCTCTAAGAGTATCCTTGGGGCCAGACTGTGCATGTTGTGAATTCAAGACTTCATCTGTGTTTCTTTGCAAAGAAAATGAGAATCACTTTCTATTCATCGACAACTGATAAGCAGACCAATTTCAATAACAAAAGGCCCGTCTTTGTTTCTGGGGAGTTGAAACTACCATCTACCATGAATAAATATCTTCTCTGAAAGCGTCTCTGAGGTGTGTGAGGTTAAGGATGGGGTTATCTGTATCTGTGTTGGAGATGTGACCTGAACAGGAAGGGCCTTCCTTCCGTCAAACTCTCGAATCGGAAACACACAGGAACTTAACAGCAGACACAGAGACAGAAAACAGATTGAAGCAGTTAGTCAAACTGTTTTGTCATTTAGCCGACAACCACATTACATGCACTCTCTCCCTTTCATTGCTTTGCACGTTTCCTTGCATCTCCTGTCCCATTTGGCTTCTCCAGTGAAATCAAAAGCCCTGTAATAAGATGGAGATGCTGCCAACTCAAGTCATCCCTCTGGCTCTGACAAGCAGAGAGACAGGCAGGCACGCACCCAGGAAATTACGCAGACACAGGCATGCATACACAAAGACTCACAGTGTAGATAAGCAAAAGCAGAAAGATTTGTGCTGGATAAAAAATAAGTCAATACATTAGAATACAGGAGTTTTTGCTATTCAGAGATTATTCTGTGGAAGTTGCTTTTAAATTTTACACTATTCTTTTGTGTATCATTGAGATGGTCATTCAGCTGTGATAAATAAGTAAAAGCTCTTCGATATTACTGACAGAATTTACTCTGCTTTCATGTGCTTCAAAAACGCCGCTTACAGTGAATACGGTCTGATTTCCTACCCTCCTACCACACCACCTTCAGTTCATTTAATTGCAAAATAAAATGAACTTGAACAGATTTGTGTCAATAAAACACACAAACAAAACACTCCAAAAACAGAACTGTATAGTTTATGCAAACATATCACGTACTTGATTCCATCATATTTGAAACTAAATGTTGTGGTTTTACAATATCCAGTCCTGTCAGACGTACAAAAACAACACAATCACACTCATGCTAACACACATCTAGCAAGACAAGACGCCTACACATAAAGTGTCAGTTTAATAGCCCAGCTGAGGAACACTTCCTCTTCTAATCTCAAGCTGGAACAATCTTAATGTGACAGTTTTGGTAAACAGTATCTGAGAGGTTTGGTTTATTAGCAGGGTAACGTTACACGTTCTCTAAACACACAAACACTGATACACATTCGCAGGAGATTCAGTATGTCCGTAAAAACAGCAACAGCAGCTCATTTTGAGTTGACAACTTTTGTCAAAACATGTCAGAATCTTCACTGGAAACTGCAATTTTTTTGTCTTACCATGTATATGTGCGCACCACCTTAGAATGTGTTTGTGTCTGATTGTGTAGCTTGTCACATGCCTGTACCTAAACTGTGTGGGGGTGGTGTGGGTGTGTGTGTGTGTGTGTGTGTGTGTGTGTGTGTGTGTGTGGTGTGTGTGTGTGTGTGTGTGTGTGTGTGTGTGTGTGAGTGAGTGTGATACTGTCAAGATTCAAAGTTAACAGTGAAACTTGTGGAACATGAACTCTAATGGGACTATAAAAGGCAGATGGGATGACGGTTAGATTGCCAACTTGAAAATCAAAGCAGCGCTGTCACAACTGGTGGACAAGCTGTCATTGAAAGACCCCAATAAGATGTGAAAAACAAAACAAACCAAAACCTTTCAAAGGAATGTGAAGCCACATGAAGACGTGGGACCAATACAAGAGCTTGATTAAGGAAGGGAGCAAGTCTACAGCAGCGTCCAGCGTCTCCCGAAACTTGCTCCCAATGTTCCCCTGACACAGTTTGATAGACCTGAACCTGTCAGTGTGCTGTTCAAGGACAGATGGATGGCTAGAGACAAAAACTTCATAATAGCTATCTAGAGAGAAAACTTCATAATAACAGCGCTGTCACCAAATGATGGAATCTTCCCTGGTGGGTGAGACAGTCCCTTTTTCATACGCGTAAATATGTGCAAACTCACATTTCCCTTTAGACAAACAGCCCATTCCCACTGACAAGTACCTGTAACAGCCCTCCATACCTTATTCACTGCTAACAACTGTGACCTGAATATGTCGCTATCCATTCTAAGATTGCTACAATACTGGCCACTGAATGATGAGCTGCATTCTGAGGAACAAGCTCAAATCATGCTATGGATGCTGCCACGACTGCAGCTCTAAGCGATTCTGCACTGCAGGAGAACAGTTTTCTTTTCATTAGTGTGCATACCGGTACCCTTATGAATTTTATATAAAGTTGGACCAGTCAGCCGACATTCTGCAGACCCATTAGCTACCATAACGCACTCATCTGCCTTTAATGTACTTTACTCGTTTGGCTTGAAAGTTTTGAAAAGCTTTAAGACCGATATAAAATGTTAGATTGTGCGTCGAGGAGGATTTTGTTTTTTTTAAGAGCAAACAAAGTGCAATGAGAGCCACCATGGAGGTTACATCCAGAGAACTATGTCGATAGTATAACATAAGACGTTAGACATGACTGAACACAATTAAAACTGACATACATATAAAGGCTTTCAAACATTCAATACTGTGATAAGTTGGATTACCTCACAGCAGAAATACGTGTGGTCTTATTTCTGGGCCATTTATTGTCCTAAGGGGAAAAATATGTATGTATTCACACAAGTTTCCAATTGACCTTAAGAAGTGGCCCTAGACTTAAGTTTGAAGGTTTCCTAGAACTGGTGGCTTCCCTTATCTTAATCCTTTCAAATGCATACTCAAATGGGATCCAGATCCCCATGACCCTGAATAGCAATAAGCAGTTGAATAAAATGGCTGCCTGGGTGCTAATATTAGTATCCCAAAAATATATATCATCAGAGAGTAAAGGTAATGATCTCTGAAAACATCGCAGCCATGAGTCCACCTCAAGTGCAACTTCAAGATTGATGAATTGAAAAATGTGAAGAAGTGACAGAGTGTGAATATTGATGCGGTGTGATGTAGGTTTAAGCAGACCAGACTATATTTAGTCACCCACCTCCACCCCCAAGCTGTGACAACGTTTGATTCTCTGTGCTTCATTTTAAATGGACTCTAAAAGAATTATCTGCTGTCAGTGCAATTATCTATGGACAGTGAAGACCGTATAAAACCCAACACACACACACACACACACACACACACACACACACACACACACACACACACACACACACACACACACACACACACACACACACACACACACACACACACACACACACACACATACTGGTTTCCATGGTTGACGAGGACCAACTTTTTCATCATCACTTGTGGGTACCACCCTTTCTAAAGGTTCTACAGGGATGAAAAAAATCAGGTAAACTAACCACATCCTTGTAAGCTCATACACGACTTCAAACATCTCAATTGTTGAAGTCATGAATTCACCATACCATGTGGGGACGTATGAAAATCAAGTTTCTATGTTGATGGGGACCTCATTTACATATTATTTGTATAATTCACACAAATTCCTATGGACTAGTGGGGGACTTTGCAAACAAGTGTATTACTAATGAACATGACACCCTCAGTTTATCGCATTTGTTAAAAAAGTTTAATCTAGAGGTTTAATCTAAGAATTAGAAGATAAATTAGTAGTTAAGCCATTTAAATCCTGGAAATTCAGCTTTACTTCATAGATAGAGATGTAGCACGAGCCCCCGAAAAGGAGCTAGTGATGCAAAGTGTAATTCTAGCCATAGACCCACCTCTGCTGTGTATGTCATCACCTTTATAACATAGGAACATTTATATTTGACTAATTTATATCCTTAGTTTTGATAGCACTATCAGTGTGATCGAAGTATTTAGATGAAATAAAGAAAAAGCTGTCTCTATTTATGGATAAAAAATTCAGACTCTCAAAATATTGTCTTGATATTTTCCAAACCATATCATACCCACAAAACCTTTAACCTCTCTGCTTTCCACTGTAAAAAAGCTCGTCTTCAGTCTTACAAAGTGAAAACTATTCTATTTTAATCACAGCCAACCACTCAGCACCACCTTAACAGAACGACTACTAATAATTGAACAAATCATTAAACTCACATTTAGATTGCAGATCTTAAATTTTATTAGTTCAACTATATTGACAAATCTAACAATATACAATATCAAATATCGGGTCAAATGATCCAATCAAGCTCTCAAAGAACAAAACTCAAATGCAAAATGCAGAACCTCTTTCAGACATGGAGAAAAAAAAAAAAGCCTTACCAGATAGTTGGTGACATTCAAATTATTCACACTGAAATTTCCTTTTGTAGGCTGTGATTCTGTTGTAAACGTAGAACTTCAGGTTCTGCCAGTCCCGGTTCTTAAAGAGCTTCTGGTTTCAGCATTTAAACACCTCTCACAGTCACTCTTTCCTGGTACCACACAGGATGTGATGAATCGATTCATGTGCCTTTCCACGGCCCTGGCACCTCTGTCTGCTGCCAGGGAGTCTCTCTTCTTCTTCAGGGGGCCTTTACCTTAAAGTGGTCAGAAAAAACACATTTCTAATGAAAGCATAAGGAGGCATGCTAGAATTGCCAGCATCTACAGTACAAATAAAGTTATGTACACATTGTCAAGTAGTGATTTGTGCATTCTTCGCCTTGGACTGAAGATCATATAAGCCATAAATATTTGTTACAAGCTGCTCAGTCCTAGTCCCTTTCATTACACTGCTTAAACCTTTGTCAATACTCAGGACATGTGGTTGGTTTGGGGGCAGGCCATTATTACAGTTTCAATGTCAAAATGTTAAAATCACAAAGTTGTTGGTGGAAACATCTCTAGAGGGATATGATACAAGGAAAAATCTGACCTGGGATTCAATAACTGGGTTTAATAGTAGTAGTTAATGGCTGGTTATTGGTTGATAAGCAGAGCAACCCTTTGTGAAATATACATCTTGCTGCCAGTTGTTAATTGAGGATTAATAGCAGAGAGTATTGGAAGACGTGACCGCTGTTTGCACTACTATAGCATTTGGCTATCTGTAATTTAGTTAATACACTGACAATGCATATTCAAAAATTTTCAAAAAAAAATTCAAAAAAGGAGCAGACACAATCATTACTGAAACATAAAAAATGTGAAAAAAAATGTTCACCTTTGGAGGAAGGCTTCACAGCACTAACTCCTGAAGATATCTCATCTTCTGATGATGGTGGTTCACGTCTTTTGGATGGTTGGGGTGGCATTTCATTTCTGTCAGTGTGATGAAATGTCTCCTCAGCTGATGAATCTATGGAAATTAATCAAAAGCCAACATTTTCAAAAATATGTATACTTAACATGCAGTATTACGTTATAGTCATACGAAGGGAGAGAAAAGTGCCAGGTGATTGTGAGGTCTTTTTTTTTTTTTATGGACGATTTTGTGATGCAAATGTATCACTTTTTGAATGCATATTGCTTTTTGAAGCAAAAAACTTTCTTTGAGACCCAGCAAACTAGTTCGAACTACTTTCTTTAGCACCAAAAGCGGGCCAGAAGTCGGTTGACTGCTGATGCACAACACTGATGGTGAGGATGTTGTACACTTCATGTCAAAAAATCTATCCCTTTAATAAGAAGAGTAAACCCCTTCGTGAAATCTACATCTTGCTGCTAGTTGTTAATTTAGGATTAATAGCAGAGGGTATTGTAAGGCTTCCATGTGGCCGCTGTTTGTACTACTACAGCATTTGGCCTGAAGCAGACCAGTCATTATTGAGATACAAAAAAGAAAATGAGTTCACCTTTGGAGAAGGCTTCACAGCACTAACTCCTGAAGATATCTCATCATCTGGTGGTGGTGGTTCACATCTTTTTGGATGGTCGTGAAGGCATTTCATTTCTTCAGAAGGATAAAATGTCTCCCTCAGCTGATGTTTCTATGGAAATTAAATCAAAATCAATCATCATCATCATCATAATAAAAAAAAGTTTACCCAACATGTTTTATATAATACTGATAATACATGTTTACCTGTATTTGTGACACTAGGGCTTTTAATTCTAATTAGTGCACATATATGCATTAAACCCATTAAAGTGTAAAACTCTGTAGTTCATATATAAGTACATATTATTCAACTGATGAAAAGCTGTTTAAGCTGTTTTAAGCTGTTTATTTTCTGTTGATTCCTCAAATTGATGATAGTGGGCACACAGCTGTTTTGTGC
Organism: Nibea albiflora; assembly: GCA_014281875.1. NCBI lineage: Eukaryota > Metazoa > Chordata > Actinopteri > Sciaenidae > Nibea > Nibea albiflora. The sequence goes on from CM024801.1 coordinate 15,942,709, forward strand.
AGAGCAAAGTGCCACCTGGCCCATAAGGGTTTACTTTACATGAGCAAGCTACATAGTGTTCCACCTGTCACAACCTCACTTTGAAAGTAACATTGTCATGGAGTTGAAGCTCTGTGATTTCATCACTGGTTTATGATAATGGAGGCAAACAATACACACCCATCACCACTGGGACAGTTTCCATCTTGGATGCTCCGGTCTTCCTCATCACTGTCCAGAAGTCTTTCTGTGGAAATCATACAAAGCACAGCTTGAAATGTAATCAAAACCATCTACAACAATAATTCATAATTTTAAAAAGTAAAATGAAATAAAATACCATCTGGTTCTATCCCAATTTCATCCAGGTTTTTGCCATGAAACTCAGATAATCTTCCTTGCTCGAGTGCCATAAGAACTTTGCTGATCTTGGCGAGTTGCAAGGTCTTCTCAGGGAGTCGATAGAACTCCCGATGGACTCTTATATCATGTCCAAGAAAGTTTGGCCAGCTGGTCCATCTCTGTGTCTGTCATGTTCAGCACAGTCGAAAGGGTAGCAGCATGCTTTCGCAGTTTCGTAGATGTCAGTGCCTTGGGACACTTTGCACCACACACCTTCGCAAAGCCACGGAGGCAGTCTGAACCTCGGAAATGTGTCATAGCTTCAGGTCTTGCAAACATATAAATATTGTCCTTAGAACCCCGCAGGCCTCTCTCTGCTGGACAAGGAGTTCTAATGCACCCAGCATTTTTTGGAGTCAGAAAGAATTGGAACAGGGCGACCACGTTTTCCTCTAATGACAATCCTTGAGAAGTGTCTGCAGAGTTTTTTTTTCCACTTCGGAGAGTGCCCAGTCTACATCCTCATGTGGATCAGAAGAGTCTCTTGATGAAAATGCAGATAAGGACATGCTTGCCACCTCTCCTTCCCTGCGCCGGTTGAAGAGAATGATCTGGGCCAGAGACACTTTTGCCAGGCTCCATCCAGGCTTTTGAAGAGGGACTTTTAGAGAGTGAATTGTACCACTCATTTTGCATTTGACTGAGATATGCATGCATTTTTTGGACATCTTCAGTAAAGGGCATGAGAGTGGGCACATTCCATTTTGCTTCCCTGATGTTCCTCAAAGCCGTGGCCGAGATCATTGCATTCCACTTTTCCTGATGGACTCTTGAAACTCACTAGAATTCTTCACAAGTTCTTTGTTGTTTGACATTAAACCCTGAGCTTTTAATAGTTTTGCTTGCTTTAACCAGTGCATGTCCAAGTTATTTGCTAGCGATGGAATCAAGAACTTATTAGTTTCACTGTCATACCCACATGTAGCCTTGACAGCTTTGACAGTCTCCATGTACTTCTTTGATTTATGAGATCTTCCATTTTTTTAATGTGGTGACTCTCCTTGCATTGTGAATCAGCCTTCCCATTTCTCGCATCTTCTCCCGGACACACTGTTGATTCTTGGCTGATGTTCCACCTTTGTTCAACAAATGCTGCCCAATATCAGTAACTACTTGATCATTTTTTATGATATCTGTGATTGGGTCAGGATTCATGGCACTGATTACGCCCCAGAGTTGTTTACTAATGTGCGAAGGCACAGGCCCTGTGTATGTACACATGGACTGAACACGATTCTTTCCTGGTTTGGGGGCAACTGACCGAGGTGAAAGTCTACAATTACGCATGTGTCGCCCACAGGACCTTTCTTGTAAAAAGTGCTTGACAATATGCACAATGCATAAAGTCATTTCCCTGTGTCTCTTTAGATGGTCGTTTAAATGGTACCAATTCCCCCTTTCCTGACTCCATAACAGCAGCGTTGTGAGCAAAATTCCTCTGTTGCGAATGTAATCTAGTTGTTTTCTCCTCTCCTTGGAACCCTTTGGAAAGCTTAGAGCTTTAGCGACATCAGACTTGTTTTCATGCGCTTTTTCTAGATGCCTTGCCATCTTAGCGTAAGGCTTACAGCAATACAAACAATAATGTCTCTTGTCATACACTCTATTCCCACCTCTTTTTGGCATGCACTAACGATTATGCGGTCATTATGTTCTGACTTGAACAGGGTACGTCTTCTGCTTCAGAGGCTTCAGATGTAAGGAGGTGCCGGTCAACGGTCATATTGCCTGGTTGTTGTGCTGTCACAGGGATGGGACTCATTGATTCAGAGACATTGAGTATATCATCAAGAGCCCTTTGAATCCTTTGGTTTGGGAGAAGACCTTTATCGCTGTCACTCTCACTTTCGCAAGTGGTACCTGGAATGTAATCATCTGCACTCTCTGGTGTAGAATCATATAGTTCATCCGAATCTTCAAGATCTGTGTCTTCAATCTAAAACAAAACAAACAAAAAACAATATTTAGAATTATGTAAAATAAAAAAAAGGTTGCCAATTGTTTAGTAATAGAAATGATCTACAAAACTTTCAATAATAATAACTTCTTTACATTACATTAAACTGTTGAGTATTCTGATGTACAGTACTCCTGACCAGCCAAGGTAAGTCTGTGTTCACACAACTTTGAACAGGCTTTATGGGGACATGTCACACAATGTTACAGATCCTTGTGGGGACCAGTTTTGTCCAATGTTTTCACACACACACAGGTTCTACTCAGACCCTGGTGGAAAGTGAGTTGTGGGGACGTCCCCTTGTGGGGACATGTCACACACAATGTTACGTTTTGTCCAACGTTTTCACACACACAGGCTGTACTCAGACCCTGGTGGAAAGTGAGTTGTGGGGACGTCGTAGGTGTCCAGAATACATTGATAATAAACCAGGAAAGAAAATTCCTGTGAAGTTTAATTATGCTCCAAGTACTCCACTACCACCAACCTTCTAGATGCATTATGTGAGGAAGCTAAGTGTACAGGTTCAGAAGAGATTACCACCACATTAAACCTCCATCCTTCTGTTAGCTGCTTAAAACAACTAATATACAAACACATGGCATAGAGAGAGACTGCTCAATTAAGGCTGAAGTGATGAACATTAATGTACCTGTTCAGGAGTGTTGTTTGCACAAGTGGCATCATCCATCTGAGTCTCTGACAGGGGGGAAGGATGGGAGACTTCCTCCACCATGTTAGTTGTAATGCTGGTTATCTGTAAAGAAAAGTTTTATAGTGACAGTGTTTTTAGAATATGAAAGTATAAAGAAACAAATGTTCAATCTGATGCAAATACTGCATAATATGCAAATAGATGGAAGTTTTGTCAGAAAAAAATCTCTGAGATGAGATGCATGCCATCATAAACCAGACTTCAGAGAAAAACATTTAATTCACAGTAAATATTCTTTACTGGCCAGCCATGCCATTGCTGCATTTACACAACTTTGATAGAACAGGCTTTATAGGGACATGTCACACACAATGCTACAGATCCTAGTGGGGACCAGTTTTGTCCAATGTTTTCACACACACACAGGTTCTACTCAGACCCTGGTGTAAAGTGAGTTGTGGGGACGTCCCCTTATGGGGACATGTCACACACAATGTTACGTTTTGTCCAACGTTTTCACACACACAGACTGTACTCAGACCCTGGTGGAAAGTGAGTTGTGGGGACGTCCCCTTGTGGGGACATGTCACACACAATGTTACGTTTTGTCCAACGTTTTCACACACACAGGCTGTACTCAGACCCTGGTGGAAAGTGAGTTGTGGGGACGTCGTAGGTGTCCAGAATACATTGATAATAAACCAGGAAAGAAAATTCCTGTGAAGTTTAAATTATGCTCCAAGTACTCCACTACCACCAACCTTCTAGATGCATTATGTGAAGAAGCTAAGTGTACAGGTTCACAAGAGATTACCACCACATTAAACTTCTGTCCTCCTGTTAGCTGCTTAAAACAACCAGAATACAAACACATGGCATAGAGAGAGACTGCTCAATTAAGGCTGAAGTGATGAACATTAATGTACCTGTTCAGGAGTGTTGTTTGCACAAGTGGCATCATCCATCTGAGTCTCTGACAGGGGGGAAGGATGGGAGTCTTCCTCCACCATGTTAGTTGTAATGCTGGTTATCTGTAAAGAAAAGTTTTATAGTGACAGTGTTTTTAGAATATGAAAGTATAAAGAAACAAATGTTCAATCTGATGCAAATACTGCATAATATGCAAATAGATGGAAGTTTTGTCAGAAAAAAATCTCTGAGATGAGATGCATGCCATCATAAACCAGACTTCAGAGAAAAACATTTAATTCACAGTAAATATTCTTTACTGGCCAGCCTTGCCATTGCTGCATTTACACAACTTTGATAGAACAGGCTTTATAGGGACATGTCACACACAATGTTACAGATCCTAGTGGGGGCCAGTTTTGTCCAATGTTTTCACACACACACAGGTTCTACTCAGACCCTGGTGGAAAGTGAGTTGTGGGGACGTCCCCTTATGGGGACATGTCACACACAATGTTACGTTTTGTCCAATGTTTTCACACACACAGGTTCTACTCAGACCCTGGTGGAAAGTGAGTTGTGGGGACGTCCCCTTATGGGGACATGTCACACACAATGTTACGTTTTGTCCAACGTTTTCACACACACAGACTGTACTCAGACCCTGGTGGAAAGTGAGTTGTGGGGACGTCGTAGGTGTCCAGAATACATTGATAATAAACCAGGAAAGAAAATTCCTGTGAAGTTTAAATCATGCTCCAAGTACTCCACTACCACCAACCTTCTAGATGCATTATGTGAAGAAGCTAAGTGTACAGGTTCACAAGAGATCACCATCACATTAAACTTCCGTCCTCCTGTTAGCTGCTTAAAACAACTAGAATACAAACACATGGCATAGAGAGAGACTGCTCAATTAAGGCTGAAGTGATGAACATTAATGTACCTGTTCAGGAGTGTTGTTTGCACAAGTGGCATCATCCATCTGAGTCTCTGACAGGGGGGAAGGATGGGAGTCCACCATGTTCTTAGCTGTATTGCTGGTCGCCTGTAAACAAAAGTTTTATAGTGACAGTGCTTTAGAATTTTACAAATGTATTTAATTTTCATTGGGTTCTCAATTTTAAAAAAAGACTGAAATTGTACATTTGATTACAGTGTAACTGCTTGTGTATTTCTGTGTTGTCTTCATCTATGTGACTTTATATAGTTATATAGTATATCATTAGCTGTTTCTTGGGCCAAAAATGTTGCATCCAGAGTTAAGAAAGTGCTGTAAGATGCTGCTTTTAGCACAGCACATACTTGCTTATACTCTTATACACCATGGTTTATGACTAGTCTATGAAAAACAACGGTCCAGGAACAGATGCAAAGATTATTTGCTACTCCATTTCTCCTGCTTTCAATTGTAGCTGCTTATGTCAATGACACCTATGTCATCAAAGCAACCCACACAGACTAATCTAATCCGATGATTTAACAATTAACAATGCAGATACTCAGCCAAAGAATTGACTTGAGAACAGATTTGCCTGAGGTTTGAACATAGCCTTAGACTAATATCCTCTATCAGATTCAAATGCTAATCCATTAACCTACAAAGTTATTAAATACATTCTGAACAATTCTGTACATTGTGTACTGTTCAACATACCTGTGTTCTCCATGGGCAGTCCTCACCCCCATAGTCATAGGTAATTTCTTCTCCTTCTTTAATGTCGTTCAGGGCAAACAGACAAAGGTGCGGGTTTCCATTCACTTCAATTTTTTTCATCTTACAGTTTGGAGATCTGTGGTCGTCGTTGACTAGCCGTCCGAACGATCCATCATCTCTTGAGGCATCAATGCTTAAAAAGAAGGAAACATGAGAAAAGAGGGGATACAAACAACACAATATATCACTGCAAAATCAAAGCCTCACTTGTTCTACTAGAGTGTAGATAGTATTAAATGGTATAGTACATGCACAATTGGAAGTCTTACCACCATGTTTTCCCTCTCCACTTGAAGGCAAACATGAAAACAGTGCATGACGGATGGTAAAGTTTTCTTCTTCTCTGGGATTCTGCATCATTTATCCTATCTCCCCTATATTCACAACAAAATCTCCTTTGCAAATCGAATCTTTTGCAAATACACCACGCCCTGTAAAAGACAACAAACATATTTTCAACAGAACAGGAAAAGCTATCCATTCTTTCATGTGTCTAGATTTCACCAGATAGTAACTAATTTGAAACAGATAAATCACATCAGACTCCACCTTACCTTTTACTGCATTTATGTACTTCACCTCTAATTTGGTTGTTTTGTCAGACTTTGAAACAACATGATGACTTGCATCTTTAAGGGGGCTGATACGTGGTCGCATCTCAAACTGCAGGGAAAATATTTCATTTGCATTACATTCAGTTAGAATTTGATGTCTTTAAAGGTATTGACTATATACAGTGGAAACCGCTTATCGTGATCACGTTTGTCCAGAGTTAATCACTGATCACTATAAGAGGTTTATTATAACCTATTTTTTTATTATTTCACTTCTTTTATGCAGGACATCATTTAACTGCCATTTGTATAGTTTTCAATGAGAAAAATGTAACGAAATGGTCATCAGGGGCGATCCTCTCATCAAGCTCCAAAACTCACCAGTCTGCACCTCGATCACAGACCACAGCGTGGTTTTCCACACAGCATCATTTACAGTAACTTACGTGACACGTCTCAGTTCAGATCAGCGGTGCTGCTGCCCGTGTTTTTTAAAATAAGTGAACTACTACTAGGCTACAGTAGCGCTGCAAACTTCTGAATGAAATAGTATAATACGAATAGTGTGTGACTGTCGGACCGGATTGACCGACTGGGCGGGGGGCACTATGAGTTACACTTCTACTGCGCACTGCTGTCACGTAGTGCGCCTCTCTCTCTCTCTCTAGGCTACAGTAGCGCCGCAAATTTCTCATTCATCGCCTTGTTTGTTTGCGAGTGTTTCAGGATGATTTTCATGAATGAAATAGTATAATACGAATAGTGTGTGACTGTCGGACCGGATCGACCGGGGGGGCACTATGAGTTACACTTCTACTGCGCACTGCTGTCATGTAGTGCGCGTCTCTCTCTCTCGCTCGCTCGCTCTCGCTCGCTCTCGCTCTCGCTCTCGCTCGCTCTCGCTCGCTCTCTCTCTCTCTCTCTCGCTCTCTCTCGCTCTCTCAATAACGTAAAAGAGCGCTATGCGGAGATGAACGGAACGAGTCAAAAGCAGAAAATCTATTCCCGGCATCCGTGGTTGATATAAAGTGTATAGGTTTCATTCATCCATGTTTTGACAGATGACACAAACAGCCACTGATGTTGAGTTGCGCCGCACCTCACCGTCATGTGGCTCAACCAGCCAGGTGACGCACACAGCACAAGACACGGCGGCTTGTGCAGGCTGCTGCAGCCGTGCGCCGTGCACGTAGTTTTGCAATTGTTTTTAGCGCATGTTTTCATCCATAAAATGACCAAAAATTAACACTATAAGCTCATTTCTTGATCACTATCAGCACATTATTTAAACAGCATTTGTATAGAAATGATTTTTGTCCCGAGCCTTTTCATCCATATAAGCGGTTCATTACTATATCCGTGATCACTATAAGCTGTTTCCACTGTAGTATATTTTATGCTTTTAGGAATTGTTTGCTTTCAATATTTATCATGCTCTAAAGCTACGTCATCTGAAAAATCTTTAAACAACATAGGGGAGCCGAATTTCACCACATAACTTTGAGAGCAGTCAGACTAAACATTTCAAACTGTCTTTCTTGCTTGCATTTAAATCATACACTCGGTGGCTAACACTAGCCTAATGCTAACTAGCTTTCCTGCAAACTAGTTAATTAAATACATTTGACGGTTGAACATGATTATGTCATACAAATGCACTTACCTTGTGTTTCACTTTGGCTCCTCTGCACAAATTCTTCACTTGTTAATAGTATATTCTGCAAATAATCTTCTGACATCTTCTTCGTCTCCAAAATCATTCCCAATGAGGACCAGGAAGTGGGTGGTACCCAACCATATTTGGAATGTGTGTGTGTGAAGAGCGATGGGTGCAGTACCAGCCAGAAAGTGTTGGGGGAGCTCCTGTGCACGCCACACACACACACACCCACTAAAAAACATGTGTTTTGGGCCGATGCTAAAAACCACACAGGCACTCTCAGAACAGCTTTTGGAAGTAACTTAAAAAGGTTTTTCCTTATGGGGACCTGATTTTTTGTCCCCACACTGAAACTGGGCTCCCCATACCGTGACTGTGTAAACAGATCGTTGTCCCACACAGTGATAATTACCAGAACACACACACACCACACACACACACACACACACACACACACACACACACACACACACACACACACAAACATGCACGCATTATTGAGGTATTGAGGAATATGTGAGGCACACTTTATCTGCGCACACAGCAAAAGCTATTGTGCACGAGTGCCAACAACTTCACCTTTTCTTACTAATATATGACCGGCAGGTAAATGATGCTGTAAACAAACAAACGGCATCATTGCAGTGGAAAATGAACAACAACTTGAAAACAATCAGTCGCTGTTCAGGAGACAGAAAATGTCCATGGTGACAACCCGTATCAGTGCAGTGGGTTACCTTACATGCTCAAGATGATATAAATTTTAGACATGCCTCTCTTATTGCTCAGCATATACAGCTCTGCACCAATTTTCTCAACCTGCCACTGCACTGTTGCGATAAACGTTAAATCAATCTCTTCTGTTTTGGGTTGTTTGTTATGACACTCTCTCAGCTCACATCCAGCTTTCCTGGACCTCTGACACCCCACAAATAGAATTTTACTGAGAAAGTTGAGTGGGTGAGAGAGAGAGAGAGAGAGAGAGAGAGAGAGAGAGAGAGAGAGAGAGAGAGGAGAGAGGGGAGAGGAGAGAGAGGAGGGAGAGGGGGAGAGGGAGAGGGAGAGAGAGAGAGAGAGGAGAGGTGTGGGGGTGGTGGGGGGCAGAGATAGAAAAGAGAAAAAGACAGTATACATGGAAAATGCAGTGAAGAGGCTGAAGAACAGGGTGAGGAGAGAGATATGACAGAGAAGGCAGAGAAATAAGGCTGAGAGAAAGAGAACAATAAGGATGAGGGATGAAACTCACAACAAAGAAAACAAATAGCTGATGCTGTGCTTACATTTCCGTCTCTCCATTTATCAACCCCTGGCATTCTCCTACAGTGATTAACTTTGTTCTCTAATGCTTTGTAGTTCTTCCTGTCAAAGCATTTTTTTCACATTTACAAAAAAAAAAAAAAGGTGATTTTGATGTTGCTTTCCATTGTTGTTCGCCCTTAGCTGGTGACCTTGGCTTTGAAAATTATGCAGTTGAAAATCTTTGGAAAGTAAACAAGAGACTAACAGAGGAAGGGAATGGAAAACGGATGCTGGGAGATGACAGAGGTGCTGAATTTAGGTTTGGGAAACTAAAAACATTGGCGTGTTGAAACGCAGCCAAGACAGGTTTGATATTGGGAGGAAATTGGGAGGAGACTCTTCCACGTGGATTCACATACATACATATGTTCACCTAAACCCAAAGACAAGCACAGACACCACCTAGATGTAGGAAAGTGCCTTAAATTTAAAAAAAAAAAAGATATCTCTGCTATCAATAATAAAATCGATTCTGAACCAAGACATGCATTCGCTCACTGCCATGCATAAACAGAGCAGGCAGAACTGAGGACGGAAATCCTGTACAAAGACTGAGTAGAAATTTACAGCAGCTAGTCAGAGGATTGCCAGGGACAGAGAGGGAGTGAAAAGAAAGGAGAAGAAATAAGAGGAGGAGGAGAATTCAGGGCAGAAAGAGTGAAGATCAGCAAATTTATATGCACAAACCAGGTTATTGGGAGAAATCAAGTTAAGGCAGGGAAATGGAGAATGCTTTTATATCCTCTGCAATAACCAGGTTACAGTAAGACCAGTGTTTACATCCAAAGGGTCAGTAAACACATTTATGCAACTACTCCTGTATATAACACTGTTTTTGAACCATGGCTGGCACATTTGACTCTATTAGTGTTGTAATATCATTACTAAGAGCTTTTCCCTCCCTTTCACAAGTCATGGCAGGACTAATGGGTTTCTCTTAATCCTTTACTCCTTAAGGAAACCATGTTTCTTGTTTTCATGAGGTTTCAAAAAAATACATTACTGTAGGAATCCAACAATCACCAGGTTTGCTGAGTGCTTGTAAACACGGGGGGCAGAGGGAGAGACAGAAAGAAAATCAAGAAAATGCAAAGATAGACACAAAGTAAGAAAATGGTACTAAAGCAGGTACTCAGTATATACAGAGCTAATTATAAAGTCTCGTAAAGCATTTGAATTGTTGTCACCATGTCAGATGATATCAGCACTCTTATTTCTCCCCATATTCATTCAACTATCACCTTCCACTGATACCTTCCTCTTCTCTGTAATTTATGATTCATTAAACAGCACAGGGGGATCATAAAATCCCAGGACAAACCCACACTAACACGCTGAATCCTCCTGCAGACTTCAGACAACCTAATTACTTATTAAGTAATAGTGAGGCTCTCTGTCACTCTTACATTACCACGAGTTTGCAGAGTAAGAGTCAAGCTATATGTTATGCCGGTACATCTCTGAAATTATTCCACACTGAAAAACTTGGAAAATGTAATTTACACTTGAAACAGCTCATCATCTTCACACGTGCCAATATGCATGTACTCTGAAATCAGATTTTCATCAAACATCATTTCATCTAAGGACCAGTTGAACAGTTTGGTGAAAGCCATAGACAATTCAATCCATGAACCTTCTCTGAGTCTTTATTTACTGCACATAAAATCCTTAAAGATGTGCAAAATAAATAAACACACACACATGCTACAACACATGTACACAAAGCAAACAGAAAAGCAAGATGGTGATAAATACCGTCCAAAAACTGTGGTGAGGCAAACACTGTCAAGAGATATGTGTTCGGTGATTGAAAATAAAAAAAAAAAATTCTCACACTGGTGGATACAAAGCAAGACGTTAGAGGGAGTGGCTGGAGGCAGAGTCAGTGGCTGTGTCCCAATTGAGGGGCTGCATCCTTCGAAGTACGCATGTGAAGGCCGATTACGTCACAACGCTGCGCAAAGTCTGTCCGTAACTATCCTTCACAGCCTCACATATCCCAACATCCTTTGTGCGCCGCTGTTCAGTGCGACACCAAGCAGCTACATTAAAGTACCAACTGACGGCCAGACGCAGCTGGTGACGCAACCAGGAAAAGCTTCTAAGGCTAGACCCTCTCATTTAACAGCAGTTGATGCCTTCGAAGGACACCACATCATGAATTGGGACACAGCTAGTGAGATGACTGGGACAGGTAGAAATGTCAGAGGGCTTCTGGTGGACAGGTAGAGAACGGCAATGAAGTGGAAATGTGGCAAGGAGAGAGGACAGAGAGGCAGAATGTCAGAAAAAAAATGTTTTCTTCAATATGTGCTGTGTGCACATGTTGGCCGACTGCACAGCTTATTTTTATAACTAGTCACGTGACTGTATATATTTTCTGTTTCCTAGATATGCTGGGTTTATTATTTCTACCAATAAACCCAGCATATTATTTATTATTTCTTACTATTATTACCTTCTTTATAGAAAACATGCATCATTCGTGACTTTTTCATATGATGTGGACTTCATTATGAGGATCTGGAGTTGCTGAGTATTTGCATGTGTATGAATCAAGCCTGCTCTTTCCCAGCAAAGATTTTCTCACTCATCTCTCTCTTAAGATCTGCACAAACCCTCTTTCTAGTTTTCTTTCTCCTGTTTTGTGAAATCACTGAGCAGACTGACACAATACATTCATATATCCTAGAATTTTAATATTAATTCATCCATTTTAATATTAATCTGTTAATGATTTATTCATTCTAATTGCCCCCAGTTCTCCTCAGATCTTTTTAACTTTCCTTTTTCATTTTCTCATTTCTCACTCCAAATTTCTCTCGATGTTTTACCTCCCCCTGACTGCCTCACTCACTTTTGTTTCCCCATCTTCTTCTGCCTCTCCTCTCCCTCCTTTGTCTCTACCACTGCAATCAGTGTAGCTTAAACCGGGTCCTCTATATCGCAGCTTTAGGTCAAGTCAAAGAGCAGAAACTGAACTCATGACAAGAGAGTTCTGAGAAGGCCACAGTTAACTAAAAGTGACAAAATAAACTGCAGGTATTTACACTACAAGCCTGAGTTTGAAAGGATTCCACCATTTAGTGCCCTCTGGGGCCTCAACCTGTTTACACCAAGCGGCTAGTAAACAAATGGAGGAGAAAGAAAGGACAAAACCACTCCAGAGGCAATCATAATTGAATCTTAATAGGTTTAATAAACACCAGGTAATCAGCAAAGCCAGGAATAATAAACAAACTGAAATTAAATGAAAGATTTTTGCCTCTCTGACAAATCTTTGAGGGCACATTTATCATTAGTGTTGTCAAATGAACGTTTGAACACAATGAACATACCTTATTGGATTATTTTTTAATCTTGATCTGATCAAGTTTTATTGATTTGTTTTTTATATTAAAAAATGAGTGTGTTTGCCCCAAGCACAAGTCTTCCTATCCTTGACAAACATCAGTCTTTTAATGACATGTTATCACATTTGTTGTAACCAATTTTAGTGATGGACGGTACACATCTTACTGCATATTAACCTCACTACTGTTTCCACTCTTATTTACTGCTCTTTAATCTTCCATCTATTTAATTGTTGCTTTGGGCTTTTCTGCAAACATCTCTTATCCTCTTTATTTTTACTTCTTCTTGCCCTTCTCCTGTCAGTCATTTCAAGGACCATTCCTGTTGCTTAGCTACTCGTGCAAAAACCACATTAAAAAAATGATCTATGTCTACTTAGTACCATTGGAAAAAAATTACAATAACATGACAGTAACATGACATAATTACAGTTTTGCCACTTTTCTTTGTTTTACAGTCAGGAACAGTGTCATCTAATAATAAAAATGATGAGTGTGGGCTGGATGGATTCGTACTCTTCATTCTGTGCTTGTGTACTAAGATGGAAAAAATATTATTCCAGTCACATAGAAATGATGGGGTATGTCTGGAAATGGTTTAATGATTGCTCGGAAAGGAGGTCCACTGAGGCGTTCTAATTTTTATTTCCGACATCTCTCTGTGTTCCCTTGTTGACTTCTACAAAATGGGACATGCCGAGACATACCTTTGTTTTGTAGAAAAACTTCTGGAAAGTAGCTGTGTGAACCTTTGGATGCTGTTTTTTTTTCAGTTTGATGTCAAACTAACATTTCTTATCAGTAAAATTCACTTATAAGTATTGGAGACTTCCAACCCTATTTTTTTCCCTTCTGCCATAGCTGTCTTCACTCCAGGAGCTATGTGATGTTTTCAGTCTGTAACACTGCTTTTGAGAAATTATGCATCATGATGGACTCATGTGTTATCAAAAATGACAGCTCATCCTATCTGCATAGTATGTTTGACATCAGCAGAGTCCCAATCTGACTTTATCTCTCTTCCATTCTCTTTTACTCCTTTTTCTAGTTGTGGTTCAATTTCCTTCCTCGGTCTCCTGGCTGAGTCTCAATAATTTATTTATAAATGTAACCATGAAATTATTCCGCTCAAGTAGCCATATGGGTATTACAAAGTGTATAAGAAAAGTTTTCAATTAAAAAAATGAAATAAGACAAGTTTTCATGAAAACTAAAACTCTCATTGTTTCTTTTTTTTTTACTTAAAGAACAGAGCCCATGAATATCTTATGAGGATCTGCCTTATCTCAGCAAGGCCTGAAAAAGAACTGAAGGACTGGTAAATTATTTCTGATGTCTTTATAAGGAAAAGATAGACCATACAACTGTATGAAGCAAATTAGGGCTATGAATTGTCAAGAACATCACAACACTGTTCCACTTCTGTGCTGTGGGTCACATTATCATAACATTTACTTTAAACTGACACAATTAATGCAGTTTATTTTAGTGCAACATGCAAATATTTCTGATTATTACTAAATTAATAGAAAATCTATTATAAATGTACTCCTTACTGGATAAAATAAAAGGCAGAAAATGCATACATCAGGGAACGCTATACAAAATTCACAAATAAACAACATGGTTAAAGTGGAAGCGTCTGCATATGGGCACCATTTTGGAGCTGGTCGTAATCCTGTATGTCAACAATGAGGCCAACTTTTGCCCATCTTCTACTAGTGAGCTGCAGTTAATATGGCTGTGTCTACAGTAAATAACAGACGTGGAGCAGTCACACATGTGCCAGTAACGTTCATGTAGTGCAAAGTGCAGTTTTGGTGTCGAGGATTTCCCTGGTTTTGTACTTGCTTTTCCCTGCCTGCTCAAACCACGTAAAAACCAAATGGTGCAATGTGCACTCACATTTCCAAGTCTCTATCAACTGATGCATGCCCACTGAGATCCCACTCAATATCTAACCAAGCTGTTTTATGGAAGCTGTATTCGCCAATAAGATTACCTATGGGGGGCATTTTGTGCTGAATCTGCTCCGGACATTTTAAGAGTGCAGTGATACAAACAAATGTATTTAGTTTAGTTACATCCTTTTCTTTTCCCTCATCTCTCTCATGATTGAGAAAGATGATCTTTGTGAGGTGATAGGGGTAAAAAGAGGGCAAAAAGCCCCTTACTTCACTTTTTGTTTAGTATTTTTTTGTCAGACATACTGAAGAAGGGCACACACAAGACAAAGAAAGGGAGGATAAAGTGAAGGTACATTTAAAATGAAGCCACCCCATATCTTTCACTGCATTGTAATATAGGTGTGCTTGGATTTGCTGTGACTGTACTTTAATTTGGCTGTGTTTGGGGTTTTTTCTAGGATTCTAACAATATATTCAGATGCAGATTAAAAATATCACTTTCAGAGTGTGAATGTATTAACTTATTATCAAGCCGGCCTCTTAATTGAGAGGTGACAGCTTACCTTGACAGCAAATGTTGATGCTAATGTTTAAGAGAACTGATGCAAAAATGGATTTTTGCAGTATTACCTTTAAGAAGGTACACTGTGAATGTGTGAAAGGATTAAGACATTAAGCCAGCTATCACTGCACCTGAATTCTTACTTCACAAAATGAGGGAAATGTCCATATGAGTGAGTGAATTATAAATTAAATCAAAAAATTCAAAGTGTACTCTGCATTGGCCAGTTTTGGGGGTGGTGGTGGGGGGGGTATTTAACTTCTTGTCAAATTACAAAATGACATTCAAAATTATGAGTTAAAAAAGCATGGAAGCTGCATCTATCTTACACTGAAAATGATGAATCGAGCCCATCCTGTTTCTGTTATTTGTTATCAGCTGTCAACTGAGGCAGATCAGGTTGGCTCTCTTTATAGCCATTCCACACGATGCCAATGACAAGCGCCAGCAGCACCTAGCTTGTATGTTGGCAAAGCAGGTAGATGACAACACCTCATCAGGACCCATTAATGTCCTGCCAAGACAGATGAAGGGAGGGAAGTGCCGGCCTCAGGAAATTTCAGTCACTGGCAATGTTGATGGTGCTGCTGGGTTGCATGCCCCCAACAGCTTCTGAGGTCAGTATGACTTTATTTTAAGATTTAAAATCAGTCACATCATTTAAAAATAGAATTTCAGACAAATGCAAAACATTTTTCCAGATTTAATAATCTACTGGTAGGGCTGGGCGATATGGCAAAGGTTTTTATCTCCATATTGATGAATCCAGATATTTATCAGTCTATATTATTTTCTGTCTATGTGGGCACTGACTGATGGCATATTTTGGCCACCAATTTAATGCACATCTAATGTCATGTTATCCGTTCGTCAGCAATTTTCTCAGCTTTTTTCTCAGGATCTTTTCTCTCTTATAAGGAGCTCTGTGTGGCTGCAAAGCAAACCCAGATGTTGATGACATCTGGGTTGCAAATCACAGTGACCGAAGTTTGTTCTGCTTGTTCAACAGGTTTTTTATATAGTGTCTCTCTATTGGTGACTCACATAGGAGTTGACCTCAGACGTATTGAACAGCAATTCACACTTGGCCTCATGTGGCTCCAATGACCATCCTCCGGAGCACTCAGGTGACCTTCACAACCGTCGTTCACACCAGAGCCCAAGTGACTTTAATCGACCCGAACAACAGTTACAACAGTCACAACAACAAGGAGCACTAGTGAACTAAGTAGAAACAATGGCCCGGTCAACGATACCCTAGGCTAGATACCTGGGTCTCCTCAGCAGCCAGTCAGAACTGAAGAGGCCTCTCGGGTGAGCAGTGAAATGTCTTCACAGATCTAGTTCAGTTGCCCCAGATCTAATTCTTCTCAAAGAAATGACCAGGATGACTGAGAGCCTTCAGACTTTTTCTCTTTTCCTTCCTTCTGCTGTGAGCAAATGCTTTACCCTACCCTTGTGCAAACAGGCGGTGACACAGACACACAGAGGCAGTTCCCAGGTATGATAGCTCAAACTACGCTTTGTGGTAGGAGATAGGCGTACACAGAAGACTGACTAACTACTGTCTTATTTATTTCCACTGTTTGATAGGCTGTTAGATTTATCTATAAAGGCATCAAAAATGTATCAGAATATCGATGTAATATTTAACGCAAAATTGTGTGCAAAAAGGTAAAATGAAGATTTTGTTCAAAAGACAGCCCGCATAATATGTGTGCCTTTCCTTGAGGATATTTACACTTAAAAGCTGCACTGGCTCAGGAAAATAAATTGATTCACATTCAAGGTCTGGAGAAGGAGCATTTGATTTCATAACTTTTATTCTTCCTTCCCTGTTTGTCCTGGAGGAAGAAAATCTGTTCTGGCTGACACCGGTGAAAAACATTTCCCTTTGAATATTTGTTGTTTCCTGTTTACTTTCCTGTGGCCCTGCTTGTTCCTTTTGTGAATCACACTCATTAAATTATTAGATGTTGTGAAAGCTGACATATAATGTCATTAGGCAAGTTAACAGCATACAATGGAATAGCATTATATGTGCAATTACAGAGAAAAGTTCATTAATGTTAATAAAGTTGTATAAATGTAATCTATTTTAGTCTAGGTTGGTCTCTCTATCTGCGAGGATGGAGGATTCTGCTTTTTGGAATGAATTTGCAATTGGGGTTTTTTCTCCTTCTTAAAGGTCATGTCACCCTCTGGATCTTCTGGAAACCACAAAATTAAACTATGATCCCAACATAGATACAGAATCTCATTTGAACCATGAAATGACCTATAACTGTCCTCCACAACTGTCAAAATACTTCAGCACAACAGGGAGTAGAGCAGAAGCAGACAAAAGTTGGCATAATGTGAAAGAGCAGCTGCTTATCAATGCAAAGCTGAATATTTCCACCCAAGGCAGCTGGCAAAGGCAGGAGCCCAGCTTAAGCGATAGAAGATAGCAGTTCTGAAAGAGCATGTACACTACCATTCCTGTTTCACTCTGCCAAAGGCGTTCCCCTCAGACTACAGTTACTATCCATCGTATAACAACCAAATGTCCTAAGGCCACAGCATGAAATATCCTGTTGCTCCTTGGAATAAAGTGGGTAATATGTATTAATTTTTGCTGTGAGATGACAGCTGTTACTTAATATGCATAACAACACAAAACAAGTCAGAGACAACTACTTCACAAGGCTAACTTTGCTCAAATGTCTCTGTTTTCCACAATACAAGGTGCTGTAGTATTGCTTAAGCCGATATCCTCTCTCTCTCTCTTTTTTTTTGAAAGTCCTTCTAGCCTTTTGCTGCCACAAACAGTAATCCAGAGAAGAATTACTGCGATGACAGGATCACCATAAATATATACACCACTCGGCCTCCGGCTTGTATTCTAAAAATGTACAGATCATTCCAGGAAGCATTATTTTGGGTACAACCGTAGGCAATGCAAACCCAGCTAGAACAGACATGTCGGCCCGTGCTGACAATGCCGATAAAGACTCGACAATAACCATTTGTACTTTCACACATCAGACCAATTTCAACTGTATAACAGCCTCTTACATATTATAGCACTTGAACTCAAGCAGAGACAGATTTTTGAGGCAAACTGCTAATAAAAAGTCCAAGTCCAAGTGAGAACGACATCAAAATATAGGCGAATGTTCGAATGTCAAATCTGGTCAATATCAAATCAAATCAAAATAACAATGTGTCAAGTTCAAACCTCTGCTTGAACATCTCTCTGACAACTTGACAAATGTGAATGAAGGCAAATCAAACAAAACTGATGGGAGCTTTGAAACGTTACTACATAATTAGCTGCTGTTTAGCCACTTCCCAATGGAATGTATAATGTTGGCTCACTTTTCCCATTTCATGTAACCTCTTGCTTCAACCATTTCTCTCAGTAAGGCTACATTTCAAGAGTGCCGTAATTTCCCCTAAGGAAACTAAGGCTAATTAGGCAGTTTTTTTTCTCCCCCGGAGTAGTGCATATATTCACAGTCATAGGCTCCAAGTACACACAAACACTAAAAAATGAATGTACAGCATATACACAGGCACACTTGGTGTGCAGCATGGTAAAACACGCAAGCATACACACGTTTTATCACACTATACAGAGCACCGTGTGCTGAGGTGACCCTTATAGTAGTCTCACGTACAGTATGAGAGCATGCCCACACGGCTGATTTCGTTTGACTGCACAGTAATGCACTCGGGTTGCATGGCTGTCCAGTGTGTATAACCCTCAGCGTCTACATGGAGATGGGAAAATAAGACTGTCTGTTCTCATATTCTGCTTCTCTGCTGAGCCGCACACCCAGACAGGATGGCCCTCAATAGTGGTGGAGTATCCGTGTATGTGTGCATAAACAGCTGACTGCCTACCACTTCTAGTGTGTGATGTGTGCGCATTCATACAAACAGACAAACGATACGCAACATTTGCATCCATCTGATATTTCCAGTTAAATTCTTCGAAACCCATTTAAAATGTGTTCTTCATTTCTATCACATTTATTTTAATTGAAGATGAAATATTTCCTTCATGTATGGCTCCGGTGTGCATCACATTACCTTGATGTTACATGAAGGAAAGATTTTGTTGACACAATGAATTAATGCCTTCACACATGCATGAAAATGCAATAATCGGAGCATAAATCCATGAAGAAGAAAAAAATCACTACTTTTATGGCCATCGGTAAAAGGGAGTCAACATGTGAACATGCATTAGTTTCACAGCTCTGTTTTGTGTTGATTCTTCTTTAGTACTGTATGTTGACTTTGGACTCTTGCTGCAATGTAGCGACAATACATACTAATCCACTCTTGCTCTCACTCTCACCACTAAATCTTTCCTGAATTACAGCATTGTCCTATTGTGCATGTCCTGATCTAAGCTCTGCTAACTCCCTTAAATATGTGTGTGAGAGAGAGAAAGAGAGAGAGAGAGAGAGTGTGTGTGTGCGCTATAGTTTTTGGATAATGACAGATAGACGATTTGGGAATGGAATACACGTCACAGTGACCTTTCCTTACAAGAGTTTATATGCATACACAAAAAAACGCCCACTCATGCTTTCTGCTGCACATGCGGATACACACACACACACCAACGCACATACAGGTCACCGGAAATCAGTGGAATTAATAGGACCAAAAACAACAATATCCTGACGATTAGAGCTGGGACCTTCAGACTAAAGAGGATTTGCAGCTTAACTTTTTAAGATTTAGCTACAAGACTTATGCTCAGGACCACAGTGTAATTGAATAAGACATTTGCATAAGGATTACCAGTACCCTGTTCTAATTCTTTTTTTTTTTATTATTTAATACAGCAAAGAGATATTTTCAGTCAAGTGAATAATGGTTATAAATAACAAAGGTAAAGTAAGCACACTCTCCCCCCCCTGCCCTCACTGTGATTTGTGCTTTGAAGAGAGCAAGCAAAATAAAGATATTCCAATTATACTCACCCGAACATTGCCTTTTGACATTATGGTGCCCAAAATGTATTAGTGGAGAGTTCACTTGGTGGATGTAGTGTAAACGTTTCAAGGGTCCTATCACTTGTTAATCCAAGACAGCACATTGCTTATAGCACACAGATTTCCCTCAGGTCAGAGAAGAAACGCAAGGCTACACTTCACACGGCAGTATTGTATGGCTTCACATTTTATTGAGGCTATCTGCATGAATAACGATGAGCTAGAGGCTCAGGAGGCTGAGACATGGGGTAAATAAAACTAGTAGCAAAAATAATTAAATGCATTTTAAAGGGAAGCATCTGACTTATTGTAGGGGAAGGTCTATGTTTCTTGTTTTTATCTTTCACTTTTGCATTTTACTGTATTCAAATAATTGTTGCTTTATGATACACACATTTTACAAAACTTTGTTTAAAATACAGATTATTTTGTGTTCCAAAAACAATGGCAGAGAAACACAGGTGAAATTATTAACACTGATAATGAGGGCACAGGTATTACACATGATGGCTCATGTGGGGCTTTCTAGGACACTGAAATAAACCTGAGTCATCATTAAGGTTATTAGTTGCACCTGGGCTTTTCCTGCTATGACTAGTCAAAATGCATGCTATGAAAAAGATCTACTGGATCTACTGAGATTTGTAACATGGTGTGTTGTAGTTAGTGCAGACCGCAGTCTGTCTTTGCAGCATGTGTCTGAGTTTGGGAGAGTATGTCCAAGTTTTTTTTTCTTCTCACTACACTGTGAGTCTGTGACAGCACTTGAGTATTGGTGGGAGTGAGGTTGTAGTCCTTAGTACAGTACATAACACAGAGATTCAGAAGAGGCAATTACTCTGACTCCACTTGCAGAACAGACTTTCCCCTTTTCACTGTATAAATCAATCCAGCTATGAAATCACAGAGACTCCAAAACTATGTATGTAACAAGCAGAATACACTTCAGATATTCACAGAGAACAACAGCAAAAAGACACACAAGGAATGGACAATGAAAGAGCGGAATACAAGCCTGATAAAGAGAAAAACAGAGATGTGAATTTTACAGTCTGCAATTGTAGGGCAGCAGACGGTTAAAGAGCCTGGAGTGAAGACAGTGTATGTGTGGGCAGGAGGGGCGTGCAGAGGAGAGAGGCTGACACAGTGTAGTAAAGGAAAAACAAGTGAAAAGCAAAAGGGGGTGAGAGAATGAGAGCCCAGAGGGCTGTCCGGTTGTAATGATGCTGTCTCAAGAACAGATTCCATTTCGAGAAGTACTAGTTGTGCTCTATTGTACTCTGAAGTAACACAAGTCTATAGGGGCTCCCCCTCTGGAATCATCAGGTACGACCACTTCTGTGTGATACAGAACAATGCCATATAAAGAAATGGTAGTAGGAAGCATATATAAATGCATTAGTTTAATATAAATTTTAATGATGGATGGTTTAAATATGAATTCAGAGATGTTTAGGCTCAAGGGATACACTGAGTATATATATCTTTAACAATGAATGTTCTAGTTTGAAGAGCATCAATAATAGAAAACTTGGTCTGAGCAGTAGCGCCGATGACTCCCAGCAACGCATTACATCGACAAAGTCTAGAACGCAGGCTTTACAAAAACAGCTTATCATTTCCCAGGAACCTCCTTTAACACCTAACATTCAACCCCTTTAATCCGGATGCTCTAACTATTACAGTGACTGCATAATAAGCACAAAAATGCAGGCGTAATCAATATGCTAGCCTCCTTGCTACCAGTCCCGATGGAATTCATTGCTGTAAATAACAATGAAGTTTTTATTCGACCTGCTTGAGGATACAAATTTGTAAGCTATTATGAAGCTGTAACTTATGTCACATTCGGGGCAGCTGAGAGACAACCACTTGTAGATTTACTATGAGCTGCAGACGAGAGCTATACATCCGCTCAGAGAAACACGTCGTGCATATGAAACGTTGCAAAATACTGCTGCATGCTAGTCTTGCAAGTCTGAATCGTGACTTTTAATGATGATTAGCTGTAAATGATACACTTTACAGACATGCTGCTGTACAAACCTATCATGCGTACAGTATACCTGCAATACAGTAGTACAGTTGGGCCTTTATCACATTCAGATCACGTAGTGCTGTTTGAAAGACCAGCACAGCCAAATGTAACCCCCTACTGTAACTGTCTGTCGAACATATTTATTATTACCTAATGTTGTTTGCACTGCATGTAGTGTCTGCATAAATCATTTCACAGTATAGCTTTTTAGCCTGAGGATCTGTGTTGTTGCAATCTACTGTGTGCTGATCAGCATGGATGCACAGAGAGGTAGTTTTACTGTGGTGCAATATACAGTCCACTCGCCATAAATGTACATGCTGAGTTTTTATAAGCTGTACATGGGGGGAAAATTGTGAAATTAATGAAAAAGGTGTCATGTATTCACTCTGAATCTATTTGAAACATATTCTATTATATCAGTTTTGGACCACTAGTAGTGCTTTTTAGAGCGCTGAATAGAAGAGCATGTATTATTTTTATTACCTGTTCTACCTTGCGCATTATGTGCCTATGGACAGAGTGATTTGTGTTTCACATGCACACTCCGTGTGTTTGGTAGTGCTTAACCCTGTGCATTTCTTTTTATTGTAACATAAACTGTGTTTGTTTACAATATTAAAAAAAAAAACAGTGTGTAAGATCTATACTCATAGGTTCTCAACAGACCTCAGACTGTGCATTCAGTTTGCTCGACACACACAGATTTCCACCTTGAAACCTCAAGATTAATTTTCGCTTCACAGGCTTTGAAGGTAACAGAAACAAGTGTGAATGTGTTTCATTTTCAGTGACACTGCAGTAGGTCATTTAATGAGCGTTACGGCTGTGGAGGGAGGACGTGGTCTGTGAGTCAGGCCATTCCAGCAATGACTAACACAGAATTGGTTTAGTTGAATTTGATGTGCGGTTCAACACATTACATTAACGGGACAGAAAGAGGCTGCGCATAATACTGCATCTATTGAGCTCTCACCTTCCCTCTCATTTCTGATTTAAGAAGTTGAATCAAAATTTATTCAGGTCAACATTAGTGACTAAGCACAGTAATCTAATATTGCCGGGATGATGAGCAGTGCTAGCCTTTAATTATTAACGTGGGCAAGAAAAAAAGTGGTCAGTTCCTCCGTATCTGCACTCAGAGGAGAGAGGATTCAAAGTACAAAAATGCAAACCATATGCAAATGGATGCTCTTACTGATCTCTCCCACTCAATCTGTTGATTTTACCTTACGGATTCTAAAAGGTAGTCCACATTGAAAGCAGTTCTGATGCAGGTTTCTCTAATCACTGACAGCTTAGTGAACATCGGGGGGGGGATGAGGAAACAAAAGGGAGAGAGGACAGCGATGGAGAGAGGGAGACCAGAGAAATAGGGAGGGGCGAAATACTGGAGATACAGTACAAAGCAGGAGAATACAATTAAAGTGCACTAGCTGAGAGGAGAAGGTTGAGAGAGAATGAAGGAGACAGTTAAAGTTAGACTAGAAAAAAACTGTAGACCAGTCTACCTCTTGAGATGTGAAGAGTCAGAAAGAAAATAAAATCAAAAGTAAAGAATGTTGGAGAAGAGTACAATAAAAACATAAAAGAACCCAACGGTGGGTACAGACCAGAACTGTGGAAAGATTTATGATGGGACAAATTGAAATGATCAATATTTAACAGGACTGAGCACATGCACAGATATCTGGCATGGAAAGAATAAAATATAGTCATAAAATACAAAACAAAAAAAGTGTGGTGAGTAAAATTGGATTGCATTTTCACCTCAGTCCATATGTTATATCCCAATTTTTGATTTTCATCCTGTTCTTTGTTAACACCTCATTCACCCTCATCCCTAACACTGGAGCACCACAAGGCTGTGTTTTGACTTTCCTGCTGTACTCCCTTTACACGCGATTGTGGCCACACATTTGTCAAGTTTGCTGATGACACAGCACAATGGGACTGAAAATAACAATGAAAAGGCCTATGTAAAGGAACTAAAGAACCTGCCTGCACGTGTCAAAACAATAACCGCCACGTCATCAAGAACCGTACCCTCAAATACTGAGGAATTTCTACTCTTGCACCACTGAGAACATAGTGACGGCGAACATCACTGAACAAAACTGCAAGAGTGGCATGAATGTATAATAGGTGGTGCTCTACCCTTCCTGAAAGACATCTATGCCAAATGCTGCAAAAAGAAGCAGAAACATTAAGGATCTCAACCACCGGATAACAGCCCTTCCTCCCTGCTGTGATCAGGAAGATGGTTCCGGATACACCAGGCCAGCACTGAGAGGCTCAGGAAGAGCTTCTATCCAGGCCACTAGGGTCCTAAACAAGGACACTGCCTATGACTGTTTATTCCTCATTGCTATTGCCTTATTCTATTTGTAAAGCACTATTTTAAAATGACTTTGTCAGTGTTGAAATCTTTTTTTCTACTCTTCGCTGACAAGACTTCTGAATATACAAAGAGGGTTGTGCTGTGGGAATTAGAAGCTAAAGCGTGAAATTATTAGAGATTGTAAATCCATTATTATGTAAACTTTGCTCAGTAAACACAGTGTAGGCTTATGATTTGTGGTGTGATTAATGGAGGCCGCGAAGCTTTCACACGCAGGGCACAGTTGGTCATACAGTATGATGTGAATGATGAGAAAATACAACAAAAGTGAAACGATTTCATTAACTTCTCAGCAGCCTTTGGTATAATTGCAGATCATTTTTTTTTTCTATCTTGTCAGGTGATAACATTGCTTACCTCAACCACATACAGCTTTACTTCATATCTGCTCTATTCAAAATCTTGTGTTTTTCTAGAAATTCCTGGATTTATTAATTTATGAGGATTAACAAGGATTGATTTTTCTGTGTGCGAGCTCAAAACCACAGGATGGTGGGGGGATGCATGCATGCTGGAAATGCTGTAATGTAACAAAGTTCATGGCCAATGAGCTATGGGCTTCATTACAGGTTTACCAGCAGGCGTATTCGTTACAAACCATTCGCTTCAAGTAAGTAAGTGGTACCTTAAGTTATACAATACGAATTATGGCCAATGAGCCATGGTTTCATGTTTATGTTTTTCAAAGTAAATGAGCAAAAATATTTCATTTTCTTCATTTTTTCCCTGCCGTACCAAAAACATGCCGAACCATGACCCCAAAACCGAGGTACATAGCTACAGTAACAGTAAATTTTGTGCACCATTACACGCCTACGCTTAACTATTCAATGAATCATTTATGAATGAATAAAGCAAAGAAAAGCTATAAGGGCAATGTTCCTTGGATTTAAAAGTGTTGTATGTGTCTGGTAGTGAGCATACTGTTTTGTGACTGCCTGTGAGAACATCTTGTGCTCACTGCTGTGTGTATGAGAGACTGAACATGCTTTTTGTTTATGTGCGTGTCTGCACATAGTGGAACAAGCACGCCAATGCCATGGTTTCTGTGTTTTATAGTGCTATGAAAAGCGTCTGGCCACGATTGTTCGAAGAGGGAATGATTCAGAGGAGGGAGAAGCACTACCAGCAAATTAAACTGGCACTCACACACGTGCATGAAGACAAATAAATACGCAGATGTTGGCATATGCCCATAAACACACATGTGCTGAGAAAGAAGCACTTTGTTATGCATGCAGGTTCAGGCAGTGTGCTTACTACTTAATGCATAAAGATGCTCATACACGTCTGCCTGAGATCACAGATTTGCAACATACAAACACAAACTAATTTTATGCACATTCATGGTACCCTCTGGCCCAGTGAGACACAGCAAAGATGCTGGGAGACTTTGTGTTGGCTGGGAAACGACGACCATGACCACGAAGGGAGGAGAGGGCAGTAAATATTCGAGGGGTGGAGTAAATATTCACCCGACTGCGTGAATGTAGGAAGTACAGAATGGATGAAGGCCATACTGTCTTGGTAATGTTTAGTCCATGACAGGAAAATTCTGCTTTCCTTTCAAGTTTCTCTCATCATTAGCATGATTACATAGACCTAATACAAACCAAGAATTCTTCCCAAAAAGTCTCACTGCGTACAAATGCTACAACTCCACAGAGTTTCACTGTTTGTTTTGCGTATTTGTTCGTCTCGGAATAAAAATTGCCAAATAGTGCGATCCTGATTCCTCAGAGTAAGACAGTACTGGCTGGAGAGTTGAACATATTATGAGCAGCTGTAAAATTGTGTGTCACTGCGAGTCATATGGGGAGGAGTGACTGCAGCACGTCAATCAGCAAGCAGGCAAGCAGCATTATCTGTAGTTAGGCCAACATTGTATTGAAATACATAACAGGTGTTTTTTTCCCTCTCTCTTTTCAAGGATGGTAAGGCTGGAAATAGAAATGGTGTGATGTGCTGCAGGATGGCATGTCCACAAGAGCCGGTGTGTGCCTAGCTGCCAGAAGAAAAAAAATATTAGTGGCATCTGTTTTAGATGAATGCCATTTGATGGTGTATTTTAATTTATTTCTTATTGCTTTTAGGTGACATTGTTGAGAAGAACTTAAACTCCCGGATTTCACACGAACATGAAACATGGAAAGCATTGCTGAATATATATTCCAGGTTTTACTGAGTTATATTATCCTGAAAACTAGAACATGCTTCGATAATGGCTACTGTTGAAGCACAAACTCTCTAACAAGCAAACTTTTCTGTACTCAAAACATTGACCATTGAAAATGTATTCATTCATTAAAAAAACAATGTTAGGACTACAACACCAGAGCAAAAGTCTGCCCTTACATTTTTAATGTTTTGGATATATATACTGTGTGTGTGTGTGTGTGTGTGTGTGTGTGTGTGTGTGTGTGTGTGTGTGTGTGTGTGTGTGTGTGTGTGTGTGTGTGTGTGTGTGTGTGTGTGTGTGTGTGCGTGTGTGTTTGAAATCTCTATATGCATGTGTCTGTGCTCACAGGAGCTCTTCAAGTCACCATCCACAAAACGCAAGCTGTTGTTCTGGTGCATAACAAAGGTTGTTGTCTTCAGACATAAAGGGGTGTGTGAATCTGCGTGTGACGACTGGATGAACACAAACGAACAATACAATCATCTGGGAACAACGGGCTGTGTTGTACAAGTCCTTCCCAGGCCATCTGGTCTGTTCTACCTGCATCACTGACTGCTGTGGTGAGATGAAGCACCTTGGGCAGGATCGGGCTGTCTCTACTCGCCTAGATCTGAAGTCAGCCTCAGACATGCAATCATACTTCTCACAGTGACCTGTCAGTCCATCTCAAACTCAGAAATACACACATAAACACACATTCCCACACACGTGTCTCCGTGGCCTGGTTAGGGGTTCTGCCTCAGTGACCAGGCACAGACGTCAGAGCTGCTGTCTGTCTCTTTCTTTCACAAGAGGATGCACAGCCAGCTCAAGTATCACATACAAACACACACAAGCTAGACACACGGTTCACACCTCTGTAAATCATATTCACACACACACACAAACTCAAGTGTTCATCTCCACAGGTGAGGTGCTAAATCTTCAGAGTCCAAGAAAGCATGGGCCAGCACATCTGTCAGCACTCATAGATGCATAACTCAAAAGATGTGAAGCATTTAATACACACTTTGCAGCCCCCACCCTTCTGAAGCGGTACATAACTGCATATTAAAATACACATGTGCAAGCACACACACACACACACACACACACACACAAACAGAAGTTGATAGCTGAAGAGAGGAAGCCGTGTTGACAGCTGTGAAACTCGTGGACAAAACCAAGCAGGAACAGCCATTCAGACACACACCCTGAGATGTTTAGAAATCCTTCTCTATAGAAAAGACTAGGATACCACAAGAGTGAAAGAAAAACCAGGCCATGCCAGGACAAATCTCCCTCTCTGTCTTTGTCCACCTTATTTCCTCACCCCGCAAATAATGGAAACCTCTCATTCGGTCTTTCAGCTCTTTCCATCTAAATGATTCTCTTTTAATCGCAGCTGTTAAGGGACAGAGCCCCACAGACACACTGCATAAATCCCAATAATCTAAAACTGATCCCCTCCCCATCACCTTAACTGAACTCTGTCTGTCGCTTTCATCTAAATGACGTGGGTCTCCCAGAGAAATCTTCATTAAAATGAAAAACGAAAATGAAAACTAATTACTGTTCTAATTTTGTGTATCATCAGTAATGTAGTCCATGCGCCACCTGTTTAATGTGCACCCAAAGAGCAAGTCAAATATTTGCAGCTCTTAAAAACGTCCAGATTTTTGGAATATTTCAGGAACTATGAAATGTCTAAAACAGTTAAATCAATCATTAGCTGTCATCTGAGTTACCGTAGATGTTGTGGGTCAATAAACAACAGCTGGCTAAACAACAGCAGTAAGCAGCTTGTGGTATAATGAATGAATCTCGGCGGATCTCAGTAATTAGGTCTGATGTCACACTCATCCATTCAATTCTGCGACAAGTCAAATTTCTCAGATTTCTAATCATATGAGTAATACAACAGGTGATAACATAGCCTACGTTATCTTATACAACTATGCCACACTGCCCTCCTCTCTACAAAGTGCCATGCTTTGAATTTGTTGTTTTGTGATGTGTGAACTTGAATAAGTTGTGTAATGTGGCTAATGAAACATGACATGGCCTGTTCTCTCCCCCACTCTGCATCACTCAGTAAGTATTCCTGCATTGTCACGTGAAGGAAGTACTGTACTTGAGAAGTGTTGCACAGCAGTTTTTAAAAGTGGGTTGATAGTGAATGGATAGTGGATCCAGTTTATCTATAATTTAACAAACTTCTCAGCCATACATTATCCAGCTAAAACGACACAATCAGAGTGACTCCATTAAGATTTACAGTGTTCTCTAATGCATGTATTCATGCTGTGTCCAGTACAACTTTCACAGTGCACTGCAAGATAAATGAAGCCCACTGAGTCTCTGACTATGCCTTTAGGTATAATACTGTAGACAGAGCCTATGGGCATGTCACGTTATTGCAGGCCACACTGGATGGGAATAACAGAATGACATGACGCAGATCGTGCAAGAACAGCATACACAGTCTTCCATTAGTAACTTCACATTTTTATAACCTTTAAATTGGCTGTGGTTCCTCCTTTCTGTTCGTCCAAGTATTCATTCATTCAATTTTCTACTTTGCTGTGATCTAGCCTGGAGCAATGAGAAAAGACAGAGACCATGACCATACAGGGATCTGTAATACTGTATGTGACTATATTAGATAAAGACATTGTGTCACATGTAACCTTGGCATTTGAAGTGTGTGAACAGCTACGGATGATATTAATCTGCAGGCTCAGACCAAGCATTAAAGCTCATAAGTACAGCAAGGACAAATCCAATATACTGTATCTCGGTGATTGGTATCAGAAGGGTCTGTGGACGTTGGTGACAGAGAGATAGAAGTGCTAATGCGCAATATATAATTTGAACCAGTAGTGTACCAGGCTCACTTGCTGGCTTCCTTCTCTGATCTGTGATGCATGGTGAGCCATTGGATGCACTCTGACACACTACATGGCTAAAAACCGCTGCGGCTCCGAAGTGAGGACTTAATCTGGCTCCATAAATCACCGAGACTTTCTGAGTGTAACTCATGGGGAACACACACAACCACGCACACTTCCATACTCTGTCTCTGTCTCTGAGTACGTGTCTCTTTCCCCCTCTCTAATACACACACACACATGCAGAATCCATACGAACCGCCCTCATGAATCAGAGGACCATTGCCATGCAGCACACGATGCGGGGCTAAGAGGCAAGCGGACTCCCCTCCTTCCTTCTGCATGCTGATCATTAGAAAAAGAGAGACAGAGCAAGAGGAAGACGGGTGAGGCGGCTGTGCCAGCTCGCCAGCAGCTCAATCACATTTAATGCCTGGACAGCGCAGGATGAAAACCGCCTGCCAGTCACTGCTATTAGTATCACAGAAATAAAGGCAACTGTGATAAGACGGCACATGTTTGAGGTATAGATGCTAAAAATGGTGGGTGATGACAATGCAAAGTCTGTCTTCTCCTCTGGTTTTTTTCTTTCTGCCTTCTATCTTTTCTCCCTTTGATATACATCTCTTGTTGCCTGGCTCTCTCCCTCTCTTTCTCTCATTCCATCTTTAGCAGCAACAAAGAGATTAAAAAGGGATTACTTCTGACATGTCAGTGTGATGCGCCTGCTGGGTATAGTACTTTTTTCCTTTCTCATGCGGTCCTAAGTCAATATGATGCACAGACACACACACACGGACTTCAGATTAGCATTGTGTATAGTATGAGTCGAAGAGAAGACGTGGTGAAATAAACTGGACTGGTCTTCGGGGTTATAAATGATTTCTGCTCGCAAAATTCTGACATGCAGAACCACTGGACTGTTATGGTGGCTCCTATTTCTATGAAACAATACCGGCTTGTGTGAGAAAACAATGATAGCAAATCCTAAAACTCCTGC
Source organism: Nibea albiflora (assembly GCA_014281875.1). Classification (NCBI taxonomy): domain Eukaryota; kingdom Metazoa; phylum Chordata; class Actinopteri; family Sciaenidae; genus Nibea; species Nibea albiflora. The sequence continues at coordinate 15,973,148 of CM024801.1, forward strand.
CCATACTTGTTTCCACTGTATTCATGCCCTTGTTTATCTGCTGTTTCCAAGGTCTGCTGAAGCAGTGTGGATAAGGAGGTGATGAGTGAGGGATGGAGTGTGAGTGAGAGGCAGAATGAGGAAAAAGAGGTATTGTTTTTGGGGTGATAACCTTTTGGCGTGATTCAAAGTACTTGAGACTTGCATTGGAAATGAACTATTGATTTAAAATAAGGTGGAAGGGAGATAGAGGGAAAAAAAGACAAAGACTGAAATTACACCGACCAACCAGCCGCTCACACTTATCCCTTGTCCTCAAGCACACTCACACGAAGATTTAGGCGCACATATGGTTGTTTATGCGGGGTGGCAAGCCAGAACACACTGCTTGAATTAAGTTGTAACTAACCAGGAACAAATTCAGCCAACCAATAAACTACGCACAGCATTCAGTGTCTACTCTACTAATTGGAAACCACTCACTGGCATGGTTTTTGCTACAGGGTCAAAAGAGGAATTGCGGGGCTTTCTCATTATCCATGTCACTAAATTTGCTGCTCAAACATATATCTGGGATTTGTATGGATTATGTTGCAAAGTGGAAGTGATTTCAGAGCCTCCACTTCTGTAAATCCCATGTCTGGAGAGCCTAATTTCAACTACTGACTGGTCTAATACAGTGCACCATGACGTACTCATCCATCCTTGTAGTTTACTATGTATATACACACAGGCAGACAGACAAACACCGAAAAGGGGCTGGTTAAGTTATATGTTGAATTTTGAGGTGCTAATGAATTGCTTATGGTTATACTGTTGTAGACTTACAACAGAGCTTCACATACACATAATAATACAGGCATTTGAGCTTAGATTCATGTTTTCCAGAAAGGTTACATAAACGTTATATTTATACAATATAGTCCCAGTTAGCCTAGATATGAAGAACACCGAGCAGTCACTGTACATATAGAGAACCTTGACCCAGTTTCTGTAGCTGACAAGAACCTCGGCGCAGTTAGCCTACATAGCTGAGAGTCCTGTCATAGTCTTAGTGAGCCTAAAAGTGTCTCATAACCAAGGGGTTTCAGTTACATGGCTAATAATCAAAAGAAACTTACAGCCAGTGAGCAGGTGAACTTTTCAGTGTCTTGCTGTGAGACACTTGCAGAACATGTGGCTGCTGCAGGGATCAAACCAACCAGTCACGGGGTGATCTGTCACCAGTGGATTACACTGCTATCTCCTGTAGGGCTACAAACACAGCTTAGAGCCCTGTATATACTGTCAAGCTTCTGCCCCAGTGTGACTTCACACCGTCAGCTGTTCTTCTGTACTGCACTAAATATTTTTGCGACCCAATTTGAATATCTTCAAACAAAATTGGGAAGTCAGTTAAACTGTTCAACGTCATCTGCAATGTTTTGTTTCCCCAACAAGAGGCTTGAACCTGGTTTGATTGGCGTACCACCTGCCTTTTCCACTGTGGGCAAATTACGTAACAAACATTCGCCATCGACTTGACCTGTGTAAATCTCAGTCATTTGGCCATGCTGCTCCTGTAAGTCTGATATGAACCATCAGCTTGGTCTAGAGCCCAGACAAGACCTCGAACTGATCCAGCTCTTGGCAAATTGCGTCAAGGTAGCGGCTAAATTGGCCTGGGGTCTGCTCTGTAAATCAGCTGGCCACGGCCTAAGTGGATCAAACAGGCCAGTCCTCCTTCCCTGGCAGGCTAATGCAGTAGCTTAGACTGGTGGTTTATAATGTGTTACGTGTGTGCGCGCCTGTCTGTCTGTAAAAATATGGATGTGATCCATGTGCATAATGCAGTCAAACAACAGTTCAACATGGACAGGTGCTTATCTTTCTCTTGGTGTGTGTGTGTGTGTGTGTGTGTGTGTGTGTGTGTGTGTGTGTGTGTGTGTGTGTGTGCCAGTCACTCTCATGCACCTACACACTGCTCTCTCTGGTCTATCGCCCATTCGAGGCCACCAAGTTGTGCAACGATTATGTGTGCCCACCACCACCTCGCGTCCTCATCTTATCCTGCAAGACACGCTCTCTCGCTCTCTCTCTCTCTCTCTCTCGCTCTCTCTTTCTCTCCCCCCCTCTCTCCGTCGGAGCCGGAGGCGCTGCTACATCGCCTAAAAGAATACGCTCCCTGATGTCGAAATCACGCTCAACACAACAGTGCCACACTATGCCGGTGGTGGTGGAAGGCGGAAAAGACGTTAGGACATAAATTGTTTTTTTCCTCCTCCTGGCACTGCAGTAGCTGACGACGGAAGGTGGTAATGCCATTGTGCTTTAGGAAAATCGACAGAAAATTTGCTGCCATCCAGGGTGATCATTTTGCCATGTAGGGCAACATCACGACATCTTAAACCACCTGTTTTTCGCGCATCCTGTGCGCACACAGCCATTATTAGACACGAAATTCTGAGGAAACGTCTAAGTGCAGTCCTTTTACTTGGCATTACTGTCCCTTATCGACCAATCCATGTGACTATTAATGATATTAAGGGACTAAGAAGCAATTGATGATCAATAATCCCCCAACTCAAATGCAAACTTCATTTGAAAGGATGTCTGTCCATAATGGCGCATAACAGATCTCTAGTTCGTTATTTCACCACTGGTATAAAGAAGTGGATGTGCCAAACATTCTGCTTGAAACCCATTTCAAGTATGGCATCTAAGCCGTGAATGCAATAATGTACAATCACTAAATACCACAGGGCGTCAAATAGATCAGCAGCAATGCTGTGATTTCAGCGGCGCAGCGCATATCAAGGCTGAAACCTCCAATCTGTTTCCAGAGAGACGCACACAGAGCCTTATTGTGGCCGCGAATTAGAAGAGAGAGAAAAGCGCAGTAACTCACCGATGTGGATGATTGAATCCGAGAGCGCCGACTTCCACTCCTGGCTCAAAAAAACGGCAACGAGCAACAAAGCCGAGATAACTTTCATGTTGTCCGGAGATATTTCCCCCCAAAAGCAGAGAAAACCACAGCTCTCTGAGTGAGAGCGAACTGAGTTAAAATCCCGAGAACCGAAGCTTCTTTTTTCTAGTCCATCTGTAGGGCGGTCAAGGAAATTCCCTGTAATATCTGCCTTAAGATGCTCTTCTCTTGACGTTGCAGTGTGACGCTTGTCTGTGGAGGAAAATAAGTAGAGATTCCCGGGTAGTCACAGACTGGTACCCTGTTGAAATTCCTCACAACATTAAATCATATTCTGGGCGATCGGAGAGACGCTGAGCCGCAGAGAAAACAAACCGCATCCAAGCGCCGCCGCGTTAAGGCGAACTGAGGGGTTGGAGGATGTGGCCGCTCATTTAAAGGAATAAATCTTTTACGGTTCGATGACGTGAGGGAAAACCTAGTTATGTTGAAAAGCAGGTCCTGCTATAATGACCCGTGATTCCCAGCCTTTCAGACCTGGCGACGCAGTTTCCCCCCTGCACCAATCACCAAACCACCACCAGCAGCAGCAGCAGCAGCCTCAGCGGACCAAGCCAACGGCCAAAACTTCCATTTTCACCGGGAGCTTTTTTATTTTTCCTTCACTTAGCTCCTCTTTGAACACCACCAACGCCAGAACACAGAGACGAACACAGCGACTTTTGTTGGAGGGGAAACAAATGATGAAAAGCCTTGTCACATGGCATTACCACGGAGAGGTACCATATTCCGAAATTGTCTCTAGTTTCCTGTAGAGATGAGACACACACCGGGATGGAACGGGCTCTTACACATATAATGAAAGAGAGCTCCAAAGCCACTCTTCTTTTCTGCGTCAGGAAGGGGGGAAAATGTAGGCTAGGCTATCTGGAGAAAAATTAACCGAGGACGCGCGCAACGACACTCCGCACTCCGCACTCCGTATGCGGGTACTCGCGTCAGCCCCAGCACGCACGGTGGCTGGTGAAGAGGAGGTATGCCGCGTCCGTGTCGAAGAGAGAGAGAGAGGAATAGAGAGAGGGAGGAGACCCAGGAGAGAGAAAAGAGAGAGAGGGAGAGAGAGAGAGAAAGAGGCAGGAACTAGGAGCAGCAGCAGTTGCCAGCCGGGGCGCGCATCTACTGTCTGGAATTACCTTGGAGAAAGAGAGAGACTACATGTGCCTATCGGGGCGGGCGGGGGATGCAGAAGGGGTGTCTAAGAGAGAGACAGACAGATGAAGAGAGGGGTAATCTGCCAGTCTTGGCTCTGCCAATCTGCCATCGACCTGCTGTCTATCTCTCACCTCAACAAGAGCTGTTGATGGTGATGGGGGTGCTGGTTGGTTATAGCTCATTACAGGTAAGGTTATCTGGATCGGGTAACTTATGTCTGTTGACCTTACCCTGTAGGTTTGAGGGTAATCCTGTAGAATTCTCCCTCTGATACGTTCTTTAGTTGTTCCTTATTACTCAAATATTGAGACAGGGTGCTTTCATCTTTCATACCCTTCCCTGTATCTGTCAATCATCTGCTCACTCCTCTCTCTATCCCATGCAAACTTATTTTCTTACCCTGCAACTGTCTTCTGACCCCTTTGTCCATCTACCCACTATCATCCATTTATCCATCACTGCCGCACAGAAGGGATAGACAGTCCCCAGGGTTCTTAATCTGCCCCAGACCATGGATTAGGGATTAGGAGGCTACCCTTGGTCTGACTGTTGTGCATGCATTCAAGGAACGGGAGATTAAACTGACAGCGATACCGATGCTGTGAAAGCTGCTCTCACTCCTCCTATTTGACGCCATTGATTTATTATTAAATGTTTATATAACCACTCAAGTTGAAGGGGAACATCTCTTGTTAGGCGAGTAGCTGAAAATGCAGAGATAAGAAAAAGCAAGCGTAATGTAAACAAAAAATAGTTTGGAAGATAAAAACAAGGTAAAATACTTCAAAGCTGCAATGTTCAGTGTCTGTGCATGCATCAGAATGAAATACTTCTAAACATGTGGACTGTGATGTTGAATAAATGACTCCTGAACACTGACTAGAAAGTATTTTTGGTTTACAGATTGAAGAGGTTTTGGGTTCTTGTTCCACTCAAAAAGAGACATTACAACAAGTTTGTGCCTTTGTGGTCACACTGATGTGATCCCACAGGATAACCTATTCATGGCGGGACCTTTCTAGATATATTTGATGAGTTTCACACATCCACATGATGAACATGCAAATGTATACGCACACACCTTCAACATTCATACCCAAACTGTTGCATAAATCATTGCGTAATCAAACTTTAATTCGTTTTCCCTGAGAAATACAACTTGCTAAAAACCATTTCGAGGTTTTGCATAATTCGATATGACTTATTCATAAAATCCATCAATAGAGAGGGCTCAACCTTCTGTTAAATTTATCAGGGTCTAATGTCATTAAATTATCAATAAAATCTGTCTTCTTCTCTTGATTGTGAAGACCTTGTTTAAATGTCCAACGTGTTCCGATAAATATTTGGACTGCTGCTGAGCAAAGGGACTGACAAAATATAACCTTGAACAGGCGATCGCACGCCTGCACAACACAGTTTATGTATTTGTGGAAATCACCTATTTGAAAGAGAAATATCTTGCACCAGATGGGTAGTGGACATCCAGACCTCCATGTCCATCCACAATCTCCAATCTTCAATAAGTCATAGTAAAGTTGATTTATTTTTTATAGATCCTATAAACCTTCGAATTCACAGAGAATGGGGAAAAAACATTATACCAACAGTTTCGTCTATTGTATACACCAATATCCTTGATTATGTACCCCCTTTTAGATTGCCAGTTACTTTCTTTTGGGAATGCGATGTCATTTTGATGAAAACACCTAACACCTAATCTTTAGAAATGCTGTCACGTACCAAAGACCATTTGGGTAACACGTTTTACACTCTGTTAATGCCTTACAGTGATGTTTTACTTTTGCAGAGCTTTTTCCACCAACTTGTATACTCTCCTCCCTGGAGACCAATTGTCACCACCAGCAGTCAGACTATTTCAGAGCCCTCACTGTTGATAACCGTAAACAATGTAAAAAGGCAAAATTGCCTTTGTAAAAAGTAGGGCCATGGACATGAAATGAAATCTGGGAACTCTCAGTCACACAAACAGTCTGTATATCCAACACATATGCTCACACACACACACACACACACACCACACACACACACCACACACACACACAGAATCAAGCGTCTCATAGTTTGTCTGTCATGCAACATTAACTACTAGGCTTTGTGTCATTAATGTGACATCCTTGTTCATTAAAACTGTTAATTGGAAGAGATGTGTAATAAAGTAAAAGATAAGCTCCTGCAACTTGAGAAAGAAAAGGGAGATGAGAATGACAGAGGTGAAGATAAGAGCACTAAGGAAGCAAACGTAAAAAACAACAAACAAACAGAATAAAGCTTGTGTCACCTAAAATAATCATCACAGACACAATTTTAGATCAAAAACTCTTGGTTGGTTTCTACCTTTGCACAATTATTTTCAGCATTATTTTATATAAAACGAAAAGAAAATTTCCATGCCAGAGTAGTGTTAAAAGTGATATTTAGGTCCTCAGTCTGTCTCAAGAAAAGTCGTGCTGTATGCGTCCTTCTGGTGCATTACTGTAACCAACTGTTGACACATGGGGTCAACAGAAATGTGTCACATGTTGGTAGAACACATGATTCAACCAAAAGGGAGAACCCACTCATCAAGTTCTGCCATCTGGTTCTCTTGCACAAAAACTTCCCATTGTACCTTTACATTGTACCCCTTGTGATTTACCAATCACTAATGAAGTAGTTCATGCTGAATTTTTGAGTTGGATATGAATGATATGAATATTTACCATTTCTATGTTTACTGTTTACTGATTTAGCATATATGACTAAGAAATCAGCCCTCTGACTACATTTGCATGAACAAACAACTTTATTAAAGTATATTAACATTAATTATTATTTAAAAAATATATATTATATTTAATATATTTTTTCCATTCTAGTTGACACTGCAGAGAGCTGCTTCTTCTCTCTTACTCTGTGCTACTTGCCACAGTGTTGTAAATTGTCGCTCTGCTGAATAAGCTCATATTGGCGCATAGCAAATACATTCATACCGATTTATCTGCAAAAAAAGCCAACAGTTCTGTACATATGTTTAATGGTCTAATAGGTCAGTAGACCAGACGGAATCTCTTGATGTGGAATTTTACTGGAAAACAGGGTTCACAACTAGTTGAGAGGCAATTTGTGGATATAAGGACTGCAGTGAGCATATTTCATTGTTGGCAAGACGCCATTTTCTTGTCGGTAGCAGTTGCTTTTATTGCTGTGCAATACACTTTGAACGTCAAACACTGTACACAAAGTAAATCTCCAATTCATGGCATAAGGTTTTTCTTTTTAGTAAAATGACAGAAAAGCAAGTGGAGCCCCTTTTCCTCAAATATTCTGAGAAAAACAACTGTAGATACAAATATTGTACCAGTTCATTCATATGTCACCAGAGTGGTAAGTTTTCCAAAGTTAGGGAAGCTTGAACTGGAAACCGGATACTGGAAACTTGTGAGTGCAACTTGTATAAATCTTGATAAATCTAAATTCACCAACATACCAATACATCTTTGATAAACTGACCGCTTGAATAACTGTAAAACAGCTGACATTGAAAATTTCACACCTAAATATTGTCTGTTTGTTACAGTATACTTTCCCACCCACTACTACATTACTGTAACTATCCATTAATATGAATGAGGCCACACAATATCTAATTGTAAGATGAAAAGCATTTTAAAAGTCTATAAGCTCCATCTTTGTTCTTTCTTTGTTGTTCTTAAACGGCTGCTGCCCTTTATTGTGTAATCTGGTAGGAGGGTCACCTTGGAAGTGTTCAGGGCCGTGTCAGTGTGAGTGAGATTTTATCTGGGAGCTAGAGAATATATCCGTAAAAGCCTTTTGATGAGCTCACAAACCTAAAAGGTACACGTACACACTGGTGAGGAAAAGCAGACAGACATGTGCCTCAGAGAAAGACAAAGAGTAATTCAGGTGTGAGGTGGGTGGCTTGTTAGTATGCATGCCTATTGCTGTCACTAGCTCTCAAGGACATTGTCTGTTTTGTGGGGGGGTGGGGGATAGATGGAGGTCTGCATCTGTATGTGACCATGGATGTATGTGCAAGTTATGTTACCTATCACACATTGTATAAAGTAACAATGCATCTCTTTCTGTGTGGCCACTAAAGCCATTAAGTGACAGGGCAGTAAAAGCCAACATTACTGTGTCTGAAGCAAAACCCGCTATCATGAGCGTGCATGTGTCTCTTTCTGTCTGTTTGTGTGTGCATTTATGTGTTAGCTTGTGCATGTTTCCAAACGAAAGACCAGACAGCAATTATTAAGCCCGAGTACCATCAGACACTTTCGAATGGCCACTAACAACCCACAGAGATGATTTATTCTCACACAGAAAACAAACAGAACAAAGATCAGCACCAGCTGATATTGTATCCATAAACAAAACCAAAGCAACACTGCTTGTTTGTTTTAACCATGAGTGAAGGTTAACATGTGTCAAACAACAGAACATACTGGTTTGTTTTAGACAGCAAATGTTAATTATTATCCAATTATTAATTTTCCTTTTGTGTGGCGATGCAAATAATAGTTCATTTCAAAGAGTAGTTGTCTGGCACTTGCAAACCCAGTTCTTTTTGCAACATAAGTGGTATCGTGTGTAGGCCATCTTGGTGAAAAATCATTTGGTGTTTGCATAGATTAGAGCTGGGCCACACATCGGAAAGAACAATATCACCAAAGCCAACAACGCTAGGCTATCTATCAACGCCCTTGCCAGGAAGGCAATGAATTACCACTGTTCTGCTAATAATTGGATTCCCCTTTTTATTTATTTATATTTTGTGTTTATCTAGCAATATTTTAGTGCTGCTTCACCTGTCCACCTACCCATGGCTTTTGCCTGCTAATGGCTGCCTAATATGGCAGAGAGGAATGTGTTCTGGGGCATCGCAGGGCCAATCTAATCCCAAGTAACATGGCACTATCTCCCAAAGAAAGCATTATTCCCAGTTGGGGCATGAAGATCAAAAATACACACACCAGACAAACACAACATTATCGTCTCCCTCTCCACGCATGCATACACACCTACACAAGCACAACCTAAATCTTAACTCATCTTAAGTGAATAATTGATACACTCAAAGAGTTTTCCTTATCTAAGAGTGGAAAGACTAGAGGAGAGGCCAGGCAAGTGGAGACAAGGAGGCAAAGAGAACAAAGGGCGAAGTGAAAAGAGTTTTTGCTCTTTATCCTTTTTTTAAAGTATTCAGGGTTTTGGCGATATTTCTCAAAGGACAAGAAAAGGTGTGTGCTGTGTGAAGATAAGAAACACGATCAAGGCCTTTGACCCCGTTTTCTGGGTGTATGTGTGTGCACTATTTGCACATAGGCAGCTTGGCTAGGCATCTTGATTCCCCAGCATTTTGCCTGTCTTTAATTAGTAATTCACCTCTCTATCAAATGTCTGGACCTAAATGAGGTCTTCTGAAGTGAGCCATAAAATTAAATCCCTTTATATCCTTTATTCCCCTTAACCCAGAAGATAAAGAAAAAGAGTAGGGTGAGGAGAACTGGGAGGGTTGGGGAGGGATGGATACTGGCAGGCAAAGATTGAAAGACTGAAAAAACATGAGAAAGATGGAGAGAAAGAGGCAGATCCTAGCCTGGGGCCTAGGTATTGAACTAACCCTCAGTGCTGAGAGGACTTCTCAGGGGTAATTATACATGAACACACCTTTTTTTTTCTCTCCCTCTATCACTCTCTCCTTTTTCCTGTTTTCTTGTACATCAAGTTTTGGGAGTGTCAAGTACAAATTAGTTAGCTAAATTTCCCATGGTGATAATGAAAATCATTTTACTCATTTTACTGACAGTACAAGATTTTAAACTGGTTAAGCCCATATTATTCCCTCATTGAGTTTGTCTTTACGTCTTACTGAGCTAAGAAGGGGGCTTTCACTGAGCAGCGAACAAACCAAAAACACAATTATTAAAGAGTTAAGATTGTCAGCCAGGCTTAAGAGTTTGAGGGAAACATTTACGACCTTGTCTTTTGCTGAAATTAATTATTCCAGCTCTTCCGGCTCTGTCAGAAAGTAACAAGTGCATACTGGGGAGCTGTCCTCATGTGATGGTGCTGAAGGACTCAGCTGGACTCCTGCTCAGCATCAGAGCTGTCCAGTACGATGGTGCTGAAACTAAACTCAAGCAGATCAATGACCATTGTCATAAAGCTTCAGACATCAAATAGTTCCGGTATATTGTATGATATAGTGCAGTACAGCCTTCTTCATAATACTGTACTACTATAAAGTACAGATCTTCATTTACTGGTCACATCATGACTATGTTTCAGTACCATCCTGGCCACTATACCCTCATCTATCCCCTGTTCCTCATTCGAGCATTTTCCCTCGGGGGTATGTCACATTAAGGGCTGCCCAAAACCATTTGCTGGCGAGCGCAAGTGGAAAATAAAATTTAACTCTAACTGCAAGTGTGCATCTGTGCAGCCTTAAACATACTCCACTCTACACAAAAGGCACACATGCCAGACAATGGCTATACACTTAAACCCGTTTTCATTATTGTACTTCTCTTTTTATTATGGACAAAAATCAAACCATCCATTGATTAAAAGAAAATCATGACCAGTATCACTTTCTTTGTACATGCAAGAACCAATTTAAAGAGTATTGGACTTGTGGACTCATATCATAGGAATGTTTTTCAATGCGTTTTATATCGTTATTATTATTATTTGAAACACCGTAGGGAGAACACACCATTATGTAATTCAACAGCTGAACAACCAGGGTGTCAGTATCCATGGTGACACCTCTTTCCCCAAGACGGAGAGTTTGTGCCACATATAACCTTTTTATTCATACTGTCTTCTTAATACCGAGTGTCCTCCATCTCTGCAAGTGTGACTTTACATCAAGTGACACTCCATAGTGAAGTGCTTGTGGGGAGAGACTGATTAGGGAAAATGCCTGATGATGACTTGCAGAGTTACACAAGCACAGGAAATTATGCTTGTGTTTTTTCTCTACACCCAGAAAAAAAGAAAAGGCTTCTGGAAAACACTAACCTGACATAATTAAAGCATATATCAAGCCTGGCCAAAATCTTAACATGCCTTAAAGTAATAAGACGCTGAAAAAAAACATTTAATACACTGAGGTAACAGTTTAGTTAGGAAGGTTAGTCCCTAAGCTCTGCTGAGAATGAGAATATACGTCAAACAGCAGATCGAGCTGGCTGGAAGAATCTGGTAAAACATTTTGTACAGACTCCTGATCATCAGAGACAAAAGGGTCGAAGCACATAAACCAAGGAAAAAATAACCACAGAGGGCAACACTTTGCTCCTGAAACACTTCTGGTGGGATATGAAGCCACATGAAGGACGGACCTAAACGGCATTGCGGCAGCAAGGTCACGGAGCTGTGCCCGGTGGAATTTTGAGGTAACTTATTGCATGAAAACGGAAAAAACTCTGTTGGCTCTTGGCTTAAGGATATAAGACTGACATACACAGTATAGATACTCTGTCTCCATCATCTCGGTCATAAGCCTATTATTAGGCTCCAGCAGTTAACAGCATGGGACATATCCAATATAGTGTTAAAACTGAGAAGTGTTCACTCTGCAGTGTTGAAGAGTGGAACTTTTTTATCAGACTCCGACAGCCGACAGCATTGGAACATTCCCATGCGGATGCTGTTGAAGTCAGGAGTGTTACATTTCATCCATTTAAAGTGACTTACAACACCGTAAGTGCATAAATTTTACAAATGGTGCCCAGTGGGAATGAAAACACACACTGAACAGCATCAGTGCCTTGCTGTGCCCGTGGGGTTACTACCACATGAAGATTGTCTGCATGCTCCCTATCAAACCAAATGCCCATCAGGTACTGTCAGGAATCTATTCAGTGCATGCACACAATGTCAGAAAGAAGTTTGACTACTTACATTCAGCTGTAGTGTATTCAGTGAACTGATCAGCTGCTATTATACCGTGTAATGGAGAATTTGGCAAGAGGAAGCTTGTGCAAAAAATATCCCAGTAGCCCTCCACCAAGGGTGGAAATTTAAAACCTTAACATTCAGAACTACCGCATAGGGAGCAGTGCTCGCTCAGTGGAGATAAAATATGGTAATATAGGCCATTAACATGTGATATTTGGTGGATGCCTTTATGCTAAGCGGCTTACAGTTCCATGAGTGTGAAGCATGAGTGACCCCAGTTGGAGCTGAACCCCAAAACTACAAATGCCATCCTATAACCTTCAAGATACTCAAAATACTGGATCTGTGTCTTTAGTTGTCCTGCCAAAAAGATCAAATTACATTTCTTCTCTGGTTCTTTTCTCATCTACAGCATGAAAAATTATAAACTGGCAAACTTAAGAAAACATGCACGTCTAGGAAGATTATAGCATCATATGTGAGCTTGTTTCATAGCCAGTGAAAATTCTCAATTCTGCTTTGAAAATCTGCTGAAAATGTGAACTAACTTTTGATGTTATTCTAGTATTCTAGTAATATACTAGACAGAAAAGCCCCAGTAGCACCACACACATTTCCTTATTTTTTGTGCGTTTTTGAATTATATTACAAAATTAATTTGTTGCTGCTTTGATGCCAGAGAACAGTTAACTGATAGGCAAGGTGCTGAAACTTTTTTAGTACTTTGATCTATGCAACCAATGAATAAGGAATACTTTGTTTGGTCACCCATTCTGAATTCAAACACATCCATTCATAAAATGTGGTAACAAAACATTGGTAATTGTTGTGTTTTCTTGAAGCCTGACATGGTGCCTCTGCAGTGTGAATATTGCTGCCATTTTCAGCCAAAACCCATTTGAGCAGTGCATGGCTATTGTTGTTGCTGAGGCTGATACTTGTGCTGCATTAACTACCTCAAACAAGAATGCCACAATGAAACTGATTTGTGTCTAAGAAGTAAATAGACATGCTGTCTGATAAGTCATTTTAGATCAGCACTCCTACACTCAGAAGCATTAAAAACATCTCCTGCTGCTCTCTATTATAGCTCTATTGCAGTCCTTGGGTCTGTTGTGTAACACCATCCAATCTAAAGCCCATTATTACATTAAAGCAGTTCACTGCACACACAGAACCTATAGAGATAAAACATGTTCTTTATCTGAAATCCCATTGCATGCTCAGTCGGAAAAACTATGTAACTAACTGAAAAGCGCAGCGTGGAATATTCAGGAAATCCACATTTTATTACATGCAATTCTGACACAATCTTGCTTCACCCTCTCTCCCATCATACCATGTTATTGGAGTGAGCTGTTATGCTAACGTCATGCAGTTAGCATTTCTCCACTGCCCACCCTATTGAATATGGAAAGCACCATAGTATCCTGGCACTGTGACTGCTAGGGCATTTTCAAATTCAGTAAGCTGAGCAATCCAAGAGATAAGCGGGTACTACATGATGTAGTGTGATATTCAAATGTAAAAACAGATGCAGTCTGTAATTCTAACAAGTATTATACAGCAACAATTGTTCAGTCACTGTCTAATGTGGACAGAAGGTGTTAAACATCTCAATGTATGTTACTGTCTTAAATGACCAAAAGCATCACTTTCTGCCAGTAAAAAGCATTAGAGCCGCCCACTGTGGCTTGTGCAGAAGAACAGATTGCACTGTTCTGTTCTGGTTAAAATATGGGATGAAGTGAAGAGCAGTGCTGTCTATCCTCATGTCTTATTATATTCTATTTTCTTCAGTTTGTGGCCTAAATATATGAAGTACTTGACCTTAATAAAGTTTGTTCACCATACCAAGGCATTCACTATTAGCATAATAATACAAATGGGTAAACACGAGTGCAAGGTTTTAATTAAAAAACGGATATTATTGGCAAAGTGGCCCCCTTTTTCCATCATTTAAATGTAAAGAAATGTTTTTTTTTTTCAATTGGATTTCCTGTGTCCATCCTACACATTATGTTTCTGACCAAAATAACTTCTTAAACCTTGCAAAAAATCCAACCAAAACCTTACTAGCCTTCAAAACATTTCACAGGAGCTCTGGCTGCTGAAGTATACTGTTGAAAATTGGAGCTTACTCTCATTCTACTGTCTCAGCTTAACTCTAACACCTTCTTTCAAAAAAAATGTGCCAATGGAAAATTGTTCAGATTCTTTTGTGGTGTTGACATGTCATTTTAGCTCAGAGCTGTCCACTGTGTGTGTGTGTGTAAATAATAAAATCCCTTTTTAAGTGGCAACAGTGCACAATTTTTCCAGCTGGGAGCTTTCTCACCCTCTCTTTTATCATTTTTCAACTCGATTATAATAAAACAGTCCCTTCTTTTTCTTTGTGAAGCTTACATAAATGCAAACTGCTATTCACTGTGATAGGCGTTTATGTTATTCTGTTTAATACAGAAATACAGCAGGTTCAAATGTGTTTTCAGCACCTGAGTTAAGTACACTACACCACGTATACACCATGAAAACTGCAGAAAACCGCACAAGTTGAGCAGAAAATTGCTGTATATTATATTAAATAATCTATTTAATAAAGATGTAATATGTAGAATATAGAAAGAGCTATGTTTTGAAGCAGACTGTCCAAAGTTCAGTGAACTTAAACGGCATACTGATTAGTAAGTAAGTATTGATTTATATTGGATAGCCCACTATTTCACCTTTCTGTCTATGCACTCATTCTTTGCTACTAAAATGTCATTCCTTTCTCTTTCATGCAGTCACAGCTGGAAGCTGTGCTCTGTGATGTTGGTGAAAATGAGATCATCCACTTTTAGAAACTAGCGATATACATTTTCAGTCTCACAAAACAACAGTAAAATGTGCTGTTCAGTCTTTCTGGAGTGCTGAACTTTTTTTTTTTGGTCTGTTTAATACTGTCACAGCAGGGAACTGTGCCACCATCAATGATGTTGAAATCTGGAAGTTAGTGTCAGTTAGGCAGCCACAAAACAAAAAGAGACTTTCTGAAAAAAATCTAACCATAAGTCATCAGAGTAAATTGGAACAGCTACAGCAGACATGTTTTATTTTGTCATTAATATAAAATGTGAATGTGAAATAGTCGTTCTCAGATAGTCTGGTTGTTCCTAATGCTGAGGCATTTTGGCACATGTATCATTGTTCTATATGTTTTAATATAACTTCAGCTTTTTCTGTTGTCCATGTCAACTGGCTTGTATGGACCTATTTTGATATTTGCACTCCCTGCAACGTTTCCTATATTACTTTAAGGGATTTCATGAACAACCCAGCTGGAGATCAGCACTCAAGACTAAATCCTGAAAAAAACATTTCCAGCTTGCCTTAGGTATCACACCTTCACTGAGGCCAGCACTGCCAATGTGTCATCAAAAAATCCTTTCAACAAGAATAAGAGGAAACTTGGTATACCTTTAAAAACCTGTGAAAATAACTCTCCATCAAACTCCAGTTAGCACTCTGCAGGAAACAAATTTGGTAGAACATTAGTTATCACAGGTGGTTTGATTGATGCCTTGAACCGTGTCCTGCCCAATCTGCCCAACTAGACAGTAACCTAGTTACCTAGTTAATCCTAGTTACATGGCAAATCATAAAATGCCACTAAATTACATTTCAAAAGAACAGCCCTAAACTTTTAAAAGAATATAGTGCACTGTCTTAGCTGCCTTGCATTTTCTATAAATGTTTTTCAAAAAATGTTTTCAAAACAAGAAACCTGTTGTGTTTGATTTTGAGATGTTGATCATGAACCAGAATATATCTGGTTCAAATACAACTATCCATTCCTATCATGTCTTCAGTGCTGCTATCTAATGAAGGCATAAAATGTCAAAAACAAAATTAGGGGTTCTCAACTGAGCAGACCCCTCGCAGCACAAAATGAAATTCATTGTCACTACATTTATAATTGTAATTCAAAGATGTTTTAAAGGAACAGGATATGTGGATTTTGGCTACAGAATGTAGCAAACCACTAGATGCAGTAAAATGAAATAATAGTTAAAGCACAGATGGCAATTCTCAAATCAATTTAAAAAGAGTGGCTACTATAAAATATTAAATTACACCTTGATATGAAGAGGCATATCCAAATTATTCTCTATTGTTAAATTGTAATGGGAATAAAGTTTACTTTGATGAACCCTTCAAAATGACTTGCTTAACACAGGCCTGTTAAATTGTGTTATTAAAGTGAAGGAAAACATGTGAGACATGTAGGGAATGATGAACACAGGTTGGCAGAGACCGGCACGACAGACCGAAGCGCACTTTAAAGTCCCTGCTTGACACTGTTGCGCTCTGTTAATAGCAGGCTGCCCCAGCTTTAGCCCAGCTGCGGCCCACTTTCACGTTGCTAAGCCACGCAGTCCTGCATCCCCTCCATCCCCTCCATCCAACCCTCATCTCTTCATATCACCCATCTTTCATTCATCTTTCTCCATCTTGCTCTCCACCTAGCCCCTCTCTAAATCCTGCACTCTCCCTCTTCACTGAACAGAGGAAAATTATTTGATTTCATGAAGGCTTCATGATGAGATATGGTTGCTGGAAAGCGCTACAGAAGAAGAAATTGGAGTGGAAATAGCTAATATGGCAGATATAATGATGTTTAGGAGAAACAATAACATAGATTTTAAATCAAACAAATGTGGAACTATCATTGACAAGACGGACAAAATGACAGCTCCCCAAAAGTGAAGCCTGAAAACTTATTCCCTTCTCTGTGTCACTCTAAATGAAAAATTTGAAACCCTGCCAAACACACCCATACCACAGTGCATTGTTTTTATGCCATCGTTTTTTAAATATCCCACTCTTGAATTTAAAAAAAGTTGTCATTAGAAGATGAAGCTTCATATTTGATTCTCAGCAGTCTAGCAACATACTTTGACTTTCAATGGTTCAAAGACGTCACAGGCTTCATAAATATCACTCATTATTTGGCAGAGTAAAGTAAAGTAAATTATTTTTTAGACTGCAGTGATTCTTAAACAAATGGAAAACCAGCCAGTCCCCAGTTGAATAGGACTTTGTTCTTATGTTTGAAGAGGGTGAATTAGACAAGCCTGTAGAGGGGGTTGATCACATTCAATCCAACAATGCAGAAAGCTTTCATCCATCAGTGAACTGGAAGAATTGGAAGTTCCTGAGGATGGCACTTAAGTAGATTCAGACTCTGGTGATGCTGCTCAGTTTTAACACAGTGTTAGAGACATGAGATGACATGACATGTATCAAATGTCATGTATTAACATTTACATATCATCATGGGTTAAAAAAAAATGTACATTTTAAATCCAGCTGATATATTTCACAAGCCAATCTATACACTTTGAACAAAGCATCAAAGCACTAAAGAAGTATGTTACTCAATGATTGATGTAATGATTGATGAGTGGAAGAGGTTCTCGTGATGATACAGAAATGCCCTCTTTTCTGTTTTGCCCACACTTTGTACTGTAGAAATGCTCCTAGAATTACAGATGTATTGAATTTCTGTATTGAATTTT
Organism: Nibea albiflora; assembly: GCA_014281875.1. Classification (NCBI taxonomy): domain Eukaryota; kingdom Metazoa; phylum Chordata; class Actinopteri; family Sciaenidae; genus Nibea; species Nibea albiflora. The sequence goes on from CM024801.1 coordinate 15,990,743, forward strand.
GTTGATAATTAAAAGTTAAAGTTTAAAAGATTAAAGTGTGTTAATATCAAACTTGCTGCATTATGAATACTTTGAGACTGCAAATCCCACAGATTTGATTTGGTTCATTTGTGTGCTTTTTCAGCAAGCATTATGGTCTTACATTGAGTTCATTGACAAGTGGTTCAATTATCAAAGTGTTTGGAACACAGGGGTTTATAATTACCATGTTTAAACACTGGACTGTAACCATCAAGGTCGTTGGAGATAATCTCAGCTTGCATTGCCTGGGTTTGTGGTGTTATTTGGGATAATGTTTTCTGTTCATGTCTCCTTAAAAAAAAAAAAGATTGTTTTCAAGCTGTGAAGATCATCCTGGGGTTATACTAAAGAAGTCTTGAGATATATACACATTCAAACACACTGTCAAACCAACAATCCTAGTCTACCACATGATGTGAAATGCATTTGTCTTCTGTGTTCACTCCAGTATATCAACACATACAATTTGTTTCAGCCTTTTGGCTGTAGTTTGTGGTGATTCTGTACTAAATGTCAGTTCATTTGTCAGACATACTTGGTATCGCTCAAACTGGAGATTTGGGATTTCTAAAAATACATATTATAACTGCTTTAACTGTGGTATAACCATCCTAACACACTCCAACCATCCCCTACACAGTGCAGAAGCAAAACAGGCAATGATAATTAATATATGTATCTGCCACTGACTGTGAGCTGCCAAACAACTGGCTACAAGAGTACTTTCCTTTCATACTTTATGTACACACTTTTATTTACAGAGTGTTGCTATTACTCCTGCGCCACTGCCATCTAATGAACTTCATTGAATTTCTGGCCTGCTTTCACTTACCTGATGGCAAAGCTATATCCATACTTTATTGAGAATAACTGATAGTCATGCCAGCCTTGTTTTTAGCCTGTAAATTAAGCTAAAACTGGAGCATTAAAAACACTTTCTAATATCACATTTCCCTACTTGTGTTCAGTAAATTTGTGTAACACCAGACCCTGATAGTTACCCTACTGCTTATCATGAGTGACTGCATTCAAATATAATGCTATGCTGAAAGACCTTTGTTGGAGCTAGTAATGTATCGTTCACATATTTAATATATCATCAAGTCTTTATCAACCCTTTGGAATTTAATATAATAACAAGACCAGCTGAATATCATCAATCATCATCAATAACATCAATGCTATTTTTCAACTTAATTGTTGTAGCCAAGTCCCCAAAGTTACTGGCCTTTTTTTTTTCAAGCAATAACACTAGATGGTTGATTACACTGGAAAAACTGTAGTGAAACATGTTATATTTTGATTTCTAATATTACATATAATTAGAATTTCTTGGCAGTCGTGTGAAAGTAGAGCTGACGATTCATTCAATTGTGCTGAACGATGTATTCATACTTTTCCTCTGTTGCACCTTTCAGGGATTTCTTGTAACCTTTGGAAACTTTCCAAGAACCTGTTCTTGGAGAATAAACCTGTGTGAATATAACGTCTCACTGCTTCACTATCTCATTCAGAGCCTCCCTGTCTCTGAGACGTTGAGGTTTCTATCACTCCTCTGAAAAAGACGCAATTCTTCCTATGTCTGTACCCTATTGTTTTTGCAGCTGTCTAAATTGAATGGCAACAGACTGACTTATCTTACAGGTCACCAATCAACGCTCATTCCTGATCTGCTCATATTTAATCCCACCGTGTCTTGTAATTATCCTTATCTAAATGTACAGTGGGATGTCTTACACTTTGGATCATAGACTCCCCAACTATGACCATTTTGTCTAAACGCTATATCCAGTTGCATTATAATCAGGAATTAAACAGCATTTCCATCTTCCTTTGCTCACACTTCACACATCAGAATTACAGCTTGTTTTACTCATCAGTGGTGTGCATGCCTGTTGCATTGTCTTAGCCTCTATGATATGGTCTACAGTAACTGGTAGTACTTTCAGCCAACAGCAGAGGACTCTGTTCCTGCTATGTGTCTGACTTATATCCTTGGTTCTGGTCATAAACACTGTTTAACAGTTGATGCATGGAGATGAACAGGTGGGCAGCTCTTCTGTAAAATCTGTCAAGGACAATCCTTATAGCTTTCACCTCAACACAACCTGTAAATTATTTATATTTCTCTTTACTGTGCAACTTCAAAGACATCTGGAGGAAAACTATTTACCTGATTACTACCCAATTTGTTAAATCTGGACAAATAAGCTACTGTAAACATTTATGGAAACAGTGTTTAGAGCCAAATATAGCAAACACAGTTTATCATCACAAGAGAAGAAAATAGAGGCCTTGTGATATTAGCTAAACCTTTGGCTTGTCTGGAAGCACTTGATGAATATAGCTGACAAAAGTGGGAGCCAAATGCGTACCCTAAGGAGAGCAGGAAGTGTTAAGCCTCTTCAAAGCCAATATAAAGCCGACGTGAAAATATTGGGCCCTCCATACTTTCTTTGTTTGGGTTTTGGGAGGATTAGAGACATCTAAAGAGATTTTTTCTAAAGGTCAGCAATGCTCGACTTTCAGTTTACAAGGCTCTCATACAGAGAATTATACCACAAGTATGGTAATGACCAGGTACTTTGGCTAGAAAGCAAACCTATAGGACAGAAACAGAATGCTAAATTTATTTATACTTTTTCTAGTTTCATTAGACATCTCACAGCTTAAAAACAAATGCCTCTGTGGTGGTAAATCAATATTATTTTATCATATATTTTTTTTCTAAATCTATTTAAATTCAATATGAATTTAGTGTATTGATTCTAAGTCAGAAAACACAAAAAATTTAGACACTTTCTCAAATACCACAAATGTTTTGGCCACAGTCAGCCAGCATATTGCTAAAAAGAGTCACTATGCGGTAATATGTGGCAGCACATGACTTTCATTTGACAGCAAGGGTGTTATGTATGGCTTCACCTTGTTCACAAAATCAGAGAAAGGAAAGGGAAGGACTGTGCTGTATATTATGGCCATATCTAAGATATACTATCAATATATGCCCCCTAATTTGTACATATTAATTAGATCACATTTTGATTTTTTGTGAACAGTTTTTTATTTATTTCTTGTCATGTGTTGTTTCTGTCTAGTGTTTTGTGAATGTTTCTTGTCCTCTGGTTTCAATAGGAGCTGGTCATACTTAGGGAAGGAGAAGTGTTGGTGATGTGATGTGTGGTTACAGTGACCATTATTACTGGCAATAACTGGATCTGTCCAGTGTACTGTGAGAGCATAAAGTTCCCTGGACTGTTCAGATATTTCAGACCAAGCTGAAAAAAAAGCAAATAAATTCCATGGCAATAAATAGTGGCAGAAGTAAGTCTTACAGTTTCATTACAGGGTGAGGAGCCCAAAGATTTTGAGGTTTTACAGAGAATCTTCAGCAGGCTGGATAAGTAAGGCAACAGCTTTTGGGGGGAGGCTTTGGAGGAAATGGGTGGGTCTGGTCTTAGTGCATTGATGCCACATCCAAGCTGAGAGTTGAGTTTTCTTAACAGATGGTTGCCTGGGTGTGTAATAATAGAGCCAACAAACACTCAATTTCAAGTGCCAAACTTTGACAGAGATCTGGGTCAACTGGTGAATGTGAAAGTTTATATCGTATACTAAAATAAAGGCTAAAGATTTTTATTTTTTTTATGAAAATGACAAAACATGGAGTTGTAAATGTCAGACATTATATATGTTAAAATATATTAGATATTTCAAAAATATATATTCTAGAAACATGGAGTGGTCCACTGTGATACTTTTACGCTGATGTTTTTCACCTTCCTCCCCCTTAACATTAAGGCCAACTCTTAACTTATGATTTATTGCTCCTGTGATTATGCTCACATACACACAAACCTTAGTGATGTGTCTTTAATCATTTTAAATTTTGTAAATTTCCAAGCGATTACAATATTTTGAAAAACCACGTACTCTGTGTGCATGTCTCTGTTTCGGGGTGACTTCTATAATGTTATGACTTCAACTCCAACACAGAAGGACGTGCATGTGTCATAAGTGGTGAGGCAGAAAGGAATGGATCCATAAATGTCTTGGAGGACTTTACAAGTGGCATCGTCCTCTTTCTTTCACCACTTCACCAATCCACATAAAGCACATGTCAATTTTACTGACAGAAAAACATGGTACAGAAACTACTTGCCTCCACACAGCTTATCATGCCACTCTGCCATCTGTGCGTCCCTCTAACCTCCTCCTGCTGCTCGCATGGCAATTTCAACTCAGGAAGATGATGCTACATTCGGAAATTGATAGGTATGATTTGAACTAGGTGTAACTATGGTTTTAAATGGTGTACAGCAGGTACAGTGGTTGTTTGTGGGAGGACAAGGTATAATGTTGCACCAACTGCAGCTTATCTAGGATAAAAGTATAGCTATAAATATAGGACTATCATTGCTTTGTCAAAGGCACACTGAAACAGCATCAAAAAGTATTTGAATGGCTACTTGCATGTAGCCATTCAAGGGCTCCACTTGATAAGGACTATTTGTGTGATCTACTATACTGTATATTGACATTAAACATGAAATCTGTAATTTTGCGCTCATTTCTGGCTGTATTCCCCGGGTTCCACCGGGCACAGCTGCAATGCGCTCTGGCTGCGGCAGGTTGCCGGAGCTTATTACAACCGTTCTAGACTGATTGTGATTTCACCACAAGCGCCACAGCACATTTTAGAGGTGCCTTGCTGCTCCGCAGAGACCACCACATGGTCTATTTTTGACAGATGTTGCAACCAGCCGAAACAAGCAGCACAAAGCAGATCGAACTGTAAATAGGACACAAAAATGGTCTTGAGAATCCAGTCAATTTTCAAAATAACCCAATCATAAAAAAATACAAAAACAATTTAGCCATATATCCTAGCTATGGTAGAAGAACACAAACCAGAGAAAACAACCAAATCTGAGCAAGTTGAAGTCTGCTAGGCAAAACTCACGACTGCATCATCACAGAATCATGCTCGGCCTTGGTTAGTTAAAACTCTAGCACTGCATTCATCCATTACATAACACAAATGAAGAGGAAGAAATAAAATTAATTATCATAGCTGTTGTATTCTGGGAGGAGGATCCAAAACACGAGATCTCCGTTGGATCCACTCTCACGTACTGGAAGAAAGACACTGCAGCGATGAAATGATGAGACCTGTTAGAGAGGAATCCTCAATAGGTTGCAGGTTACTGTGTGGTATCTCCCTTTTAAGCAACTCATGAGAGTAGTCTTATTTAGTCTTATTTGTACTTGTGAACCCTATTAAATGGCATACACATCACTCAGCTCACAGAGAAATCAGTCACCATCTGACCTGTTGCCAAACATACTGTATTTTATGTCTGAGGTTATCAAGGCTGATAAAAATGAAATTGCAACAGAGTTTTCCTGCAGGAAAGGCTGCTGAAGTAACCACTTATTGTACCCTTCAGGACAGAAAAAGGAAAATATTTTAAACGTCTTGTCCTGGTGCCTCAGTGGCCCACGGGGTGTATTTTCTAACTGTGATGTCCTGGATTGCAGTCTGAGCCCAAATCTTTATCCCATATCGCCACCCGCTTTCCCTTCCCAAGCTTTTCCTTTTCTCAATACTTTGAAACTTAAATATCTTAAAATGAACTGCCCTTGAGCCTCTGGCAACATTGTCAAATGTGCATATTCTAAATCAGGGTGCTCTGGTTAAAATTTCCCTCTGCTAATATTTAGTATGCTATTATTTCAAGGGCATACAAATTAAGGATAGCTACTTACTTTGTAAGTGCTGATACATCAGAGGCTGTCTCTCGAAGGAGTTCACTTTCCACCAACATGCATGCAGGCAAACACACTCAATCATAGTCACGAGCGCAACCGTCTGACAAAGCCAGGGGAAGGAACCTACTTCCCATTTAACTTGTTTCTATGCCTTCTGTCTCCTCATTGGCTTGGAGTGATTAATGAGGCTTCCCTACCTCACAATCACTCAGGTGACGGTGGAGGGAAGGTGTGCGTGTCTATTTGCATGTGTCAGTGGTGAAAGCACAGATTCTCGTACCGGATAAAAGAAAAATAATGAGAGAGAAGAGAGAAACACGTCAGAAAAGGATTAACTGTATTACCATTTAATACTAAGCGAATCAGTCTCTCAATCTATCATCCTCTCTCCCAGTTTATTGTTTCGATTCTGTTTTGTTTTTGATGTAGACTAACCTTTGCAGATATTTCCAGCTGTAGGTATATATTTCTTTGGAGACCTTTCCTAAAGGTTTATTGTAACTGCAAACCAACTTTTCCCCTGATACAAACTGTTGTTTGCAACAGGCTATGCAAAACCATACCAAGGATTCGTAGCCTTTTCTACTGATTGTGTACATGGATGGGTTTCTTGTCATTATTTCTCTGTTTCCTTCCTTACCCCCTGTGTATTCTTGCCCCAGGTCAGAGAGGTGGCTTTGGTATTTGGCCCACCCCATGTATTGCAGGGAGGAAATGCAAGCCAGCCAAAACAAACTGCATCACCAGCTACTGGCAGGAGGGAAGAAATTGTGTACCCATAATTTGCTTACGGTTTGCAAATTAAGGGCTGAATTTGCTCCTAGCTCTATTCTGCATCTGTCTCTTCCTTTCTTTTCCTCTATCCCCTCCTCCCCCTCGATGCCTTTCTTCCTCTGTTTTCGAGAAGACTTGCGAGGAAAGTAGGCTATTAAATCCTTGAATATATGAGGCAGAGAGGGTATCAAGCGCTCATGTAAATTATCCCAATATTTGCATCTGGGTTTCACTGCAAAAAAGGTCCCCACCACTTCTACAACCCAATTCCAATTTCATCTAGCGGATAATTGTCAATTCAACCAGGAGTGTAAATTCTATCAATACCCCCCATCAATCCTCCCTCTCACATATATGCTCATATTCCCGCTCCCTCGTTTGTTTGCCTGAATGACTTGTTTCAGAGAGAAGCAGCGAGGTGATCCGTTTTCAAAATGTACTATTCTCATTGCTGCCCCTGCTATTGTTATTGCTTCTTACTTACAGATGAGATGAGTTTTGCTTTTCTGAGCTGATGGAGAGAAAAAGAGGAATACTGGATGCAAGATGAAATATTTGTATTGTTGCTTCAGTGTGTGTGTTTGTGTTTGTCTGTGCACTCTATGTATGCATAAGCCACAACACAACAGTATCAAAAGTGCATTTGCCATATTAATTTCTCTCTGGTTGTTAAAAACAAGCATTTCACAGGCTCACAGGTGGCTATAGTTCAGATCTGCTCTATTACAGGACTGGAAGCAAGAAAATATCATCCTCTGGTGTCCTTGTACAGCTGTAAATGGCCACAGTGACAATGACACATACAGTACACACCCACACGCTCCTGTACACAGGGCCAGTGGTCCTCAGGTGATAGAGTGATGGCTTAATTGTCTGTCTAGCCTGCTGACCCTGAACGCTGAGAAGAAGTGAGACGAGAGTGACAGGAGGAGGAGTGGGTGAGCGGAGAGAAACTAACAGTCTTGGACCTCTGTCAAACGGACACACAGTGATACGCAGAAGTTGTGGAGGACTTAGTGACAGACACTGACTAGATTCACGACGACTATGAGGGCTGTGTCTACTGCTGAGAATGTTAGAGATGGCATGGCTGAAGATAAGGGTGAAGGAGGTACGGCACCTCTTAGAGTCGACAAATGTCTGTCCTTCGTTTTTCTCAATCACTCATCCTATCGACTTCACACTTGACAAGTGCCGAGGACCCAAGGAAATGTAGTGTAGTGTGCGAAGCTTGGATGAGTGGTTCTCAAGAAAGCTAAGAAACATCACCAGAGAGCACCTGCGGTTTAAGACGCAGCAGTTCCAAACACACAAGTTTGCTGAGAGTCTATGTGACTCTCAGCAAACCTGTGGGTTTAATCTGAGTTTTAACGTCAATGAACTTCAGCGTTGCTCAAGGATGTTGTATAAGGACACCAACGAATGATATATTGGTAATACCTCAATAAACTATAAAACTGGTGGCATATTGTTACATTGCTGTTACTTTAATACACTGCAATATTAAAATGGTGGACCTAGAACTCATTCATGTATAAAACTGGAACTGCTCCATCTAGAACTGCGGGAGATCTCCCGCTCTGCAGGTCGGTGATATTGAGAAAGCCCCAAGCAGCAATACCAGATGCCAAGCAATCAGCCGTTCCGAACAGACACTGCACTAGTTATTTGAAAACGATATTATGGCTCTCTAACCGCCCTAATTTTAGTCATATTGATATTTGAAAGCCCATTCCTTCATATAGGCTGCCACTGACCCCTGTAATGCACCTGAAAGTACAATAGTTCAACCCCATAGGCATAAGAGCACAACTAATGTGTTTGCACTGTGGGTTCATATATACTGTACGTCAAGCTGGCGTATTTCCACCTAGTAGTTTAAAGCTTGTAATTTACCATGCATGGCCAATATAACCATTTTAAAACATCGTGTCTGGCTCAGAAACTGGGAATAGTTTAAGATACTTTGACAAAATCAAATCCACTTGGAATATATCCCATAACCAACCAACTCTACAGTAATTGAAGCCTTTGTGCTCCTTAATATCTAAATACAATGACTCGAGTTGAACAATGGATTGCGTTTTGTCCAGACAGTAAACTGCACAAAATAAAAAAGGATAGAGGTGAGTAGAAACTGAAAGACAAAGCCAAATATTTGATTAACTCTTGGACTAACAGCAAAGCAAGGTGATGAAGTACCTTATGGTCCCTTGATGAAGTACCCTTTGGTCTTGGAGAAAATCAGAACGGCTCCCATCACCCAGTCGATGTGGGGGTTGTGGGTCGGTCCACCAGCCATGTGAGTTCGACAAGCTCATCCAATGTGGTAGGGAGATCATATGACACCAGCTCGTCCTTAACATACTCAAGCCCCTGTAGGTAGGCGTCGCCGCTAATGTCTGCTCCTGGTTAGTGGCAGCCTGTTGTTGAGTGGCAGAAGCCTGGCGTACCTCTGCTACGGTGGAAGCAAGCAACGCCTCGTGTTGCTGGAGAATGTTCTCCACCCTCTCCAGGCGTAGCTGTGGTGAAGCGGTGTGTGCTGGATCCATGTTGTGGCCAGATTGTATTGTAACGGGCTTGTGTAGGACCCAAATGCAGCACAACAGCAAGGGATACTTTGTGATGCTCTTTATTGAGGAACTCACAGCAGGCAATATGGCAGGTGAGGGAGACGGAATAAGTCCAGAGTTCAGTCGGAGAGTCTGTGGCAACGAGCTGGAGCAGGGGGACAGAATGCCCGGGGAAATCTCCAACCAGCCAGGGAAACAGGCAGACAGACACCAGAAACACTGAGACAGAACTCATGGTCGGGGACGGAAAGCTGAGGGGATTACCAGGGCAGAGACAGACGAGCAGGTCAAAGGCAGGCAGGGTCGGCAACGGGAGATCGGTCCGGACAAAAGTGCTGGAAAGACTTGCATGATGCGAAGAACAATCTGGCAATGAGTGTCTGGAGGTTGGTGCTTAAATACACGGTTGATTACTGATGAGGGGCAGGTGTGGGAGGCGGGAGAAACCATGGTGACTGATGAGGAGGCGGGGCTGACAGGTGAGTGGAAAGTTACTGGGTGCAGGTAAGAGGGAAAAGCAGGCAGGGGACTGGAGTGAATTGTGACAGTGTGGTGTTTGATGTGGGGGGGTTCGGTGGCATCTCCTCACTGTCTTCCTCCTTGGAGGCAGAAGTTTCTGTGTCACTTTCACCCCCTGATTTGAAAAAAAAGAAGAAAAAACAATCATCAATTTTCACAAGCTGAATCAACATTCAGAATGTGGCTTAATCTGTCAAAATGGACTGGGTCCTTGTGTCTCACACTGACTTCACCAACAAAAAAAAAGTGGGAAATAGCTCCCTTTCGCTTCATTGTTAATTGTCCCTATACAAAGTAAGACAGCCTGGTTACACCTTTGTGGTAGGCCAAATCTTAAACTATATGCCCACATTTTCATGCTGTAGCTTCAAATTAACTAGCAGGTTAGCTCCTATAAAAGTCAGCGCCAAATTAACTTGGCTATGATCAGGCCCAGAACAAAGCGGCAGACTGACAGATGCGGAATAAGCAGGTTTGGATGAAATGTTTGTTTCTGAGCTACAAAATTACAACAGAAATGGCTACTCTGACCAGAACTCTAGAAACTAGAAAGAAAAACGCTTCACCAAAATGGGAAGGACTGCTCTAATAAAATTTATCAAACAAAAACACTCACTCAAAAATGAGGAGGAAACAGAACTACCTATATCTATGACCTAACTGGCTAGAAACAAAAACAATCCCGGAGGATGAAAGAACTTTACCAGAAGGAAAGAAACAAACAAACAGAAAACGATCCCGTAGGACGAAAACAGGCTACAAAAATACTCTCTACACTTAAACTTAGGGCTATGGAACTTACAAAACAAGGAAACGATGGACAGGCTTGGACTCTATGGAACAGCTTGGGTGCGACGATAAAAGGTACGCGGACTATATATACACACATGAGGGAAATGGGGAACAGGTGGAAACAATCAGGGCGGGGAAGACAATCAGACCGGTGACACATGAGGAAGGGCAAGTGACCTGAAACGAGAGGAGAGTTATTTCAAAATAAAACAGGAAATGACAAGACATAACAAAAACCCAGCTTGACCTAACCGCGGTGTGACAGACCTTCACTTTAAAACTCACTTCAGAGCCATGAAAGTGGGTCCTCTTTGTCCATGCCAGTCACTTGAAAAACATTATATTTTGCCTTCTTCGTTTGAGTTTCCAAAATCGCGTCATCCTCAACGAGACGTGCAGTGACCTGTCAATCACCTGGGCTGTCACCTGAGGTGTCCAATCAGCTTCCAGAGGTGGCCCTCTAGCCCCGCCCCTTGAAAATGAACCCTTGAATACAGCGCTGGATTGATTTGTCATGCCATACGGGTCTCGGTGATGACAACAAAGATGATAAATGGGAAGATTATAAATCCATCTGACCAAATTAGACATATTCAATTATCACAGTTCTTGTGGTGCAAACCTGATGAATTCAGCCATCGATGTCAGAGAGGTAAGAGAAAGGTCATCTTTGTGACAAGACAGAGACAGATTGGGATAAAGTTTTCCAGGTAGAAGTGAAGAAGGTATAAGAAGCTCCTGACTGCTAATAAAATACAAAAGAGAAGGAGCTGTGTGGTTAAACAGCCCAGTAAGAGCAGCCCAAAGGGTTAAACTCGCTGTCATTAATTAAATGCTCTTCATATCCAGCGCTGCTAACAAAATGTGTGCATTCACTTTTCTGAATGAGTGCTCCATTTATCATGTCTGACTAATGCACTCTGGTTAAGTCCTTTTTTCCTCATCGCCTGGTGCATTTTCTTTTTTTTCCCTACATATTATGTAGATAATGAAGACGATAAGGGTAATGAATAGGGTGGGCCCTCAGAAAGAAATGACACAGAAAAGCTGGATTCATATGCAATAAAACTCACTGTTGATCATTCCAATACTGGGGCTTTGGTCGATATAATCTCCTGCATAATTGGCATTACACTTAGCCTTTGTTTATACTTTCATTATTTGATAACTCTACTTGTGATACTATGTTTCAGCATTTACTGAAGCCAGTTATTGTCACTTGTGCCAACGGGGGCCAGTAAAATTGCAGAGGCTCTCTTTTAGTCAAGGTACTGCCGTGTGAAACCAAAGAGAGGGGTCGACAGACAATTTAATATAAGAATCAATCAAAACCCTCAGACAGTGACTGTTCAAACCATGCACAAAGGGGATGACTACTTTAAGAAAACATTTACTGATGTGCATATGATGACCAAGCAGATGAGGCATTAACAGCCTATTTTGCTCAGCAGGTTAAATACATGAGCTCAAAATACTGTGTCAGACAAAGTCCTGGGCAATATTTGTATCATAATAAAAATATTAGGCGACGTTGATGTGTCAGCAGCTCAGAATAGCAGAATGGCATTAATCAAGAATCTCCTGGTGGTCCAACACTTTGATCGTGTTAACATACTAACATAAAAACAGCATGCTCAGCTGAATGTTAAGTAAATAAAACTCATTAAGTTAAATAAACATGCAATATGCAGATGGTCCTAATTGTGATGTTCCCTGAATCAAAAGGCATTTATCATCTGTATTAAACTTCCCTCTGGAGAACAGCAAAGTTGGCTCTCTGCATTTAATCTATCAGACAAGTTTTATGATGTTCGATGAGCATTAGATGTAGTGAGTCTGCAGAATTTAAACCTTGTTCCTGAGCTTAATGGTCAGACAAGAGGGAATAAGATGAACCTGAAGTTTGTTTTGGAGGTGAATGAAAGTTTAAAGAACAAAGGTTAACAAACCTGCGAGGTTCAAATACATCAGCAGCAGGGCCTTGTAAACACACAAACACACACACACACGCATACAAATGCACATGGGGACATACACAAACACTAATTCACTCACTCACACAGACACACATCAGATTAGTGGAGCCACAGGCTCTAAAGCCACAAACAGCAGGCACTTAATTGAAGCAGGCAGGAACCAAAGAATGTCCTGAGCGTGTCAAATGCTTTCCCTTGCCACCGAGATTGTGACACACACTTCTGAACCAATAGGTCATCATTATCAAATGGATGCATGACTCACTCGCTCACACACTCTCTATGACTCTCTCCCCATTCCCCTCTCCCTTTGTTTCCCCCCTTCTTTCATTATCAATGAGACACATGACTGCTCTCAGCTGCAATGCATCGAGGGAGCCATAAAACAGGTCAAAATAAATACTCTCCAGACACACGCTTTAGACTCAGAATAGGATAGGCTCTGATGGACTAAGGAGAAAAAAAAAAGGTGAAGCAGCGGAGAGAGAGAGAGAGAGAGAGACAGTGAGAGCATGTGTGTGTGTGTGTGTGTGTGTGGTCATGAAGGAAGGCGGTGCTCCAATTTGTACCCCAGAGAGTTTTACTACATTTTGATCATCACTGTTTAAGCTGTGGTTTGGACATGTGGCCAAAAAAACGAATCTGTCTGACCGTTGACAGCAGCAGAAAATTGGTCTGCGAGTATTTTTGGCAGCTCACTGTACCAAGGTGCATGCAAAGTGCAGGGTGTTGACGTCTTGGCTAATGCCGTGCTGTCACATCTCTTTCTGCCATCACAATGTGATCATTGTTATCATGTAATTGCATAATCATTTTCTTCAATTACGGTCAGAGGCAGCAACAGCAAACTGCCTGGAAATCTGGAGACCTTTCACATTAAATTGCATTCTGTGACTACATTTAAGTCTTGAACAGAATAAAAATGTAAAAGCAGATAACTGTAAAATGTCATTGTGTACCTTGAGACACGTGTAAATAATAAAGAATAATGCTGATATCTGTTGATTACTCCAATAACTGTGAGTCTCCTATAAGAGTTCAGGTCTCACATCTACCGTTTCACTCCATGATTTCTCTTCCAGCATCTCCACCCATCCATCTCCAATTGATGCCAGTATAAACACTGTGACATGCTGCGTACTGTATATAATACACATGGAATATTTCATTATTGCATGTGGTATTATTAGTTACCAATATTATACGCTGCAATGAATTCTCAACTTTCAGGCTCCTGCTACAGTATATGAGATAATTCCTACCAGTCTCACTTCTCATTGCCTAATGTCTGTTGTTCATGTTGATAATCACTATATGACGACAAGAAGTCATCTTATCCAGTTTTCAAGTCTCACATGGCATTGCTTGCTTTAGACTGTGTATGCATAAATATATTTTCCTTTTTGTTGCTGTCATTTGTGCTTCCTGGAACCTACAATATTTTACTGCTTAATTAAGGCAGCGAGACAAGGGTCTATCTTATACACTGAAACTCTGCACCAGCATATTTGATTGCTACCAGTAGACGGGATCAACACAAGTCATACAAAGTCAGTGCATGCCTGCATTTGATGAAGGTAAAAACGAGGCTACTAAAGGCAGCCAGACAGATGGGGGAGAGCAAAGTTGTTGAGCTGATAAAAACTTTATAAAAGCTTTATTCATATCAAATAAATGCTAGGTTTTGCTGGGACTGCTTTTAACTAACTTGAGTCCTTCTGACAATCATAAATTAGCTCTTACAATGAATTAGATTCTTTGATTATTCGCCTCCAAAAATAGACGCACAAGGAACACAGGCACACACAAGACACAAGACAACAGTGCAAATATGCCTGCATAAACTTAATGAACATAATTTAATCTTTTAATCTTTGCCTCTTTAGTTAATAATGGCCTCCACAAGCTCATTGTTGCACAAATTATCAACAAAAATCTGTAGCTGTCCCTTAATTGCTGACTCAGTTTGTGGCTGACACAGCATAAAGAGCGTAACTTCAATAAATTCAATTGTGCTACAATTTGTGTTTATCGTGCGCACAAAGTGAGTGATTTGTTGAGTTTCAGCTGGAATTTTATTTGTAAATAATTTGTCTAATTCCCATCAATCATTGAATGTGTACTACCATGCCAGTTTACTTCCACATATGAAGTGATCAATGCACACCACATGTATGGTCATCATTTAATAAATATACCTGTATATATATATATATATATTTATATGTATAATATACCTGAATGAGGACAAAAATACTAACTACTCAGGAGAGAATAAGATCTAGTTTTGCTCAGTGACTTGGACACAGAAGTAAATCAGCATGTAGAAATATGTTGATTTTTGCACCATTAACAAGCAACAAAACAAAATGTATTAATCATCAAAAAGTAATATACTAAGGCTACTTCACGCAGACGTACAGGAACTGGAGTGATTGCAAAAGAGGCACGGAGGCATTCACTCATCATTTGGTAGCAAGTGAGCCTTCACTAGAGGTTGGGACAATTTTAGGTTGTTAGAAAAGTGGCAGGTACATGTCTATACGCGAGCCACCAAAAATTACACCGCTGATTGCAGCCAATGCCAGTGGGGTAGTTGAAGCAAATGGAGGGTGGTGGGGAGTAGTAAAGGATGTGTGGCACAAGGCATCATTTTCAGATTGCTCAGCAGGGGGTTTTCATGATGGCTTGCTTTTTTTCGTCCATTTTTTTTTGTTCTTCTCTTGTTGGCCTCACCCGCAACACACAAAAAGAATAGCAGACATTATTCACACGAAGCAGCACTTTGACATGCTGTTACTGAACAACACAGGCTTGTTCTATTGAGGCTGCTGACGTTCAGGCTTTGACCACAAAATACTCAAGAGGCTTGTATAAGCAAATGGATGCCTACAATTCAACCACGCAGTTTGTGTGGATTAAAGTAACAGTGATTGATTCAGTCTCCTGCTCTGAGACCAGCGGATGGATCTCTGGGAGGTGTTTTGGACTGAGAGAAAATGAAACCATCACAAGTAAACAATTAAAAGAAAAAAGGAGACGTGAGAAAGATATCGCTACATAAAGTCGCAGACTGTAATCTGTAGATGTCACTTGTTTTATGGATCAGCATCTGAATGACAACAGAACAAGAAACAAAGTACCAAACTTAGCAGATCACACACCACTATAGTTGCATATAACGGACTTTAGGTCGTATAATAACTGTGTGTAGCATACTCGGACATTCTTGCTGATGTAGAACATGCTTGGAAATTTTTCGCCTGACTAAAATGTGTTATTCAGGTGAAGTGCCAGATGAAGGTCACTTTAGCTGACGAGGCAGTGCAGTGCAAGGGAGACATTTCATCTCTTGTTGCAGACATGTTTATATAGTTGAAGAAGCAAGGACAGTCAGTGGCCTTGACAACAGGTTTACATAAAGACAACATTTTATTCACAGTATTTATACTTCTGTTTTGATCATCACAGAAATCCTTGCTGCCTCATACCATGAACTGACGCATGACTCTTATTTCACAATTAAGAGAAAAGATTAAGTTACATAAAGGAGTATGTGTCCTCCTGAATATTTTTACTCTGTTATATAACATTTTGGCTTCTAAAATTGAGATGAGTGGGAAGCCACACATGATTGTTGTACAGTATTCAGCCAGGAGTCCATTTTCACAAGGCTGTGTATTACTCACCTTAAATTTATCTTCAACAACTTCAGCCATGCACAGAATAAGCTGTAATTTTATTTTATTATCTTCACCTTGACTTGCAAACATTTCACTTCTTACATTCATAAATCATAACAGCTCACTGGGTGATATGTGCCTGCATGATGTTCTGTGCTGGAGTAGTGTATGTCTGTGGGCTAGCGTGTAGGCGGGGTCTGCTTCCATGATTTTGCCCAAAGCACCAACAGTGCTAAAACCACAACATGGGAGGTGCTGCAGGTAGTGCCATTTTGTGACTGTATCTAACGTGATTTAAGTTTTTTTAAGTTCAGGTTGCCAGCATACTGCATTGTGCAACCAGTCGCTTTTCCAAACAACATAGAGATGGATACCAAAATCTTGTATTAAACAAGCCCTGGGGCTAAATTATCTCCAGTCAGTATTGGAGAAATCAAATCATTTGACATATTTTCGCTATTCCCTAGTCCAAAAGAAGAGATTTATCACTTAGAGCCTGTGATATGCAACAAAGTAGATATGGACCATGATCATTTTCTTGTATGTAAGGGAAAACACATGAGCAAGCAACAATGTATTAGCCTACGATGAGAGTTTGAAATAAACAAGTTATCTAGCATACCAGTCTTCTGTGTTGTGTTTGGTCCAATCAGGACATATCTGCAGATATGCTGTCGTCCATACAATCCGATACCCCTCGTTAAAGCATTGTTAATTTTGTTCTTAATCTGTTCAGTTTTTCCCCTTAAAAAAATAACAAAAAGAACCGATAAGACTAACCTCAAAGTGCCAAATCAATAAGCAGTATCTCTAAGAGATAGTGTGCCATTTCTACTAGTGCATTATGTTGCTGTATCACTGGTTTCAAACTATAAATTGACCTAAACAGACAGACTCCCAGAGGTCTTAGAACACACTGAAAATAATTTGCTGTCTCTGTAACAGTTCCCTGTCTATTCAACACCTTAGCATGCCCTGTTTGTCTAGAGATAAGTTTTGGCTTTACTCTAATTCAGATAGAGGCCCATAATCATCATCACCTAAATATCAGACATGTGAACCTATGTCAGAGGATGTTGAGACACAGTGATTCATCGACACTCCTTCATTTGCTTGGTTTCTCCTTTTGTCTGAGGTTGGTTGTGAGGTTATCATACTGGTTGTGTTTTCCAATCAGGGTCACTTTTTAATGGTGCAGAATCCAGCACAACATAAATTTGCCTTGGAGCCTTAGAGTTAATCATTGTATTGTGAGAGAGTGTGTACAATACTCTAATATTGGTACTCTCATAAGTTCATCTTTTTCTGAAGTGTACAGGAAGATCAGTTTTCTGTGTTGTTTTTCTCTTTTCAAACATAGTGAATAAGTGTGCTTTGTGTGCATCTCCACAAAAACACAAGAAATGAGAGCTAACAAATTTCATACATTCATTTTTTTAAAACATCGAGGTGCTGGCACATCACAGCTCATTCACTTCTTCAAAGATCAGTGGGGTTTTTATGTGGACTATTGCCGTAAACACAAATGAAAGCGCAATATATTGAGCCAGATAAGATGCACAAAAGACACATTGTTGGAGTAAAAAGCTAGCAGACTTAGATAACAAAAGGGTTGTATAACAACACACAAAGAAGCAGGCAGGAAGGCCAGAAAAGTAATATTTCTTTGAGAAAGGCAACATGACGCAAAGATTTTAATATCCTTTAAAGCAGCCTTGTCGCCTTTGCCTTCATAAACATAGCAGTAAGATTCCAGCAGCATCTGTCACTACTGCCTGATTTATATTGTCTTGTCAATATGGAAATGTATCAAACTATGATATGATTATTATAGAAATATAACCTCATAACAATACTAAAAAAACAGAGTTCAAGTAGCAGACACATCTGAAGATCAACTGTTCAGAGGAGACTGCATGAATCAGGCCTTGATGGATAAATTGCTGCGAGGAAACCATTACTGAGGGAGGCCAACAAGAAGATGATAACTGCGGCCAAGAAACACAAGGAATGAATATTAGACCAGAGACAATCTGTACTTTGGTCTGATTAGTCAAGTTAGATATTTGTGGTTCCAACTGCTGAGAATGTGAAAGGATTGCATCTGCATGTGTGGTTCCCACTGTGAAGTCGTGGATGAGGTGGTGTCACGTTTTGGAGGTGCTTTGCTGGTTGGTAATTTGTTCAAAATTCAAGGTCATCATGGCTATCGTAGTATTACGCAGCTACATACCATCCTGTCATTTTGAGCATAGTGGGATCATTATTTGTTTTTTAGCAAGACTAAGATCCAAAACCAACCTCCAGCTCTGTAAGGGCTATTTGAGAGAAGAGGTTGGTGATGGAGTGCTGCATCAGATGACCTTGTCTCCACAATCACTAGACATGATGATTGAAGACGATTCTAGGTGACCACCTAATCACTGAGAGAATCCCAAGCGTGTGTAAAGCCGCTATCGAAGCAAAAAGTGGCTCCTTATAATAATCTCACTACTAATCTAAAATATATAAAACACAATGTTTTGTTTATGCTTTTTGTTTTTACCCCATTGCATGTGTGTCATTTCATAGTTTTGATGTCTTCAGTGTTAATCTACTTTGAAGAAAAATAGAAAAAACATTGTGTCCAAAGGTGTGTCCAAACCTTTGACTGGTTCTGGTTGAAATTTGCAAGAAATATTTGCATTTAAATTCAATGATATGAAATAATGAAAAATAGTCAGTCTATTAAAGAAATTGAAAAATCTGAATCAAAAAATACCTGGTGGCAATAGCTCATTGCCTACAAAGAATGAACTTTTATTAAGAGTCATTGGGACATGATCAGTCTTCAACACACATGCTTTTTCAGTAGCTGTACCTGCAGCTGTCATAAAATCTAAAAAGTAAAGATTATCTTGGACTCGCAAAGCCAACCTTAATACCACTATATCAAAAAGGACACACGACTACGCTACCACATACACACATGCATGCACACAAGCAGCGCCCTGTTTTACACACATCAAAGCAAAAGCACAAGAGCCTGCGGTCCAACTCTTCTTAAGTTTTGTGCACATCGATGTGCATGTGTATGTCAGTGAGTGTATGTTTTGTGTGTGTGTGTGTGGTGTGTGTGTGTGCGCGCGCAATAGGTTTGAGCAGGTGTGGGGGATTTTCTCATCTCTCAGTGGTCCTCTAAAGCCTGAGGCAGGTTCCTCTTTTCAACACTTCCAAAAAATAAATAAATAAAAAGTGGGTAGTCCATCATCTTTAAGAATCCCATGGATTTTCTTACCAGAGGATATGGTCACAATCATGTTTGATATCCCCAAATAACATGGCTGTGTAATATATTTGATTTGAATTTAGTCCACTTGCTAAAACAATCATTTCAGAACAAGGGAAATGAATGTCATGCTATTTCAAATTTCAAATAACATAAGAATGAATCAACACCTTAACAAGACATTGACTGACCTCTGTAATATGCTTTTTTAATCCCCCTCTTTCTTGCACAGATGAGAGTTGCATCTACAGTACAATTCTTAAATCTGTCTGACAACAGATTTGTCTAATTTTCGAATTATCCCTCAGCTCAACAGTGCAACAGTGTCCCACTGTGACTTTGCAGTAACGTTGTGTGAACTTTCCAATCCATTAATCCATAATGGATTACTCTGGTGGCAGCACTGACATCATTACCCTAAATTGAAAGCAAGCTTTTTTACTCAGGCCCCTCTACTGATCCATGTGTGTGGATAGCTCTCTGTCCGCCAGCCTCTCTGTCTGCCCAAGTCCACATTCCACATCCATCCATAAGACATACACCTCTTTACTGTTGGATGGAATAGAAATCCAAACATAACTTGATGGACTGATAAACATGCATTTGATTCATCTTGTAAACATCGCCCGGACAGTTAGTGGACTGTTACTAGTGTTTGCTGTCATCTGCTTTATGCCACAGGCTTGATCTTTGAGCTATAAAGACACCGTTCACACACACAGACACACACACATAAACATATACAGTCTACACTAATACAGATTCAGAACTAGCAGAAGCCATATGGCAGGTTACTGGCCTGCATAATTCGCTTAAACAAGAAACAGTGCATCTATGGTTTGTGTATGTATGTGTGTGTGAAAGTGTCAGCGTGCGTACATAGGCGGCCTTTCCTCTCGGTCGCAACAACCCCATCGATAATCATGCAGCAAATGAGCCTGCTGTCACTGCTGTGGTCCCCTGACTGAACTGCTGCAGCTGCAGAGCACCTAGCACACACGGACCACTATACGGACACTTAATGCAGCACACATACCCACACATGTTCATTGACAAGTTGGACTGCAAGACGTGCTCGGCAAAAAGATGTAAGCCTGAGAGACATCTACATTACTATTAGTATCAGTAGTAACTATTTTGAAATCCAATGACGTAAATCTATCTATGTTGCTCTTCTTTTTCCAGTGCTGTCTCTCACTATCACAACGTAAATTTTTGATGGGCATAAACTGTGATGCATAATATGGACAAAATGATCACAGTATTTTCAGATATTCCTAACATTTACTAATATTTTAATTTGTGCGCATCTAAGGCTAATGGTGCAGATGCTCAGGATCCAGTGTGATGCATCTGGATGCACCGGATCACTAAACACTCGGGTTGGAGGGTGATGTAACTGCGAGTTATGCAGTGCTTGGTTTGAGATCGTCCGTTTAACATTCCAGCTGGGTCCAAACTGCTCATATTACAGCTAAACGGTGTACTGAAATATGTCTCTGAAAACATCTGAGGCGAGAAATAGGCAATACAGAAACTTGATTCATATTTAATCAGCACCGCCCAGTTTTACAGTTTGATCTGAGTGTCACAGTTTTGGGTTGTGTTGGGTTGTGAGTGTTTCAACAAAATTTGTTTGTAGCTCTCCCCTCTCCTTATTTCTGTAACTTTACTTCCTGCTGTTGTTGTGTTGCCCGCCAATTTTGATTGTCTATTCCAGCCTGATTAATATTCCCTTGTTCAAGCTTTCCAGCCATTCCTCTTGTTTTGTTTGAATTGCCAATTTGGCTTTTTGAACCTTGCCTGCCTTTTGGACTTAGGATACAGCCTGCTCCTTATATAATATGTTTGCTAGTTTGGCTTGCCTTTCGTGGTTTTGAACTGAGTTACTTTTGTAAGTAAACCATTGATCTGCACCCGTCTGCATTTGGGTTCCTCTCTTGCGTTCCTAGTCTCCCTGTTTGAACTGTGACAGTGAGTTTCGTAAGCCTGCTGTGTTGTGCTGACATGAAGTTGAGGACAAGTGCCATTTATGCAAATTCAGATGTGACCAGCGGTTATCAAATTCTGTGATGTATCCGTCGCGCACGACACGGTTGGATCTCCTGCTCTCCATAGAAAGTGACTAGGATTTATCAGCTGACATCCATACACACAGCCAACTATTTACTATGCAATTTGAGTACTTAATAGTGCTGTTCTGATGTACTTATTCATTGTGTGCTATGCTATAGAATGTTTTTACATTTTACATGACTGGTTAACAATATTATTTGGATGCTCATTCTAGTTTCTCCAGACTCCAGATTTTGAATGAATAAAATCAGTGAAGCTAATGGATTTTGCTGTATAAAGATCAGAAAAACGTTGTTAGAAATCATTACTCAGTAGACTGTGCAGCAAAAGTAATTTATGATGGCTTTTGTAGTGTTTCATCAATCCAAAGACTCCGAAGAGTTACTTTCAATGCAGCAACTAGAAAGAATTTGGATGTTATCATATCTGCCTTTCTCTAACACACTATGCCTGAATTTGCACTTTGCAACAACATTTATATCCTCATGTCTTGTCTTTACCATGCCAACCAATTTTTACACACTTAAGCATATAGGGTAAATAAAACAGACTGATTTGCAGCCTTTAATTGTGCAAAGAGATGCTACTGTGTTTTCCCCAGAGACAACATTATTGCTATCCTGGAACTGAAAAGCACCAGATTCAGCTGAATACTCCTGGAAAATTAAAAAAAGGTAACGCTTACTAAGGAAAGAAACATGATGTCCTCAACTGTGACTCAGCAGCAGCAAGTCTAACTAATGTCATAGAAATATCTGATAAAACCTTAAAAATAAAAATACATGGAGAGACATTAATTACATAACGATGGTACTATTGTATATCCTATCACAATACACTACACTACAATACAATACACTGAGGACACTGTGATATATAGTGTAATAATCTACAGGCTCATATAGACTAATAATAAATAAATAAAAAATGATATTAGATATATTGTCTACCATATATAGCCTGTCTGGTGTACAATTCCCATGTATTCCCATCAGGGAAATAAAAATTTCCACCATGCTACATTCATTCAGTGACATTAAATTAATTCTGTACAATAGTCTTTGTGTATTCAATTATTAATCCACTCATTCATTCTATAAGAGTTGGTATGACCATTCAGTGGGTAATGGCTCATTTCATGCTTGTTCATTTC
The DNA here is from genome assembly GCA_014281875.1 of Nibea albiflora. Classification (NCBI taxonomy): domain Eukaryota; kingdom Metazoa; phylum Chordata; class Actinopteri; family Sciaenidae; genus Nibea; species Nibea albiflora. Next base: position 16,013,350 of record CM024801.1, read on the forward strand.
ATTTAAATTCAGGTATCAATTGATAATTTCCTCAGTTCTCAAGATTTGAGGGTTTTTGATGGATCCAGGTTTCTTGGTTCAACTGATCAACAGCCTTGTTAATTACATTCATTTCAAAAGTTAAATGGACCAGAGGAGATTCGTGGTGAGTAACTGTCTTGAATGATTATGAGTGTTCTAAAAGTGTACTGAAAGGTGGACATTCGCACTGAAGTCTCCAAAACTTCGGGGTGAGGAGTAGAACTTAGACTGCAGTATTTCTAAAATTCTAGCTAGAGCAGGAAAACAAAGGAAGACAGATTATGTTGACCTGTGTGGCAGCAGTTGTTATCTGAAATCAACAATACAATTTCCACTTCACAATCTTTAGTTGTTTGCACAAAGTTCCTGCAGATGGAAATTGCATAATACCAGTAAGTAAGGTAAGGTCTGTTGGACTATACAGTGACAGTTATACAGTTCACATCATGCCAGACTGGAGGAGCAAGAAAGAGCTTAGGGGCTGAAGGAGGAGAGGCTGAGAGGAAATCAAATCAAAAGAGAAGGGTAGCAAAATTAAGCTCTTCAATGTGACCGTTTCCTCTTACAAGCCAAAAATGGTCCATTATGTTTAATATTTTGAGTCTCAGTGGGGGAGGAAAAGAGCAGAGATGCCGAGTGGGCCGCCTGGAAGAGTCATCAGTGGCTAACAGTATCGTCAACATAATACCCTACCATCTGCTTCCTGTAAAAGCCCAGGCTAAATTTGTCTTGTGTTGTACACATGATAGTCCGGTAGCAAAAAGCAGAGAGACGCTGAGTGGGCAGCATGAGCACCGTAGAGTACGTTAACATAAAACTATGCCAACTGTTACGCCAACTGCCTAGTTCAAACACACACACACACACACACACAAAGCTATTCTAAAAGTGTCATCTGAAATTTGTTATATGTTCCTCTGTACTGCAGCAGAGCAGTGGAGAGTCAAACGATGCCTCTGTGTAAAGAAGTCGACCCATATCAGAAAAATCTCTGGTTTCACAAGCAGGGCCAAAAAGGGAGAGTGGAAGTACTGACAGGGCCAACAAATGGGAATCACTATGAAGAGGATGATGCAAAGCAGCACAAATCCAAAACTGATTGCTCAGGGTGGTGGATGCCAGTGTGCCTACAAGCCTTTTATACGTATTATTTGTGTAGTTGTAATGCCAAAAGTGTGCGTGTGGTAATAATTACCCTGCAAATATCTATAAAATATCTCTGCGGGGAAGCTCGGGTAGGAGCTAAACACCCGCCCACCATGCAGCTACCCAGTTTCAGTTTCCAACAGCTGTGCCTCCAGCTTGGTCGTGTGTTCCAACAAACAGAAGGTGGCAGTGTTCAAGGGTGGGAAGCCAATAAAGGATCACGTCCTTGTCATTGCATGACTAACTCCTTCTAGGTGGTTGGGTTTTCTGGGCAAATGGGGGATGTGAGTGGGATAGCATGAACCTCAGCATGCTTCACGCCTCCCGGTGAAGCTCCCCACTGGCAGGTGAAAAGAAACGGCTGGTAACTCCATGTGCAACCATCCCCAGGCCAACAGGGAAGTTAGATTATGTGACAACGACCACTGTAGGGGATTGTTCAATTGGGGAAACTGGAATGACATAGAATAAATGAATACTTTATGGATTGATTGGGCCCAACACTGTCTCTTTTCAACATTCGAGCAATAAACTAAAATTAGGGACAAGAACTTTTAGATTACTATTTAGTTTGTTTTTTGTTTGTTTCATTTAGATTTTGTTTGATTCAAGGTCATTTGTTTATAACTTTAAGCTGCGAAGGATCTCATTTGAACATATAGCGGAGGTGGAACAAAGTGAAATACAGCATATTGTGGAAATAAACCAAGACAAACTATCTTGTTAAGTGAAGGTTAAAGACTGTCTTAAAAAGAACTAGTTTTACTGGGCCTCATAAATGTTGAGGCTGGGTGTCAAAGGGAAGTTGTAAACCAAGATGCAGACTTTACTTGCCCACCAAAGCTACTTCTTACATCATCTAGCCAGCAGTGATGTGTCTCTGGTGTTTGATAATGGGTACTGATTGGTAGTCTGAAGCCTGTTGATAGTTATTAAGAAATACAAGGGAGGAAGACAGGGCTACAGAGAGGCGAGACTAGACCTAGACCTCTAACTGACTTAGCTCATCATTAGTTTGGTGCCTCTTGCAAGAGACTCACATTGATGCTGACAGAGGTGGGCTAGAATTGCGACCTCCTGCGAGGGCCCAAAATTTAGAAAGGAGCATTTTTAATTTTTCTGTTTTTTAAAAAGAATTTGTTTTGTTTGTTCAGTTTGGCCAAGATACCCCGCACTAATAACTGTAAATATGCCACACCAGCTGCTCAACAGCTTCAAAGACCTATTTGTCCCTTCACTGCAGACAAACTTCACACTCGAATTAGGCACTCACTTCACAAAGTGGGAACCAAAAGCATCCAAGTTCTGCATGTCTAATCATTAAAAAAAGGCTTAAAATACAGTAGGTAATGAATATTTTCAAATGAAAATACTTTAATTTAAAATGTAAATAAATAAGTTAAATTCACAATAGCCGCCCAGTGATTCGTTCTGCTTGTGTAGCATGCCCTACTGTGAGAACAATGTCTCAGCACCCTTATATCATGCAACGCAATTGATGTCAACTTAACTGTTGTCAGAAATTCTGACAAAAACTGCAAAACCAAAGACCCACACCCACCCAAGACTCAACTACGGCGATTAAGCAATGCTAAATATGATATGATAGCTTTATAGCAATATCATTTTTCTGGGCATTATGACTGAAATAAGAGGGGGAACTAGTTGCAGTAGTCTTTATATTTAGATAGCCGCCTTCACTGACTCACATTCCATGCACATCCAGGAGATCTTGGCTCAGTGTAGCACACTTTTATCTGTCTCGCAAGATTGATGGACTGCTTTGAGTTGCACGTGTGACACAGCCAAGATTATTCATGTGGGCTGCAATCATCTCAATCGTCTACAATAGGCATGTTGAGGAGCGTCTTTCTCACTTCTTATTCACATCTCCCTGCACCACAGGAAAGCAAACTTTGCCAAGAGCGTACAGATGGGCATGTCTTCCTGTCAGTGACTGACAGAAAGAAGACAGCTTTCTAAAACCCGGCGCCTAATGAACGAAAATGGAGGGGAATGAAATTGTGAGGCAAAGACTGAAATGTCCACGGAAACCAGAAAATATACAAACTGCAATGTTTACAGTCACTGAAGACTAAAAACAAAAAAGTTTTAAATGACTTCAAAGTTGAGAAGAGCAGGAATCCTGACAGAGCTTGTGTCTGTATCATATCTACAGTACTGTTGAGCAGAGCTGCACCAATTAGCTGATTGGGTGTCATGGTGATAGCTGATTAATGTTCTTAGTAATTTCATTAAAACACCACACAGCACCAACAAACTCATTCAACATTTTCTGTCAGCTCACTGTCCGTATTCTAAAGCAAATATCATTAGGTTGTGGACAAAACAAAACATTTGAGGACGTCATTTTGGACTTTGGGGAACAAATCAACATTTTATGAACCAAACAATGAATCAATCAAGAAAATGATAATGCAACGTTAATGCAGCCCCACTCTTAAGTTACTGTGTGTTCAGCCTCTTGCACAAACACTAAACTAAGCGAGGTTGGATACAGCATGCAAAGCTACGCAGATTTTTCAGAGGCGCTTACTGTAATCTTAAAGAGCCATCAGTAATCCACATCCTCAGCAGTTTGCCACCTCCTCTGTAGCTCACCTGCATTCTTAACTACCAACGCCATCGCTGCGTTATCAGTGTCACCACATGCCAATAAGTCTGCGCCATATTCTCCCACTGACTGGCTTTAGGTTCCTTATTAAGGGGAGGAAAAATACTCGAACATGTTGTGTACAGTTTGCTTTCCAGTTGGTTACTTTAACAGTCTGAGTGGCTGGTTCAGCACCTGCTTAAACTGAGCTGTGCTCTCTTTTAGAGCAGCAAACTAGACATACAAGAAATGAGCCTGGTTTTAAGTGGGCTACCAGGGTGTGTGTATATGTCCATGTGTGTGTGTGTGTGTGTGTGTGTGTGTGTAATCTGTAACTTCAGGCGAGAGAGGAGGTTGCGCCTGTGTACCAAATGTGACTGGCTGCATGCTGAGTTGAGTGTCTGCCTTTGCAGCAAAGTGAGCAATGTAATAGCCTTTTGGCTACACAATACAATAATACGGTTTGTTTTGGACAGTTAGGGGGGACAACAAGAGTGATTTGCTTAGAGAGACAAAGAGAGAGAGAGACAGAGAGAGAGAGGGGCAGGACGAGAGAGAGAAACAACGACAGAGAGACACATATGGAGGGAGGAAGCACAGAAGAGAGACAGATGGGGGACAAAGCTAAATGGATCCAACTCATCCATGCTGATTTTGACAAATGGCAAAGTGACAGAGAGTGATGACTGTGACACATATACACACATACACACACACACACACACACACACACAAACAGTCACACACGCATATACGCACTCTTACGCAGACTGGAACTAGTGGAACTAAAGGCATCAATGTTTCGTGTCACAGTGACAAATTTGATTTATAACCAAACTTAAATTCAGCCAAAATAGTAAAACAGATTCAAGTGGCACGTGATTGAGGATAGTTTGGGACACACACACACACACACACACACACACACACACACACACACACACACACACACACCTAAACACCACCCACCTCCTTCACCCCGTCACTCCAGGCTTGCAGACATAAGGGAAGCGTGCCTGCCACAGCACACTAAGCCAACCGCTAGAAGCGACAGTCTGACTGAGCGGGCTGGCAGCGCTTCAGAAAACTGTTATTGATCTGTCTAGAAGTTGTAACGAGAAAAGTACAAGACTCGACTAGTTAACATCACGTTACTGCTAAGGCCGTGCTGCCACTGTCCTCTTTTAACTTTTGTGACACATGATATGGATCCAAAATAAAATAAAACAGTAAAGATCTTCAGACATTTGTGCTTTGTTGACACCAGCGTTCATTCTTCAGTCCCCAGTAGGGATGTCCCAATTTTATACCTCACAATAAAATATGCATTGAAATGTAAGTTTAGCACAAGCAGCTGTGCAGCACAAAATGTGCAACAATGGATTCCAAGTAGAAGAGTATAGTATAAGCTAAAAGTGAGCTGACAGAGGACTAAGGCCTCTTCAGACTCAGGTGAACAGCTGTGCACCGTGAGAAATAAGTCAATTACTGTCATGCAAACACACGTTACGTGTTTTTCAACTGCCAAATATGGCTTGGACCACAAAGTTATGTTCAAATCAAAAAGGAAACAATGCACGAGATACATGACTTGCATGCATTAACACTCCAAGCTTACATCAAGCCCATAACCTGTCAATGTACGCATACGCCTTACCAATTCATTCATGAATTAAGTGACGTATTAATTTAAATGTGTGCGTCCTTAAAAAGAACCAGTAAAACTAGTTCTTTTTAAGGACCTGCAGGATTTAGTTGCATCTAAATCATCTGTGTAGCTCCTGATTTCACCCCCTTTGCATCACCTTCTCCTTCCTCCAGTGAAGGAGAAACTACGGTGGACATCACACCACGACAAAGGAACTAAAAGGTGCAACCTAGAGCCCGTGTTTGTTTTGTTCTTGTGCTTCTGCTGAAACATGGAGGTTCAACATGGCGGGTAAGAATGAGAAAAATTCAGACAAAGACAGCTGAATATATGAGTAACTTTTTCACGGCAGATATTTTGAATTATAGAACAAGCGTTTCCAGTTTCTCAAGCTAAGTCCTCTTTTTCTTCACATATTACCATGTTATAGTGGCAAACATATTCCAACAGATAACAGACTGTTTGTTCAAGTTAAATAAGTTGTTTTTCACAAATATTAATATAGATTCAGCTGCTAACAATTATCACTCAGTTGAGGATTAAATGAAAAGAGCATTAACACAGGAAAATGATACCACTAACGAAATGAATGAAGATTTTTTTTCTTTTTTATTTGAACAGCATTTATCATATAATTGAACTCCCTTCAATTATAAAGTTATATATTTCACTTTATGTTTCCTCGTCAGTCCACCCACGTCTTGTTATGGATGCCTGAGGTGTGCATGAAGTCATACAAGCCAAAGTGCAGCACGCACGTCAACAGCTTAACAGTTTAATCTTTCACCGAGCAATTTTCAGACTATCTTGAAATACAACGAAATTCATAAATCACAGGCAGAAACATTTAGCATGAAGTACTTCAGAATAAATGCTAATTAAATCATCTACCTTGCTTTCTTTTCCGGGCTTTTGTTCATATGTAGTGTTTATGCATGTCGTCCCCGAGCTTCACTTGACCTTGCCTCTGCAAGGTCCTCACCAATGCATCGCCGCACTACTTACTGTAAAACTGTAACTAACTGACTAAGATTTATCCCACAGCAGTACCCCGACAACGGGGTAATCTTCGGTTTCCCTGGCTGTTCAAATTAAATATGGCTTAATTATGCACAGTCAACTTTTTGCCCTGAGTAGGCTAATTATAAAACTGTTTTAATTTTACAAGTTTTAATGGATACACGACTTACTAAATTAAATAAACAGGCACATGAATAATAGTCATTGTTTTTTTTAATTGAAAACAGGAAAATTAATTTTTCCACATACAAATCTATGTAACGCATGCTGTATATACGTCATGTAATTCAGTGCGAATATTGCAAATCAATGTGATATGTGTCAGGCTTAAGGTTTTTAGTCAAAACAGTATTATCTGTACAGGCACTCTGCTTAAACTTGTCAAAAAAATGAATCATTTCAAATCTAATTGTGGAAAACTGCATATATGATCTCACATTTAATACATACTCTACATTTGTGGAATTATATTATATTAAAGTGAGTCTCTCATTCTGTCTGCAGCACATAATACTACTGAACCCTGAAAGATGCTGTATGCTCTCAAGCCACATTTCCACCTATAGTCCCGAGAACTGTTTATTCCAGCAGCTACTTTTCAAGGAAGTAAAAGGCTCTTTCATCCTGATGGCGTCTGTGTTTGCAGCCTAAAGATGGTTTTACCCTGCTGTCAGTTCTTTTGTTTAATTCACCATGTGCGGCACAGTTGGATTTAGGCATAGGAATACATAAGGTCTACGCTTGAGACAATGTAGCGCCAAGGGAAAGGGACGCCTGAGGGCAAGGTACTGTATAGAGCGGGAAGAATATGCTCACTATAGCGTGTACTTAAAGAGATTCACAGCAAGCCTGAGATCAATCAGTCCCAATTTGTGTGAGTTTGAACAGTATAAACAAGGGTTATTACGGCAGCTTATAGAGAAAGACAGAGACAATATATTTTTCCTTTGAAAGTTGTTTTCTTATATGTGTTATTCACTGCTCAGCCCTTAGAGATCCTACAGTTTGCTGTACTGTCGTCAAAAAGGAAATACTGTATACACAGGCAGTTTGTCTAATTTAGGCTGGAGGTGCAAATGTGTGAATCTGTGTCTGCGTCACTCCCAGCCTCACTATTCTGGCATATAAATGGTGACCCATTGAACCACTGAGACAATCCTTTTAAAACAAAGAACAGAACAATGCAAGGACAGTCCTGTGCAGGCTGTACCTGCAAAGCTCTGAGCTGAGGCTGCAAAGTTAGAAGAGAAAAAAAAACATTTGGTATATTTTGTCATTCTGTAATACAGTTGGCAATTTGCATGGTAATTTTGTTGTACAAATAAGGTACCTATTTCTTTCCCTAATTATGCTGTAGCATAATGTGTAGCTGTCCTCCCCCTTTCTTCTTTAATTACACCATACAACAAGGTTGCTAACACAATTTCCCCCCAAAACTTCAGTTCTGTTACCCACCACTGTGTAGGAAGGAGTTTAATGAACTTTCCTCTAAAATGCCCCATTGCTACTCCCTCGTTCCCCATATTCTTGTTTTCTTCCACTGAACCTACATTTAAGTTTTAGATGGAAGCTGTCAGAATTTTATAAATAACTCACACAATGTTTGGGGCTCATATAGAGCACTGCCTGCACCAAACACCCACATTTTTAGACTATTTAAGTCAGTCCAGTTGCACAGTAGAGAAAATATTTAAACCCGATAGTTGGCCGCTGCTTCAGTTTTATATTCGCTTTACTTTTTTAACGTCATTCATTCAAATGAAAATGTAATTTCATCCTGTTTTTCAGGTTCCCTTGCAGCATTTTGTGCAGCGAGCCGTAATACAGCTTGCCTGCTGTGTGCTGCACTGTACTCGCAGACTGTTCACCAGAATGCACCGTGCCAAACAAATCAGCAACTGGCTCGATATTGGTCGCTTGCTGGGTTTAGGCTACTGGTCAATCTGGGATGCCTGATTTCTGTTTCTCTATCCACCGAATGTGTGTGTTTCATTCTGTCTTTGATTCAACTTGTACTTACTTTCCATTGCATTTTTTTTTTTGGGGGGGGGGGGGGGGGGGGGGGGGTCTCTAAAGAATTCAAAACCAAGGTCCACTTTCTTGTTTTCCCTGAAGCTTTAGGCATGCCATAGTCATCCTTAGAGGATGGATTTTACTCAGTTTTGGCTGAATTTACTCAGTTACTCAGTTACTCCTTTTTTCTTTTTTTACTTATGTTAGTTGTATAACCTTGTTTTTTATTATTTGATATGATAAAATACTGAAAAACACGTCATCATTTGCCAGAGCACAAGTTGATGCCTTCGAGTTTCGAGCTTCGAGCAACTAAAACATTAACCAATTATCAATTGTACATGATAATTTACCAAGAAAACAATTAACTCATCCTCTTAGTGAGTACTTGGACTACATACCAAACTATTTTTACAGCCTACAGAGGATCCATCATCAACGGCAAAAAACACACAGCCTCTCTCCGGCTTGATCTGTTTGGACTTCAAAGCTCTGTTAATCAGTAGTGTGTTTACTGATGTGCTGACCTTCTGTCATATCAATTACAGCAAGTTAGAATCAAAACTGCTGTCTTCTAATCCAGCGCGTTTGTGTGTGTGTGTGTGTGTGTGTGTGTGCTCGTCAGCCACTCATAACATCACCAACACTAATTGAGTGAGTCCAGAAATAAGAAGCGTGCACAGGTCCTCCCTAAGGGGTAAACAGTCAAGTCAAGTCTACATCCCACACACACACGCACACACACACACACAAACTCATTCTAATGTAATTGATTTTCTAAACACTTCCATACTTTATGGTCACTGCCAAATGAAAACTCACTCAAATAGGTTGGAGGCTAATGTCAAATGAGGTAAAATTACTTCTGTCTGCACACGCCGCCGTGTGCAACCTTTTTTAAAGTCCACTCAGATGTTCGAGCTAGAAAAGTTTCCCTAAGATTCTTCGGTCATTACTTTAATGTACGTTCTACTTTCAGCCTTTGATTTTAATCATTCTTTTCTTCAGGGATTTGTCCAGTGAAATCTACCAAGCCTGAGAGATGGAGCCGAGTTCCCACTGATTCACTGCTTTATTGACTGCGCGTCTTAAACGGTGACAGAATTCATTTCCATTGCTTCAATACCTCCCAGGAAATTTACAGACAAACCTGATTTAATGATGGAAATTCAAGAATCCAAATCTCCACAAAATGTTTTCATTAATTTTTATTTGTATTAAATATTAACAATAAGGAGACGGTGGACAAAAATCTTTTGATAAAACATTTCTCATGTGAACAAACAACTGTGAAAGTGACAAAAAAAAAAAAAACCCACCTTGGACAGAAAATGAAGAGAAATACTTTGGGTAAACACACACTGCAAGGTTTTTATGACCACAGATAAGCCCATCAAACGGTTTTCATGTCAAACGTAGCATTTAAAAACCGTTAAGAAGGGCCATGTCAAGTGAAAAACAACTAGAAAGAAAAGAAGAAAGATTTCATGTTTTCCTCCACGTATGGACGAAGTTAGGTGCGAACTGGTCAGAAGCTCACAGTATGAGTCCACCCAACAGTTTTATATACTTCGACACAGACGTCATCGCGAACTCAAAAAACAGCTGCTTCAGTAGATCATCCAACTTTTCTGACACAGCTAGGCAAGTTTAAAAAGTCATGTCTTTCATAGTTATAGTGCAAAGTCTGGATTTCAAAGAGGGGAAAGGTCTGATTCAACCCTAACCCTTTACCCTACACCTAGAAGCAAGTCGACTTGCCGTTATGTGTAAAAATTTAGCAAGTTTTTTTTTTGCAAGAATTTGTTCTCTGTTGTGTAACTGTAGCCTGAAACGCTTTGGTAACAGCTCAGACCTCCGGCTGCATTTGACTTTTGTCAACAGAACTAAATCTTCACTTGTTGTGTCGTGTTTTAATCTGTGTGTGAACCCTCGTCGCCGCAAGTGTCATTCGCACGAGCACGAAACATTCGTGTTCATGAACAGTGAACATCCACAGTTAGAATAATTTATGTACAATTATACAGTTCAATCTCATTATTACAGCAATTCATAAAGAAACAACCATAATCACAGTAAGCACATTAAAAAGCTAGGACAGTATAATATCTGTGATTGATTAAAATTCTAACAATAACATTGTGATTATTATTACTGTTATTGTCACTTCCATCATGATTATTATCATGACTTCTATCTTTATTTATTAGTGCCAAGATGCTTTTACGAAACTGGCTCTATGGCAATAAATATAAATAAGGCAGAAAATAATAAATTACTTCCCAACAAATGAAATGTAGTGTCTTAAATGGACAACATGCTGCTGAATACAGTCAAGAAATTGAGGTTTGTGAGGCGTGCTCTCTCCGTGATTGCAGACCCTTGTTTCCCCAGCAGTGAATCAGTCCTCTTACCATTTGACACGGAGTAATGTCTTTAAAAGACCTCAGTGCAGTGCCACATTTGAACTGCCATCTCAGATGTGGCTTTTTTTCCCTTTCATGATATGTGACATAACCGGCGAACTACCTTTGTGGTTTTTCCAATTTGAACACAGCTGAAACGAGCACAGCTCTTTGACACGCGGGGAAAAAATAAAATCTGAGTGGGCAGCGCAAACAGGGCCAAATGCTCCCTCATGACATTTCACATCATGATGCATGCACTGACGAGGGATGCAAATAGCAGTTCTTAAGGGGTCAGCCAACGACAAAAAAAATAAAAATAATAATGGTTACCCTGCACCTGTAAACAAACCGAGCGGGGACTGTTTGGTTCACATTACAGCTGAGCCACATTACTGATGGCCGTATACCCTACCAGGAAGTTAACTACATTCACCAGGTGTAAAATTATTCCCTGATTAGACAGCTGGAATGAAAATAAGCAGCGCTGCAGGTCCCAACACCCAGGACTGAGAGCCACTGCAACAGAGTCTGTGATAGATTCACTGTACGACAATATAATCTGTGGGTTAGGAAGCTAAGTGGGGGAGAGAGATGGAGGGTGAGCTGATGAGGGCTGGAAAAAAGAGGAACACAAGGAACTACTGAGTTTGTATGCCGTGGAGTGGGATGCTGGGTGAGATTGTAGGTTGGAGGGGAATGAGGAGTGGATGGAGAAAGAAATGAAGACAGAAAGAGAAAAGACAGAGGCAAAAGGGGGCGATAAAAAGAGAGGAAATTGCCGGTGTTGGTGAAACAGACCAGTGGGAGAGTTGTAGCTTCCACCAATCGGAGCAAAGCTATCTTCCTTCAGGCCTTTCTTCACCTCTACCAGGTCCATGCCTCAAGAGGTGTATAACAATACACACACACACACATTTTCTACAACTTCCCTACAGCCAGGTGCCGTTTAGAGACAGACAAGGTCAACAACTTCTCCAAAATCTATCTTTTTTTTTTTTTTTTGTTGCAGACGCTGGGAGCTGTGAACTTCTGTACTCAGCAGCAGGCTCCCACCTCCCAGTTGACATTATAAGATTTGTTTACCCTGAAGCCTATGGGGGGGGAAGCCTGTTCGACAGTCTAGTCAGTACACCAGAGCGAATATATTCAGCAGTGGCAGATTGAGCAGATTGTTACGCGGTCCAGTTGTTCACAGATGGAGTAAAAAAGGATGGATTTTTCTCACTCATTAAATTGTGACACGTTTTGTCCCCACAGTGTGAATGATGTTGTTTGATTCATGGCAGTTTATGGAAATCTCACTCAAAAGGTAGATGTCCTACTGTCCAAAACAATATAATTGATAGTCTTTTATACCAAATGCCACCTCATTAGTTAAGTTTCTTTTTTTTTTGTTCTTTCTTACTTTTTTTTTTTTTTTTTTTTAACCAACACGTCTGAGATCAGGAAGATAAAAGGAGGCTAACGTACAGGGACTGGGTATCAGTAAGAAAACACTCCGTGCTGATGCTTTTACAAATGGGACAGTTTGTAAAATCATTCTGTTTTTTTTTTCTATAATTACTCGATCAAGTAAAACAACTTTGTTTTTGTTTTTTCTTTCTTTCCCTCAGCCGATTCAGACTCTACCAAACTGATTGCCTCTGGAAAATTATGTCAGCCATCTGTGACGACATTTCTTTTCCTTTCGAATTGTAAAAATGAATATCGACACTGTCATTTAGCAAAGCACCGGTAAGTATCCCTGTTCAATACCCAGCCCTAAAGAAGACGTGAAGGGCTTCATTCCAAAATCTGATCCTTGTTTTTTTCCCCCCATTTTGGGAAAAATACATAATGTTAAAACTCAATCTCAGTTTGTTTCTTTTGTTAGTTAGGGGTTCAGTAGTGCTCGCGTGAAAGTGTGATTTTGTCATTATGCTCTTAAGTGCCTCTTCAACTGGCAGATATCTCATTTTAGAATGAAACTCTTCATTTCAGCTCCTGTGCTGTACTAGTCTAACATTGCAGATACACATTGACTCTTGTATATAATGTGGGTAATATTTCAACATTGTATTCTTATAAAAAAAAAAACAAACAGTGGTCCAGTGAAGTGTTAAGCCAAAAGTACATCGAATGTCTCATTGGTGTGAGCAGCAGGAAAGACATTTAGTCCTTAAAACACTCTACAAACAGACTCATGGCTTAGAGGCATGTTTGATTCCCTTCTTGAAACACTGAGGTGGGAGTTGATACTGAAACGTTATTAAAAGATTCAGTCACTCGGATCCTGCAGTACAAAATGCTCACCTGTATTTTCCTTACATTTTAAAAAGCATGCAGTAAAAGGGTCGTCATCGGGACTCCTGTCGTTGGACATCAGGGCATGAAGAGTTGATTTGATGTTTGGCAACGTTTGGCAATGTATCCGTACCAGCGCAAACTATGGTCAGTATAGTTCCTTAAGCAGCAGCACATGGTCTTAACTGGTAAAGACGATCAAATAAAAGGAAGTAAAAGGAAATCTTTAACACAAATACATACCACATGTCTTTGTTCAGGCTTACCACCCTGTTATTTGCGCAGATTGTGAGGCAGAGATATCACAGATGATGTCTCTGTGTGTGTGTGTGTGTGTGTGTGACTACAACCTCACAGATTGCACTTTGTGTGTCTGTGGGCGTAAAGCACATCTAAACTGTCAGCATGACACAACGTGGGAGCTCTGATAGACGAGTGAGTGCCTTTTTCATGCTCACAGTCTGGTGTGTGTGTGTGTGTGTGTGTGTGTTTAAGTGAGCAAACCTATGAACAAAATGTCAGCAAAGGGCTGGTCTGGATTGCAAAGAGAGACAAGCATGATTGTAAGCGCGTGTGGTCGATGATTCGGGGGGGGGGTGCTGAAGGAGCAGCAGTTTTTTCTATGAAGTCACTGAAGTCAATATGGCTGCTAATGGTTGGGATGGCGTAAATGTTTGTGCACCCTCAACTGTCTCTCTGCGTCAGTGCTTGCAGCTCAGAAGTGTGTAGGGAATGCTGGAGGAAGACGTTTTTCCGACTGTAGCTATGCAGAGACAGAGGGCCTCGAGGTGGCTGTCCTAAGCGACCCGTGAAGGTAGAGGACGAGGACGAGGAGGAGGAAGAGGACGCTGAAGAAGGAGTAGGAGGCGGAGGGGAGGCTTGGGCGGACGATGAGACGCTCGGAGAGGGGCTCCCTCTGCTTGCAAGGCTGTGGAGGCTTGAGGAGGAGCCTGCACCAACTGCGCGAGGGATATGGCTAGGGGGGTGGTGTTCTCCTCCTCCTCCTCCTCCTCTCCTTACCCCACTTGACAGACTCACTCCACCTCCTCCTCCTTGAGTTAAGGACTCAGAAGAGGAGGACACCCCCTCTGGCTGCCTGCAGGACAGAGATGGAATTGCGGTGTGATTAGCAGCCACTGAACCGGAGCCTGGGCATTGATTTGAAACTTGAAGCTGGGCTGGAGTAGTCGGTGAGGCTGACGCTGCAGAAGTGGCAGAGGACAGGTTGGAGGAGCCCGGAGGCAGATATGGAGAAGGGTTATGAGCTGTGGACTGTGCCAACACCCCCTGGCAGCGGCGGTCCTCCCTGGCAGTGTGTCGTTCGGAAGCAGGAGGCCGGCCGTGCAAAGGTGGATAGTGGTAGGAGAGGTGCTGGTTAGAGAGGTCCCCTGCGAGCGCTGCCCCCACACCCCGCGCCACTCTTCGGTCCCTTGGAGCCAGGCTGCTGCTGCCGAGTCCTGACCACCGGCCTGGATGACTGGTCTGAGCGAGACAGAGAGAGAGAGACAAGGAGAAAGAGTAAAAAGACAGATGTTAAAGAGACTTCAACATTTGCTCTGCTTTTCCGACTTCCAGTGAATGTGTGAGACGTGAACCTGTCGGTGTTCAAGAATTATCCGCAGACCATGTCTCAAGAGAAAGAGAGTGAGAGAGACAAACAGAGAGACAGGCAGCGAGAGAGAGAGAGAGAGAGAGAGAGAGAGAGAGAGAGAGAGAGAGAGAGAGAGAGAGAGAGAGAGAGAGAGAGAGAGAGAGAGAGCGCTGTTGTGTGTTCAATATAGATTGTTAATTGGGTGACATTTGGAGAACGATCTCTGAGCTCCTGCAGCTTGTTCTAATTGTTTCTAAACCAACCGGAACCCTGCTCACTAAAGAACTGATACACACATGCAGAGACACACAGTAACACACACACACACACACACACACACACACATTAAGAAAGAAGCAAGACAAGTTAACGTGCATGTATGGAGATATGCGCTTAAGGCATGCACAAATCCCCACTCACAAAGATCTTGCGCTCTCTCTGTCACACACACACACACACACACACAATGGGGAAGATGGCACATAAAGCTAGATGGCAGAAACGGGAGCCACCTGTTCTCTTTCACACTCCACTGCACCCCCTTATGCAACATATCTCTTCACTGTCCCCCTTCTCTCTCTCTCGTCTCTCTCTCCCACACACACACACACACACACACTAGACACACACACACACACAAAATGACACTGGGACCAAGTGTGCAATGTTCACTAAAGTAACACAATCTCTTCCGACACCGAACCTCATGGGAGAGTAAGTTGAGTTGACATTTGCCGACACAATGGCTGCATGTGTTTTCTTGTGGTGTGCTTAGTATCAGCACGTGTGACGGTGTACCCGCTAGCACGCCGTGCGTGCGCCGTTGTACGTATGCACATGCATTCGTTGGACACGCGTGTTCGGATGTGATCGTGTTTCCGTGTGTCTGTGCGCGCAAATTAATTTCAAATGTAATATAATTACGGTGCCGCGGCTGTCGGCAGAAATTTGGTGTGAGAGGTAGAAATGTAATTAGCCGGAGCCAGAGCTAACGGAATAAGTGGCAATGCTAATTCAATGAAACAGGTTCTATTCATGAGTTAATACCGTCAACCTGAAATCAAATTAAAGCGGGGAAGAGAGAAGGAAAGTGGGAGCGATCACAGAGAAACTGGAATTGCAAACAACGCCTGTTGGACAGCTAGTTGTGATGTATGATTGACCAAAGAGTCCCAAGCTCTTCACGCTAAACTAAAATACTACTCAACAGAACCTAAATTTAGTCAGTTTCCTAATATGATCCTACTTACATGCATTTTCCAGGTGCAAAAGGCAACCCACATGGTGTTTGGCACCATTTCTTTGACATGGTGTGAAATGGCACGGGTAAATCTGGCATCGAGTGCCGCAGTTCTATTTTCCAGCGTCGATGTGCGTCGACACCTCGGAAAAGCACTCATTTTATTCATTCACTCCCCGAATTGGCCCATCTGAGCTACCGACTTCTTACTGTATGTATGACACGTCAAGAGTGTACCACGGGCCAGCGTTTTGCTGAGCCTTTTCTGTGATGAGTGCAGTGCTCACTGAGCTTCATAAATATGTAGACAGTGTCACGCTGGTGATTCGGCCTCAAACTTTTTTTTTTAGAACGCTGGATTTTTAAGGGACTAATTAAGAGATCAGCTTTAATTAAAGCACATGTTGGGTCAACAGATAAAAATTACAACCCTTTTTTGTAAATGGTAAACACCTTTAATGAGTAACCGAACAGGCAGATTATATTTAATCAAGCAGTCCATTTTATAAAAAAAAAAGAGAGTAGCGCTAATTATAATATGTGGTTGAAAAATCCTGTCGGTGCAATGGCTTGTGAGAGTTTCAGCCCCTGAACACCAGCAGATTTTTAATATCTTACTGTGAGGTGCTATTTCTGGCTTTTTTTGCATTTCAAAGTATGAGAGGATTCTATGAGGATTTAGCTGTGACTGTGCTGGGCTCTAATTTAGTCTGAGGCAGTATAGAAGACACGGATGGGGTAAATATGACAAATAAACAAGGTCCAAAAAAAAAGAGAAAGTGAATAGGGTCAGCCGTGAACATTTCTCTTCTTGATACGGATCTTCACGATAAGGAAAAACAAATGTTTTCTCTCTCGTCTTGCTATACGATAGAGCAGAGAGATCCTTTTATTACAAACGTGTAGAAGCCAGTTCATGCAGAAACTGTCGACCACAAAAGACTGTCAAATTTTTTTTTTAATAACACCTTAATCTGCCCATGCCATATGCCTCTGATGCTGGTATTCCCCACCGACAGTGCGCGCAGACATGGAAATCATACTGAGATGAGCTTTTAAAAAGTTTGAATTACAGCCAAACAATCAGTCTGGATGTCCTTTCATGTCCAACTTTAAGAGAAAGGAAAAACACACAACAGCACTCTGCCAAAACATCAAACAGCGTGTCGCTGTCTATACAGCTTACTTAAAGAGCTCAGGGAGCGTGTCTCCGCTTTCTAATGGGTCCTAATGGGTGGATAAACACTACAAGACTTCTTGCAGATTCCGTGATCTAATTAAGAGGCGGAAGAATTTCCATTCCAGCCAAATTCTCTACGTACGGGCGCTGTGAAAAAAAACAAAAAAAAAACATGAGGGAATTGCCACAGTGTTGAACATCCACCACGGTCGTAGAGGTTTTATGTGGGACGGCTTAATTAGGGCTAAATCGCTAATCTTACAAAAAAAAAAATCTGTGGTGTTTTTCCACCCTCAGACATTTGAGAAAACAACAGAAGGTAAGGCGAGAACAGTAAGATACAAATTGGCAGACGACTTTGAAAGAAATAATTACCCAGCACACTACAAAGAGCTGGTTGTAGAGACATATGCTCTGTATCAAAGGGACATTTCTCATGCAAGTGTGTGTGTGTGTTTGGAAGGGGGGGGGGGTTTAAAAATTAATCAAATAATCAATGAATCAAATGCAAGTAAAAACTAGTGTAAAGCTGCAGAGGTAAATGTGTGAGAGCGCAAGAAGGGCAGGCAGACGGAGGAAGAAGACAAAGGTTTTTTAAAAAAAGGGGAAAAAAAGGTCCCGCACGGTGAAAGCGAGGAGTAAATTGAGAAAAAGGTGAAGAAGGACTGGTGAGAAGGTGATTAAAAACAGAGATAAAACCAAATGAGAACAACAGTAAAACAGACAGCAAGGTGCAGCGAGAAAGAGAGCACGGCTGATTTACAAACTCGGGTGTCCTTTCTCAAGTACACGCTCTGCGGCAAGCAGGCTGCCTCTTTGCCAATGAGAGAACGGCCTATGTGTGTGTGTGCAAACACTCCGGAGAGTCTCTTACACACGGTTCTATAAATACACACACACACACACACACACACACACACACACACACACACACACACACACACACACACACACACACACACACACACACACACACACACACACACACACACACGGGTAAATCAGAGTGATTTAAGGGGCCCTCTCCTGCAACCTTAGTTTTTATTGGGCAGTGAAGAACACAGCAATGTGGTAATGGCCAAGTTTGCATAAAAGAGCTCCTTAAAGCTTTAAAACATCTCTATACAATGTTTGCTATTGCCTGTCTTAGTAATTTTTATACTGGGAGAAGAGAGAGGGGGTGGGAGATTTATTTCCCAGACTTGTGTTTCCCTCAAACAAACTAAAACTAAATAATTAGAGAACAAACCAGACTGCAGCTCGGTGTAAGCAAAGTGGTCCAACTGTACCTGCTATCCATAGCACCGTGGCTCAGTATCCCTGCACCCACGCTTAATGAAGGCCATGGGGCTGAAATGAACCAGTTTCCAACTTGTCATTGAGATTAGAGAGGTAAAAGTTTGTCAATTTAAATTCTTTATGTTCTTTGACACCCACATGAACAAAGTAATCCTGTGGTTCTTGGAAAGTGCGAAACGCCGGGGTGTTCAGATACAATAACGGTGCACTACACCCACACAGATGCTACTCTAAATCCTATTTAGACTATCACCAAATACATTTTCCCACCGTGATGTGTGAGCCCAAACCATCCCACTTCATCCTGTCTGCCTTTATCTCAACAGACAGTGTCATTTATATCTGTTTGCATATTTATGCCCAGTGTGACAGAAAGGTAGAGTTGGTAAGGTATAAAAAAAATAAAAAAAAGAAGCTGGACCCAAAATGCAAATGTGATATCGCTACTTTAGCCATAATGATACTCCTGTGTGGAGGCTCAGAAGACAAACAAGCCTTTTTGAGGTTCGCAGGCATTGGGCAGTACACAAAGAACATGGGAACAAAACAGTTCTAGCGTGCTACTAGCACTGTACATCGGACTGCATTTGTTTTTGGAAGTGGAGGAGTGATAGAAGGAGGCAAAAAAAAAAAAAAAAAGCAGAGAAACGCTCAAAAATCCCACAACAGTCTAACTATAATTTCCCTAGCTCTTGGCCAGAGCACCTCATCATTCACAGACAGGGTGTGTATAGCAGGCTCCCACATCAACTAAAGGTATTTTGTTGTATAGATCTGCTACAAATAATCAAACATAGGGGCGAAACTGCCTGTTGTCTCAAGGCCATGGCACACCTTTACTTTGAACTCGCTGGTTTTCATCAATACACAACCCCTTAGGAAGTCAGCATCTTGTATCGCCTGTAGCAGCATCCTTTGCTTTCCCCTCCCTCTCTTCTTCTAGACTTTGTTGTAGTCTTCCATCTTCACCCCCCCCTTTTTTATTCCCTTGCCTCTCCTCTCTATTTCCCCATACAGCTCTCCCAATTTTCAACCTGCTGTCTCACTCTCCACCTCGCCTGTCTCGCTTGTTTTTATGCAAAAGTTAAACTTACATTATATGATCCAGGATGCACATTCGAATTCAGGGAACGCAGCAGTACAGTGGTAAATCTGCTACATATCAGGAGAGTAATTCAACCAAAGTAAGAACAGGGGAGGACAGAGCAAAACAAGTAAATAACTTTAGGGGTCAGAATTAATATTGTGAATTACTAGACTGGGCAGGAAGTGTAGGACAGGACACAAAACCAGGCCTGAGACATGAAAGTGCAATGCACAAATACACATTTCTTGTAGATTTTGCAGGTTGTTTGACTTTTTGGTTAGTATAGATGCTTTTTAGGTTACCTGTGTTAACAGGTAACAGCTGGCAAGTTGATCTCTGACAGCCTGACCAGGACCCCTCTCGAAATATTCTGAATGTGTCGGCTCAGGAAGTTGTTGGAGCACAAATAAACATCAAGTCTGCTCTCTTTCCCTGTCTGTCTTTCCTTCTCTTGCTTTTTGCTTTCTCCCCCCCCCCCCCCCCCCTCCCACCCTTGACCTCCCTTCTTCTCTTTCCGTCTCGTTCCTCACCACTCCGTCAATTCTTCCCCCCCTTCTTCACTCTTTCTTCGTTACGTAACGTGGTGCTTAAGTATGCCAGCGGCAGGCAGGGCTGAATGGACCCTGACAGTTTGAGGATTGATGGTACGCTACTGCGGTCTGGAGACCACACAGACAGACAGAGAGAGAGAGAGAAAGAGAGAGAGAGAGAGACAGAGAGAAGGGAGGTAAGTTTTCTTTTTGTTTGTTTGTGTGGTGACAGTTGGGGTGGGGTTGAGATGAGATGATCAAGAAAGATGGAGAGGACCAAAGTTGAGCTTACGTCGCTCCAGCTGTCAATTCAGCCCACACTGCAGCAAACTGCCAAGCAGCTGGCTGGATGTCACTTCCTGGACCTTCCTGCTGGAGGCACTCACTGAGAGGCAGGACACTAATGTGATGCACTGCACAGTTAATCGGCTCACAATGCTACCAATCTTCAATGCTGTCACTGCACTACTGCAAAATTATCTACATTAGGCTGATGTTATATTGAGTAACAGCAGCCAAGCACAGTAACCTGCTGCAACCCATAAGTATTAAGCAGGGTTGTGTGCGTCTGTAACTCGATAAATATTTAGACTTACTATATCTCAGACAGGGCATCTCCACTGCATATCAATGTGGCTGAAGGCCTGAATATATTACAGTGTCGGAGACTGAGTCATCTCTTGCCTGTTTCACTACAAAGAAATTCGGAAGAGAAAACAAACTTATTTACAGCAATAGCCTACGGGACACGCTGCAAATCTTATACCCATATATACGGCGCATAAACCATCACACATGTTCAAACACTCTTGGGAATACTGTACAGAGGGCTACATTAACCACAAACGACCAACTCGCTTTGTACCAAAAGCTTTGTTTCCTAAGAAACTGATGCATTTTTTAAATGTTTCTTTTTTAATACAAAGAATTCAGATTCAAAGCACTTATACACACACACACACACACACATACGCAGTGTAACCCCATTCTCTTCTGAGCACCTGGGGAGAGCCTGACCAGTGTGGCAAATACTGTATAATCAAAATGCAAATGAGTCCGCCGTGTCCTCTGAAGACTTTTGGTGACTTTTTGAGCAGCCTGTCATCATCTTTCCTTTTAAGACGACCAGAAACATGTTGGAAAAATAGAAACTTTCTTCACTTTAATGGACACTTGGTAAGCAAACTGCCAAGAAGAACTAAACTAACAACCACCTGTGGTTATGAGCTCACTTCTGGCAAGTACTGTGCAACTATTTTTGGCAGAAGGGAAGCCAAGTTTTCTAGTTGCTAACCACCTGGAGGTACTCGATTCCATCACCAACATCAGTGGCTGTTTTGGAGTCTCAGCTAAATCAAACACTTGTTTGGCATTACTGTCTTTGATTGCCTGAATGTAGCTGCCGTTGATCGTTGAACTATGTGTATCTTGCAGACATACAGCTGATTGGCGGCCAATTATGTGTTGCTTAGCAACAGCAAGACAACTGCGGGTTGGCGGGGTGCAGAACATCGCAGTTCACCTCTCTTCTGAAGCATCCAAACAACACTGGAGTTGCTGAACTTGGGTTTGATCAATGATTCGAAGTCACTACTTATGATTGTCGATGTTGAGGAGTGTGTAGCCCCAGGACTTCAAATTCTTCCCAGAGTGAAAAAGGCAGGCTGGCTAGCATCGAAGCCAATGCCATGCTGTGGCCAGGAGGCCTAATGAGGTTTCTTGAGCAGCTCTGATGGGCATAGACGCTGAGAGTCTGGCATTGCTCATCAACCACCATCCCCAACAGGTCTGTGTGTGCACGCACGTATGCATGTGCCTGTCTGTGCGTGTGTGTAATCATGGCGAAACTCATCGACCACCAGCCTGTGCCAATATGCTTGGTGAACATTGCCCAGAAACATGAGCAAGAGGAGTGGGTTGGAAAAAGGAAAGTGAGCGATCCAGTAAAGATAAGGGAAGGAAATAAGAGAGGAGACACGGGATGCACAGCGAAGAATAATAAAGGAGAAGAGGGGGGAGTAGCAGAGGGAAAAAAAGAGGACGTGAGAAGACGTGAGAGGAGGGAAACTTGAGACGGCGGGCTGAAAAAGAGAGAGAAAAGACATGTAACATAACAAGGAGAAAAGAGTGGGTCAAACCAATAAGGGGAGGCGGGTGACATGCAGGTAATGGCGAGGTAAAACAACAAAGGAAGAGAGGAGAGGAGGAGAGGGTAGATAGCAAGAGGGTAGATAGTCAGATGGCTGAGGGGAACATAAGGGACAAAGTGAGAGTAAAAGGTGACAGCACTGAACCAAAGTTACAGAAGATGAAAGAGAGAGATAATTAGAAAGCTAGAGTCGAGGATAAAGAGAAAAGCAGAGAGCAGTGCAACAGAGGCAGCATCAATGCACAGCAAGAAAGTGAATCGCTTCTATGGAACGCGACATGGTTGAGAGGGACAATAACTTTTCATGTTATTAATGTGTCAAGAACATCCATTTCAAAGGTTCACTGGTTTCCAAATAAAGAATAGGCTTCGTTTACCGACAAAATTCTTTTTGAATATCAGTCCTGAGGTATATTTTGTTTAACAGCACAGCGTCTATTTTTAAAGGATAGCTGGGAATGGCATGCTTGCCATGTGCCACTGCTCCTTTCGGCTCAGTGGGATTGGCTGCCCGACTTCAGTAATAAAAACTTAATTATCCACAACACAATTACCCACTAAGCTTCAAACATGCATGCATCCATGTCACCTTGAACATAAAAACTGCCACTGGCAATCCATTCACCTTTACAGTGAAAAAAAAAAATCCCCCTATCCATTCTTGAATCCTTAATTTACGTCTAATTATACTATGTTGGCCCTCCATCTCCCTTCTTATGTCTTCTCCTTTTAATACTTAAAAAAGCTGGACTTGAAAAGGCACAGCAGAGATACTGATACTTAATCATGTGGGATGTACGCAGTCATCCAAATTTAACTGGCACTACTGTCTTTTACAATTAGGTGATGCTACATTTTGGCTCTCTCTAGGAGAATGCTGCCATGCCAGTTCAGAATAATCTGCTTTTCTATCCAAAGACATGCAGGTCAGGTGAATTGGAAACTCTGCATAGCCTGTAGGTGTGAATGTGTTTGCCTGTCAACATGTGTTAGCCCTGTGACAGATTGGAACACAGTCCAGATTTAACCTACCTCTAACCCAATGTGTGCTGGGAGTCGATCCAGCCCCCACCCCCTCCCCCGTACCCCTGAACAGGTTTTGTGGTTCAGGTGACGAATGCTTGATTTTATCTGTTCTTCCGTAAACAAAAAACTGAGTGCACTCAATTTTAGCTCCGCACTTGCACAAGAGGCTACCTACCACTCCCTCAACTGCACTTCAGCTGTTACTGGATTGTTTGCTACACCAGGCGACTCCCCCAGGTCTCAACATGGTCCCCTGCTGGTGCTCTCTAATTATTGCAGAAGCTGTGATCTATGCTCAGCATTACTCTCTGCCTAATATGTTCCTGTAAGCTGTCACTACTGCTTACCATGTGCACCATGCAGCTATTGCTCTGGATTACTATGCACTGATCCATCGGTGCAAGCCTACCACTCTCATACATTTCAGAAACGTCGCCGATGTTCACGGCACAAAACTGAAACTATAACTTGTACATGTTTTGATAGGGCTAGATTTGGACATGGTCAGAATCCATTATTTTGGCTGGACTTTTCTCGTCTAGCTGAGACCTGGCAGCAGATCCAGGAGATTACTCCTTCTTTATCAGGCTATCACTGTTGGCTTCACTTTCTTCTAGCCATGCGGGGGGCAGAGAAAACTGTCCCTCTCTGTGCCCAAGACTTCCACTGTAATCCTTAAACTGTCTGCATGCCCATTAATCACTAACTATTGCACACCTGAACATTATATTGCACTTACTTGCAACTTCTCTAAACTTTTAAACTCTGGCTATTCCATGTCCTCCATTGGGTTCCCATGTATGGTCATAAACATGTCTTGTTTTGGCTCCCTGTCAAGCAATGACAGAAAAAATATTATTTTATTTAGACTTACTGTCACCATTCAACATTGCACTATCCTTCCACTTCCCCATAAGAAACACTTCAAGGACAGACAAGAGTGCATCCTCTGTGGACTCCTGGCAACTCACAAAGAAACGTCCAACTTATCCAAAAACTCTGCAGCCAGTATTTTCACTTATGTCATTTCACATGTACACGGCACCCATCCTCTCATAGTTACACTCAACAACGGTTCAAAAGCACAAAAATTTTAAAATTCTCCTTCTCCACGCAAACACCTTGTACAAACAGTACCCCTATACTTCTGTCTTTCATGATTACAACAGTGGAAATGATATTTTTCATACCTGGAAAAATAAATTAAGGTGTTACTATATCATTATAAGGTCATGGGCTATTTGTATATACCAATTAAAGGCTTTTCCCATTAAAGGATAAGGGGAAGACTTAATAAAATACTAATAATTCAAATAATATTAGATTTTTTAAATCAAATATCAGACACAGATAGGAAATTTTCAAATTTTCAAAACTTGTCAGACATCAGGCTCACTGAGAGGGAGAGAGATTTAAAGGCTGTGAGTTGGCATTATCCGCATGTGATTTTATGCATTTGTTTACTCTGCGCTGTGGTATACTTGCAAATTTCCATGTGATAAACAATACGATGTTGTGTGTGTGTGTGTGTGTGTGTGTGTGCACCAAGACAAAACAAATATATGACTCTGAAAGGCAGCAGTAAAGTATAGTGGGTTGACAGCTTGAGTTTGATAGGCTAGATTGACAGCCTGACAGTGAGAAAAACAAGGGGATTATGGTTATGACAGCGTGGTAAAGACTGTCAGAGTAATACATCATGTGGGTGAGCTCAGGAATCGAAGCAAGAGTAGTGTTCGTGCATGAGCGTAAAAATTTAGATGTGTACATCTACATATACACGCTGTGTGTGTGTGTGTGTGTGTGTGTCTGTGTGAGAGAGCAGTGGGACTTGCAACATAATGGTGAGCAGAGATGGAGCATGAAGCTGATGGCAGCCAAAACTCTTTTTCTCTGTCTGCTTATAGCGAAGCCTGCGTGCGCCGACTGATTACAAATGCTCACACACACCCATGCAATTATGTGCTCATACTGTATCAAGCATCCGCAACCAGCACGCGGTAGTATACGCCGAGCCTTATTACCAACACATACAGTCTCACAAACCAACACACACACACACACAAACTCCCCTCCTGTCACTTGGCACAGCTGATAAGCTGCTTTCCCAGTTTCTCATCTTGTTCTGTGTGACAGCCCAGGAGAGCTGAAACAATACAGGAAATCTGAAAGGTGGAAGGTGAAGGGGGGCGGGGGCAAAGGCAGATATTGGAAAATGAAGGATGATGAGGAAAGTAGAGGAGAAGGACACTGAGAAGTCAAAGGAAGAAGAAGGAATAAGTAGATTTTCCATGTGATGACTGCAAGGCCTGATGATAACGTTCGCGGCTGCCACCTGTGTCATCACAATGAGAACGACTGACTGCCCTGCTGCACCCACACTCCACTCAAGATGACAGGAGAGAAGAGGAGAGAGTTTCCCCCATGATACGTTTAAGAAAGATATTCAACGATGAACGCAGTGGCCAAGAATATAACGATGTTACGGTGACATTGCTGCAATTGGGGAAATGCATTAGATTGTAAGGAATCATATTT
This sequence comes from Nibea albiflora, assembly GCA_014281875.1. Taxonomy (NCBI): domain Eukaryota; kingdom Metazoa; phylum Chordata; class Actinopteri; family Sciaenidae; genus Nibea; species Nibea albiflora. Next base: position 16,039,143 of record CM024801.1, read on the forward strand.
CTCTTGTTTGGGCAGAATAAAATATTTTGCTTTACCTGCAGTTTATATAATCACCACCACCACCAAAAAAAAAGAAAAATCAAGTTGTTGCCAAGCAGAAAGTTGGAGCCTGATTTCAATGTATTGCAAATATAACACCAGGTATGTCATTTGGCTACCAAGCTAATTTTTGTTGACACCTCTGTCAGTGCTTGTTTTGATTAAATGCAGTGACCTTGCACTGGCAAACTGTTGACCCCCTTGATAAAACATTGGTTCCCTCTTGGGAAAAGCCGGCCCAGATGCACTTCTTCATTATGCATCTGTCAGTGTGCCATGAACGAGGAATGAGCTTGCTTTAAAAGAAAATAAGATTAGCTGATTTGATTGGCAATGACTGTTGCCAACTCCTAACACACCTACAATTAATTCTCCCTAATTCCACCCATTTCACATCAGCGCCCCCGCTGCGCCTCTGCTGCATCAGCACCTCAGGTCATGAAATTACCAAGTACCTGTTTGTCACAGCTAAGTGAGCATGTCCTGTGAGCTCACATTGCGGGCTTGTGCAACAGCATGGGCCCAATGCACCTTTATTCCACAAACAAACAAGCCCCATTTGGTCAGTTAGCTCCAGACAAGTGGCTATTTGTACAGACAATAAACACAGAAGACAATGTCAACAGTTTTAATAGGCCATTTCTTTGGGAAGTTTGGAAAGTAGCTTCAATGGAAACTCTTCACACTGACTTCTGTGGAGATTCACAGATAGAGGGGCATTCTGGTAAAAGATGTTGCTATTGAATCTTTTAAACATCATTTTTCACTGCTGTGAGTACCAATATTAAAATCCATTTACCTCCATTGTAATGTGGCAGCAGAAATTGATTTCACAAACCTCTGCAAAGACAGGAATTGAGGAAAGGTAACAAATATTTGGATAGGGAAATATAGGGGTGGGGTACGACAGCATTTAATCGAATCCGAATCCGTGAATTTTTACTTTGATGAAATGCATCGGCAAATTGGAACAGTTAAGGCGGTCCGCCATCTTGTTCAACTGTGTCGCTGAGTAACACGTCAATATATGTTGCCAGTTTGAAAAGAGAATGAAAAGCTTATGATTCTGGGTATTTTATCAACTTGGAACCAAATCCAAAATAGAACGAGCTGTCAGAACACATACCGGGGGAAACAAATGATGAATTCATCTGCCAAAGAGCGAGACATTCTAGTCTGGGTTTTTAAGTCAATAGTACTGGATTGAGTGATGTTGAGTCGCTGCTAACCTTTGTTAAAGACAGCCTGCTGTATATTTTCACTAAGAAAGAGTTAATCCCACCTTTCTGTGAGAAATTAGTAACTTTTTAATTTCTTGATATTGTATTTTTTTTGACTTGCCGCCTCCTATTGATTCATCCCACAGTACAGAGCTCGTCCAAGAAAGACACTGACAAGTTTCACTGTGCTTATTATTGAATAAGCATGCCTCTTGGTAACATTTATTGATGAATGGCAGCTAAACAGAGCGCCATTGTCTGAACGAAGGAAACACAATGACAAATTTAACTAGTTTGACTGATCTGGTTTGAAGTCCATTAGTGCTTGTTCACTTTAAATGATGATATGCACAGGCAAATATTTATTTTCTTTGTGTTGGTCGACATGAATAATGGAAAAATAACAGTAGTGTTAACAGTGTTCCTTTATTATTAGAGCGGTCTGCCACATTGCAGTTAAAGCCACTTACAAGAGATCCAGCTTTGCAGACGTCATCGACTGCTTCAGATTATGCTTGACTGACATCTTAATTCACAAAATAAGTGTTTATGTGCATGGAGAGGGAGAAAGTCAACACCTTAAGAGTGCTGCAGACACCACAGGGGGATTTATTACTATGAACGCAACTCAAACACCCACATACACACAGATTTGTCCATGACTCTTCGATCAAATGCTCCAGAGTGGCATACTGTGTCACACTATCCAGTGCAAACCAAAACTGACATAACTGGTTTGCCGAAGGAAGGGAGAATGCAGCCACGCCATCATGAACATAGAATATTAACTGCAACCATCTTTTTGAGCAAAGATTCATGGTGCGATTTGGAAACTCGACAACGATGAGCTGAGCAAAAGAATGCATAGCTCCTGGAGAGAATCCAGAAAGGCAGAATTTTTTCCGAATGAGACACATTTTCCAAATGAGGTTGGACACGGAAAATGAGTTTGCAAAAGTTATTTTGTTCTAATTATGTTTTAATGAACTATTTTTGTTCTGAATAATTGAATCTTTTCTCATATAAAAAAGGGACAGAGATCATTAGCCTACATTCTACATTGGTATTGTCATTGTTTCTGCGCTCTGTCCCATTTTTATCCTCGTTATCGGCAGATGCATTAAAAAGCAGTATTTAAAATCACTGCCCTTTTATAGCAGTTAGGGTGGCCACAGGCTGCCCAACCTTACTGGGAACATTATCTGCAGAGAGCCACAGCATAGCAGCTGCAAAACAAGGATCAAATAATGTCTCACTACCTGGAAAACACAAATTGTGCTCTATTCAAACAAATGTGAAAAATAGCAAGGACAAATTGGAATGGTTATCTGCCCTGTCAAGGCAGCACATCTGGTACAGAACTACAACACATGCATATTTGAGCAGAAATGAAGAAGTCAAGCGGCCAGAGGAGAAAATTTAACAAATCTGTGTGATGCTGAAAAAAGATTGGTTGATTAATCACAGTGCAATACATTACAACTCCTGTTATAATATTAGCTTCACAAACGAAATCGAGAAGCTAGACATCAAATCTTTCAGGTTTCACGTACAAGGAGGGAGGAGGAGGGAAACCGATGTCCTTTGCAGTAGATCTGTCAACTGTCACTCCTGGTATTCACGGTGAATATGCTGCATACGAGGGTTTGTGTGCAGATGTTCATGTGTGCACGCATGGGTTTGTGCGTGTGGCTGCGTGTGTTATCGGTGAGTGCAGGTGCACGCACTAGAAAGTGTCATGTCTCATATCTCTGAGTACCTGAGGGCCTTGAAAGTCCGACACTGACTATCTGTCCATCTGTCTCTCCCCTTACTTATCAAACACGAGGAGAAACCACAGCAAAGAGAACACAGAATGAGGAAAGAGGCAGAGGGACAATAAAGGCCATGAAAGAGAATAGGTTTATGTGCATACAACACTACTGAAAGAATGAGGAAAGACAGAGATGGAAAGAAAAAGATTCACTCTATGATTAATTATCCTCATTGTGTCCCTGAAAAGCGCTGAGGAAAGAGAACTGTGGGAACCGGAGGAATACACAAAGACACTCACATACACATACATACACAACCAAGCAGAGCCGCAAAGGTTTATTAAAGTTTGAGCATCGATGTTTCTGAAAGTTCATCAAATTCCCCTGAAGTTCTGAGGACAGGGCCAGAATAACAGAAAAAAACATGTTTCAACTGATGTCAAACGCCTCTCGGGTTAGGATTGTATGTATACACACGTAACTTTGCACAGAGTCTTGTTATCTTTCACAACAACAAATTAGATCCACATTTGATTTTTTTTTTTGAAGAGATTGCCCAGGAATTTAAATAAAAACATGTAGGTGAAGGCAAAAATAGCCTCTAGCACAGAAATACAATTCGCCACACTCAAACAGAAATGCACAGAAACACAGAAAACACTCACACACTTCCCTGACAGATAATGTTAGATGAGAAGTCTGGAGACTCTGCTGGTTGCCTGGCAACTTCACAATGACAACACAACTCTAGAGAGTTGCTGCAACCACCAAGAAATACTCCTCCTCCACACAACCCTCTGTAAAACAACATTGTCACTTTTACACTAATATTTTTGTTCAGACCAGATATAATGTTAATCAGTGAGCTTTAGGGGTGCTGCTGGGAGGCTAGTTGTGTTACCTTTGGACGGAGTCAGGCTAGATGTTTGCCGCGGAACTGCAACTCTTCAAATGGCCACTTGAGGCTGGCTGCAAAACGATTCTTTATAAGCCCCCAAAATAAAATGCTGCACTGCCTCAGCTCTGCCCAATGTTCCACTCTTTGCCCATTTTTGGATTAGTGTGGAGCCGACGGAGGCGGGCTTACCAAGATGGGGGTGTCCAGATTCCACCACGATCTGAGCTTCACGATGATGGGTGACTTCACAGATACTACATGTATGTTTTACACAGTCTATGCCCCCATTTCCAGTCTCGGTGCTAAGCTTATCTAATCGTCTGCTGGTGGTGTAGCTTCATGTTTAGCATATAGACATAAAGCGGCTAAGCGGCACTTTACGTGGAACCTTTAAATAATTAAATAAGAACTCATACGAACATAGACTGAAAAGCAACAAATGGATCTTTTTTTCATGAAACATATCAGCTGAACAAGATTCTCTACATAGAAACTTTTCTTTTTCCTGGACACATGAAAGCAACACGAAGACGCAAACACCTCAACAAGTGTGTGTGTGTGTGTGTCTTTATGTTTAAGTGGGCAGAGTTGCCTTGCTCAGAGGGAGGACAACATGAGAGACCTTGACAATTTCAGATTTCATGTTGTCGCTGAATATTCATTTGCAATATTTGTCAGTGAAATATTCCATCTTTGTGTGTGTGTGTGTGTCTTACTATTTTGCCTCTAGGCCAATCCGGATTGTGCAGATTCCAAAAGAATATCTCATCAATATTCATGCAAGTTTATGCCTTCATTAATGTTGCAGCAAATTGTCTCAGATCAAACTCGCAGCTTGTATCTGCGTCCACACTAGTGTATCTCACAGACAGAGACAAAGTGCGAGAGAGAGAGAGAAGGGTGGGGAGGGGGGGGTATCAGAGAGGGATAGAGATGGCGAGAACAAAGAGAGGGAGCTAGAACCGCTACAGATGGCCCTATGTTTCCAGCAGATGAAAAGGAGACTTTGAAAAAGAAGGGAAAAGATCATACAGATGAGGGGAAGAGGAGAGGGGAAAAAAGGAGGAGGTCAAGAGAAGAAAAAGGGAAGGGAGTTGCAAGAGAAGAGAAGAGAAGAGAAGAGAAGAGAAGAGAAGAGAAGAGAAGAGAAGAGAAGAGAAGAGGAGAGGAAGAGGAGAGGAGAAGAGAAGAGAGTTAAGTTCTAAAGGTATCTGTCCTACTTTGGTTTGACTAATGAACCCAAAGTGTCCTGAATCTGTCCTGAATCACCGGAGGCCCAGTTAGACCACCCTGTGCAGAGAGTGTGTGGCTGCGTTTCCTCTGCCATGTGTGTAAGCCTGTGAGACAACTTGATGTGTCTCAGCGAGTGTTATGCTGGATGTGTGCTTGATTTAATATGCTCTCTACTGTATACTGAAGCTGTGTTTGTGTGATCTCAGTGCCCCGCGTGTGTTTAATGAACCACTGTCCCTTCCAGTCATCTGGCTTCATACCAACATGTGCAAGACCGATCCATGTAGGAGTATCATTTGACATCAAATCGTTGTATGACCTACAAGGGTAAATTTATGCCTGGGGTGCATATACACACAGACACACAACATTCACTACAGAAATAGCAGCATCATCTAATGTCCAGAGAAGGAAGACAAATTATGAGTAAAGACTAAAAGGTCTTGTTGAATAATAGCAACCAGCAACCAGCGGTGCCAGCTTCCAAGTCAAAATCTCTTATCAGCGTTAATGTGTCCACGCTCTCTGTATTCTTTAAATAAACAATCCCCAGTGCCCTGACATGTTTCTTCGTGTGTGTGTGTGTGTGTGTGTGTTCATGCTTCCTAATCTCTTTCCTCTTGGCACTCCATGCATGATTAACCATGTTCAAAGAGGATGACTATGAGTTAATGAGAGTCATGTAATTGGCTTTCATGTGCTAGATGGGGATATGTAGCTCAGTGAGGGAATGAAGTATCGCATCTCATGTTTGAAACAAGATGCCAATCTAAGATCGGCAGAAGTAACTAATGGTGCTGGCCTGGTTTCCAAAGTTTATACAGTGAATAAAGTCAACATAATAAATACAAATGATATTTGATGAGATTCCTCCACATTTTGTGTTAGCGCCGCTCCTTGCTTATTAAGATAAAGGATAACTTCTGTGTATGATTTGCAGAAAATGGATTTTTAAGTGTGCACTGTGATTAAGTCTGATTGCAGACAACAAGAAAAAAGAAAACAATAACTGAACAAGGTGTATGCCCTGTAATTTTCATTTGAAATAAACAAATGCTTGGTTTAACCAACAAAGTTTTACACTCTTATTGCACGGTAACCGAAAAAAAGAAGCTTTTGGCTAAAATCAATGGTCAACAATTTGAAAAACAACTAATTCAGGAACAAAATGCATCCGCCCAATTTCAGCTGTCCCCACATTACAGGTAGAGATGGCTCAGCTGAAAACTTACATTATGTCCTCAGCTTTCCTAATCACTGCAGACTGTTTGCACTGCAGACGTTTCGACTTGTCAAAGCTGGAAACCCACAGGTGTCCCAGAAACAGTGACAGTGAACCAGCACGCACAAAATCAGGACCTCCTCGGTTGGAATTCAGCTATCATTAATACACCTGTGAGTTTCCTTCTATGACATGTCAAACATGTCAAAATGTCTCCTGTGCAACCAGTCCATTACTTAAATTTAATAGCGCGTCTTCGGGTGAACAGCATCTCAACTTTCTATCAAATGCAATCTTTAACAATTTAAGCATATCCAGATCTTTCTTTAGTGTGCCAAAGTGTAACAAAACAAAGAAATACAATCTCAGTCATATGCAGCATGTTAACTCTAAAGAAGAGGGTGAGCAGCGCTGCAAAAGAATACTTTGTTCTCTTTTTCAGTATAGAGGCTGGAGGGAAACTGGCTTTAGCCGGTTTTAGCAACGTTAGGCACTTTATTGTCTTCTGCGTATGTATTTTTGCATGTGGATTAAATGTATGTCTCCCATCACATGCGTTCTCTCTGCTTCAATTCCACCATATATATACATGTACACACACGAAGACAAACATAACAGCCTTTCTGATTTCAAATACATGGCGCCTATAGTTCCTCCTCTCTCCTTTACATCCTCCTCTATACTTCCTCTTTCTGTTCTAATATGCAAGTCCCATGGCCTCTTCTCCAAATCTCACTGATGAAGCTCTAGCTAATTGCTTTTTTAATAGCTCGGAGCATGGTTTATTGTGTGTGAGCGTGTGTCCCCGCGTGTATTTGTTGTATTGTACGGATTGTACGAGCGTGCACATGTGCAGCTGTACAGTGATATGATTACTGTAACTTGTGTTAAGAGGCTGTCGGAGTTGAATGTTTTCCATCAACATGCTATTTGATGTTGCTCTAAAGCCCCATTGTGACTTAGTTATTTATTTATTTTTTATTAGTGGAAAAATATCGTTTTTGTTTTCCACTTCAAATTATTGAATGTAACTCTTGGGGATGTGTGAGTGATAGAGTGGAATGAAGAGGGTGATAATAAGAATAGTTTCTTTTTTGGTTCCTTACAACTCTTTAGGGCAATATAAAATGTTACTCATCTTAATGGACCTGCCTACATTCTTTCACTCAGAGAAACACTCAAACCTCAGCACAGATATGTCAGATTGAGGACATGAAGTATTAATACGAAAAAATATCTTCATGGAAGAAAAACAGGGGACAGAAAGAAAAGTGTGGCAAGACAACGAAACACGACATTGTGTCACTCTGAAAAAGAATAGAAAAAAAGTATAAATAAAACAAAACGAAGTTTCAAAATAAATTTTTAAAACGACAAAGAAAAGGATCACAGTTTCAAGCGGTATGTAGAGCAGCGTAGAGCTCTGATATTGGCCTCTTTTCAAAGGCAAATGGCTTTTCATCTCAGCCTGCAGAATCTCACGAGCACTTGTACGTACACATATTCAGTGCGTATAAAAAAACCCTCATCCCCTTTGGACCTTTTCAGGCAATAATGTTTACAAAATGGAATCACAGATTTACGGTAATTAGGCCCTTTTCATTTAGGCTGATTTATAAAAAGGTTATCTCACAAGGGGGAAACAAATGAACAAATAAAACACAAAATAACTCCCTGCATGAGAATCTGCTCTCTTTACCATGACACACCTTTTCGCCTTGGCGAGTTGATGCGGGAACTATGCTGGAAATTTTATGCTGTCGCCGGAGCCTTTGTGCTAAGAAAAACTATGAGGGTGTCATTTTTCACACGTTAACAAGTGCAGCAAAGCTAACGGGAGAGTGAAGGCGATGTCAATCAAGCAATCTGTGTACACCCACACAGGAATTAGCTATAGTAATTGAAATCACCTGTGTGATATGTGTGTATGTGTGTGTGTGTGTCATGAATGACGCAAGACTTAGTTACTGTAATGACAGGCTCCCAGTCTTGCTGCATCACACCACCTTAATATCAGTCAGTTATTCCTTTCAGACATTGTTCCATAGACACACACACACACCTATCATCCATTTCAGTCACTCTACCCTGTTTTTCTTTCTACCTTTCATTTATGATGAATGAACGACAACCAGACAGACTGCTTTGACTGTTTCGGGACATATCTAAGGTAGTGTTATGGTTACTGATATGGACGATCAGTGATCAGTGAGACGGTGACATGTTGATATAAAACACACTCATGTACTTTCTAGCAATTATGCGAGAATATTAACAAACATTCAACAAATACAGGCCATCAAAGCAGGAAAGTCCCAATCAAGCCTTCGCCCCCCAGTCATAATCTAAGCAATTCAATATTTAGAAACTGCTGACACAAATCTTGATCCAGTATTTAATACAAATCGTGCTGCATAATACAGCAGCACAGGGTCTACATTAAAGTAGGAAAGCCTTATGCTAGTCAGATATTTTTGACAGCTGAATAGTTCAGCGTTACAAAAAAAAAAATGCAGCCTACTTCACAGCTTTTGTTTAATGGTGTCTGGCAGAGTTCAGTTTCCTTAAGTGTTTTGTGTTATTGTCTGTACTGAGAAAAGTTTCAGTCGAGAACTGTTGTTGAAGAAAGGTTTTAATAGGTTTTGAACAGCGTCTCAGAGGCAGGCCAAACATGCAAAATATGGAAGTTGCTGAAGACCTGGTTCTGCTCTCATTGTCACTGCTCACTGCTATTTATTTATTTCTGCGATTCGTGCGCACAAATGGTGTGAAACAGCTGACAGGAATCAATGCAAACACGTGTGTAGGTATAATATTAGAACATCTCTACCTCAAAGTATTGCTTAAACGCTCAGAGTTTAGTCACTTGCTCAATCTGCTCCTCGGCTCTTGCTTATTGCTTTTTTTTTTCCAGGACTGTGAGCTGAGCCGCTCTCCAAGGTGCTGATCCTGCTGCTGGGAGCATCTAGGGAGTTGCTCCCTGTAGTCTGGGTCCTGATGCACTATTCTGCAGCTTAGACTGAAATCCAGACACAGACACGTGGAAGCCGGGTACCAAAAATAAACCAAGCCAGGCCACAACTGTGAGAGTATCATGGTTTGGAACATGAACTCCACCTGGATAGTGTTTAGTGTGTGTGATATTGAAGGCCGACTGTGGAGCAGTTTGACCAGTCTGATTGCTGGATTGCTGAACTGACATCAAGTCGCGTTTCTCTGGTTGAACTTCTCCACCGCAGGTCATTGTGTTTATGGCATAACCTACCAACTGCAGTCTAAACTAGGTGAACACGGGATTTGGGCTCAAATGGTTGCCTCTGTCTCACCCCACCGCCCACACAGCTTCTAGCCAATGACTTCCATGTTTAATCATGTTATACCTGTCACATGTATATGTGTAAATGTCACACACAAACACAAGTATATATATATATATATATATATATATATATATATATATATATATATATATATATATATATAAGATCTTAGTTCTGTGTTGCTTAGAGACCACTGCCAAATAACAATAACTAGATATCCTTGTTTGCTGGTTTATTGTTATGCCAAGACAATAAATTGCTTTATCGCATCCTCCGTCTCAACTGCGCATTCCTATTTATTTAAGGTTACAGTGAGGCTGAGGTCTATCTCAGTATATGGCAGAAGCCGGAAAAAAAACCTCTTGACAGATCCATCACCCACTCATACTTCCACTGGTGGGTGATTTAGAGTCTCAAACTCACATGACAAGCAGATCTTCGGACTATGGAAGGAGGAAATCCGCACATGCACACGGACATCCAACAGCCAGCATTTTAAATAATGATGCAATTAACAGTGAATCATTCAGGAAACTGTGAAGTCATGTAATAGCACATCCTGTAGCTTCAATCATTATGTGTATGGCTGCAAATCTTTGCACAAAAATAGGACTTTCCAGTGCTTGCTGGAGAAAGTATTTCTGAGGGCCTGCAGGTTAAACGCCCTGGAGAAATTTACAAGCAGTGTGTGCTTACACTAAAGGGACTCCAGTTTCCTTTCCGTTGGTACCCATGGCAACTCTGAGATTTTCTGTCTCTGTCCCAATTCTCCAGCTCCTTCTAAATATGTGTCCTAAATTCTCTTCCTTCCTGACAAAGTGTATGCTCTAAATTACCTATGCGGCTCTTGTTTCATTTCTAACAAACACTCCCCTGTGCTGTTCTTTTTTTGTGGGAGTTAGTAAATGCCCGACAGGTGTAGTCTCTTTGCAGCCTCATGTCTTTTTGAGCTTTCTAAAAACTGTTAATGAACAGCTAAAATGTGAAATGCATTCTAAAGTGTCTGGGCGATGACACGTCACCGGCCGTAAACTTTAGCCTTGCTGTAAATCTACCTACATCTGTTGCCCCTTTGCGTCATTCCTCTATTTATTTATGCAGCGAGGGGAAAAGTCAGATGGCTTAGAGACCGACAGACTTATAAGACTGGGGCTGTAAAGTAGTTCATATGTCTGAATGTGTGTGTGAGTGACTTCATCTCCCAAAAACTCTGCCTGACTTCTGTGCTATATTAAGGTTGTCATTTCAAAATAAGGGTCAAAGGCTGATTAATGTCTGGAAGCAACCGGATGCAGTCGACTGTTTGCGTTCTCCCTCAGTTACATACGGCCCGATACCAAAGAAAACGAATAACGAATGGAGTCAATTTTCTTCATCCTCTGATCACACGTCCTCTCAAACTTCATCTCTGCCTCAAAAAATCTTCCCTAACCAACTGCTGACTGCAGCTTCTTTATATTTAAACTTTGGGAACGGAGACTTCATGAGGGAAACGTTGAACATTATTTAGGATGCACGCATACATAGATACATTTTGACTCAGCATAATAAAGAGTTGGGACTGACCTCGTCCCAGATGAGCACTGTTGAGCACTAAGTTGTCAGAGGATTTTAAATCGTCTGTCTCTCTTGTTGCTTTAGTGCACCGACACATCAAAGAACAAGGACTCCCAGACTGAAGTTAGTCAGGGTCACATTCGCAGAATTTTCATGAGCAAAGTATGAGAAGATTCAGGCAGATCGGCATGAGTATTAACAAGCTAACGGAGGCTTCTATATGTTTGTGCAGGGCTGAATTTGAGCAAGAATTCACGTAGCAGAACAGCAGAAAAAAAATCTTTCATGTTACCAAAGTGAGAATTTCGTTGTTATTAATTAAAGTAGAGAACAATGATAATGGCATATGCAAATACCTTTTAGAGAGGAAGTTATCTGGGAGACTGGATTTTTTTTTACTGAAAATATCAGTGTTGATCTGACCTTTGAATAATTTTTCATCCATTATATAAAATGAAAAAGTCATTAAAGCTGTTGAGGCCCATTTAGTAGAGAGCTTAATGAACTTGTCTAAAAGACCCACAGCAGTCGATGCAAACCAAAAAGGACTGAGATGACTCATCGTCTGTATATCACATCACTTTAGTCCCATGAAACACACCAAGGCCATGTTCATTTGAACATAGACGTACAATTATATTTCCCATGCCAGTTCCAATGACTAATCTAAATGGATGGACGGTATTCACAGTACCACAGGGCTGTGTTTTCAACAGATTATTATGGAACTGTAACACAGCTGTAGTATTGGCCTCAACACATTAGTGTCTCCTCATGTCTATTGGGGCAAATTCACCCTAATTTCACAAGTAAAATTCAGTGTCAGGTTCGGTTAGTGGCTGGAAACTAATCACAGAACATCAAAAAACAAAACCTGTTCCCAAATGAGCTCTCTTTTAAGCGACACGTTTTTGTCAGCAGAATTCAAATTTCACGTCTCTCTTGTTGCTTTAGTACACCGGCACATCAAAGTTGTTGCAGCAAAAGAACAAGGACTCCCAGACTGAAGTTAGTCAGGGTCACATTCTTCTAGATGCTTGGGCAGGCCTGTAATTGAACAACCATGGAGAGATAAAAGGAACGCGAATTAACGCATTTGTCCCGATATATTGATTCCTTACTGTAAAAACATTCCTTTTCAGTCAACTCATTCACACGTAATGCGAATGTGTAGAGGACAGAGAAGAGAAGAAAGGGTCTCAGTGGCATCCCACCGTATCTTACTAGGAACCAGTACGGCATCGCTGGTTATCTTACACAGAGTTGCACCAATACTACATAGTTAATCTATCCGCCCACCCAACACCTCCCCCTCAAGCTGACAGAGAAAGAGTTCAAAAAGTAGTAAGAGAGAATTACTAACAGACATCATGTTGCATTTTCAGAGTGATGCAAAGCAGCTTGACATCAGTTCTTCAACTGGAGCAACCATTCGTTTCAGGATCAGTTTATAACTTTGCTTTTTACCTCTTTCTTACAGGCAGAGAGAGAAAATTATTTGAAAATTGGATGTTGTCCATCCATTCGTTGCACTATCCATGACAGGCATTTACTGAATGTCTAAAAAAATCACGTCTCTATGTATGCACTCAGAAAAAGGTCTGCTGATGCACTCTGCCATTTATTAAATGATGTGCATATAGCTGCATAAAATGTCTCACTCTTGCACAATTCTATCCCCCCATTTCATCTCCCATGTGTGTGCATCACAGACTTTCACTCACATGTCGCACTCTTTCATGCCCTTTGCTTCTGAGACATTTAAATCCGTACATTCCACTTATTCCACAAATAAGCGAGTGTGTGGGCGAGTGAGTGCTGGGAGTGTGTGGGTGAGTAGGTGGCCAGTTGAGTTGACAGGCTGGTGGCGTCTCGGTGGGTGCAGATTTGGCTTGTGGGTGCAATGTCCTTGTCCTTAAAGACAACTAGCAAAGAGTGTCGCCGGCGACAACTTTGAGACGCAAATAAAACCGACTTAGTGTCGACCGTGAAGGATTTGTCAAACTTGCTTCAACTTTATTTCCACACTTTACTGACGTAAACTGATAATAATGTGTTGCCAGTATATATGCAATGGAAATTATACATTAGTTATTTATAGAAATGTCCGACTAGAAGTCCAAACCCCAAAAACATTCAGTTATCTGTTAGTTATTAGCGGGAAATCTTCATATTGGAGAAGCTGTGAAGAGAAGAGATTTCCTATCAATCAAATAATGGTGTTAATATATTAAACCATAGTTACTAAACTTCACAATCAGCACTGCATTTGTGTGTATGTGTACAAACCTTCGCCAGGGCCAGAGCAAAAAAAAAAAAAAAAAAAAAACCTAACCAAAGAAACACCTGGATGTGTAACAGCACAACAGGCTCCTGACTGACAGATCAAAGGTGTCTGATAGATAACCTGTCTGTGTACTAATATCCACACCTTTATCCCTCCTCTCCCCATGACCCTGCTCACAAATGCCAGCCTTACTATCTCTTTCACCTCCTCTCACACTAATCCATCCATCATTCCCCTTAGCCTTATCCTAATTAATACCCCTTCCCTACCTGCTTCGCTCTCTCGCGCTCTTTCTCTCTCATCCATCTATCCATCCATCACCCTTGCTAGCCTGCCCAGGTCATTACCCGCTGTGATGATGGTTTTGTTGCTCTAATTAGCCTAATTATAGTTGTCAGTTATAACCTGGTCCTCTGCGGGGACCTTGTGATCCTACTGTGACTCTATCTGACCTTGGCCATTAAGTGTGCACATGTGAGTGTGATACCTCTGTGCCCATGGCTGACCTCAACACTCCACTTCACTCATATTGTCCTTTTCTTCACTTTTGTATTACTTTCTTCCAGTTTGTTTTATTCGTTACCTCTTTTCAACACTGCTGCCTCACACTGTATCTGTCCCCGTGGCCTTAAATCACCCATTTGTGTTTAAAAGTACAGTCCGGCATTATATTTCACCACTAGCTCGCACAGTTGTTCTTTGTTCCGTGTAACTGTTGTTTCACATTTTACATGCTATCTACCCTAATCTGCTTTGTAAAGACCAGTGAATGTAACACACCCACGGCCACCTACAGTGGAGGCCATCAGCTCTTCAGTAACAATAGGTGTGAACAGCGCACTGCAAGTACAAATTGGCTGCCTCCACATAATTCAATGGATGGTTAATGGATGGTCATTAAATTGTTCTGTTCTTGTTGTTCACTAGCTTTTCATGTCAGCGAATGCGTGGAGATAGCACTGTTTAGTACTTAGACTGTTTGCAAGGTCAAAATAATGACAATAACCAAACTAAAACTAAAAAAAAAAGAGCGCTCAGGAAGGAAAACAGGGAAACGTGCCAAGGCATCATGACAAGCCAGTATTTTTATGAGCAATATATGTATATGTTGGAGAGAGGAGAGGTGTTACAGTTCCTCCAAATGAGACAGCACAAGGCGAGGTGTTGATAATCTGGTTAAAATTGTGTCTTTGACTTTGTGCTGAGAATATTCCACTCTGCACCTGGTCTTTTCTGTGACACAAATGTGGAGCAATTATATAATAATGCTGAATGCGAATAAATATGTTGATATTATTAGACCAGAAGACTTAATTAGATTAGATTCAAGTTTGCTGCAATTAGAGGGTGACAGTAATTTAGTTCTCAAGTCTTTCAGAGTGTATAAAAGCCTTTCCTTCCAGTCTTACAGCCACGTGATGGTGGCAGGCTAGACATATGAGTTGCATATGCAGCCTCTAAAGTACATGACGAAGCTTTCTGTTTACCTTTTGTTAAAATTCTAGACAGCCTAGACAAGGTCGCTGCAAAGC
Organism: Nibea albiflora; assembly: GCA_014281875.1. Lineage (NCBI taxonomy): Eukaryota > Metazoa > Chordata > Actinopteri > Sciaenidae > Nibea > Nibea albiflora. Next base: position 16,054,205 of record CM024801.1, read on the forward strand.
AACTTGAGACATCTCTACAGTAATTCTCAGAACATCTGACTGGTTGGGTAATCTGGTCTTTGTACACAATGGATGAATTGAGATGCATTAGGATGCACAGACCAGAAAAAAAAAAAAAAAAAACATTCACACACTGCAACGCTACACGTCTTGCACTAGAATATTATGTTCCTTCCCGAAGAGAACAATTTATATTTTGCTTTCCTTTGGTGAGCTATTTCTGTACCGTGCCGCTGTTTTCACCACAACTACTGTGTTGAAAAAGGTACAAGACAAGTAATGTGACAACAGTTAAAACGCCCCAGCTCTCTGATTTACAGTTTATTCTGCCAGATGAAGTCCTGGCTCAGGGCGCTGCAACTACATGAATGAATATAACAATAACACACAGAGACACAATCATCGTCCTTGTGTGTCCATTTTGTCCTGTGTTAAAATGGACATGCAAAACATTCAACAGATGTCCTTTTCACAGCCTGGGTGTTAACGCCTGAATTCCAGTGACAGACAATTTCAAACTGTCCTTCCATGTTGGTTTACTCTATTGTGTTATTTTCTATTCTACGCGCTTTATTTAAAAGGGGCTATTAGCTGGCAGTTTTTGCTGTAATCCCTCATGCTGCATGCCATAATTATGATTAATGAAATGCTTTACAACTTCATACTGGTTCCTCGCTCTGTGTGTGTGTGTGTGTGTGTGTGTGTGTGTGCTTGTGAGGGAATTCATGTCAGTAGTAGCTTTTTATGATGATAAATGTGATGTGTATTTGTGATTTGTACATGTAACTGTATAGGCATAGAGCAGGGCCCCATTTCTACATTGCATCAGTCTTAATGAGAGGACTACCATCTAAATGTCTGGCATCTCTTCCTTGTTTTTTCTTGCATCACTATTCTCTTTCATTTTCCCTTTTTTCATTTTCTCTTACTCTGCCTCAAGCCCCCTGCAACCACCCACCATCTCTCTATGTCTATGTCTGGCCCTCCCTCATCCGTGCTCTCTGCATGTGCTCGTCTTTAGACCCCCTCCCATCCCTCTCTCTCCCAGGCATCTTTTTTCTTTCATGAAACAGATGTCCCTTCATTAATAAAGACCTGGTCTACAACAGTGATGAAGAAATGAGCAAGCGTGCGCGAAAGAGAGCGGGAGAAGAAGAGTACCGAAAGATAATATTGAACATGCATGTGTGCAAACCGGAACGCATCTCAATATGTTACAAACCCACTCCCCTTTTTTTTCCTCCCTGTAGGCAAACACATCAACATGCAGACATATTGGCTGGCTAGCTAGAAACAAATCACTTCATTTCCTGGATGTTTTAGCTCTATTCTAATTTTCTATGGACTGTCTGGCTGCTACCAAAGCCTTTCCAAGCCTGCTGTGAGCTATACAAAACAGAAACCGGCAAATTTGTTAAGTCTAAAGTGGGAATATTGAGCTACATTGCGTAATGTCTGACAAAATACATGCAATGAGCTGCCCAGTTAAACAAAAATGTCCAGAACTGGAATAAATAACCAAATAAAGCATATACCAGGGGGTGAAGCACAGCATGAATCCCTCATGCCCAGGGAAGTGTACTGTAGCTAAAGGAAGTGCTTGGTTAGTTTCAAGGGGAGTTTAAGTAGCTTCCTGTTGTGCTCTAAAGGTAATCTTGTGTTTTCTCCCCCTTGAGGCTTCCACACATTGCAACACACCAGCTGTCACACACCAGCACAAACTCTTAAAAATCTTAACACTGCAAATACACAGGACGCTTGATAACACACAAACAGACAGATGCATCAGCATGACAGCACACGTACGCCCCCACACACGTACCTACCTTTTAATAACTGCCCATGAAATTATCTTCCTGGAGCTCCATGAGCTGTCTGCTAATAGCAGAGATGGATCAATCAATCAATTTTTAATTCCTAAAAGACTCTAAAGCAACTGATGTGTCTTCATATGGCCAGAGGAAATCAATCAGGACGTGAACTGAGAAGAATGGATGGGTGGAGGCAGGGAGCTGTGGTGAACGGAGGGCTTCGAGGGCCACCGCATTCCCGACTTAATATTGTGTGCCCTTAGTTTTTTTTTTTTATCTCTCCCTGATCCACTCTAATAAAAGAGAATCGAATGCCCCCGCTCTGATTTCAAAGGGCGACTTAGTGGCTTTGCTGCTGTCTCAAAGCTGACTACCATGCATGTGTTTGGATCTCCACGTTGTTTTTTGCCTTTACATATTTTTGTCACATTCACTCAGTGACGCTCATCTGTGCAGATGCTCAGTTAAATCCCATTAAATGCCAGAATCGTCCCATACTATACTTGTTATAGTCATTAAGATGTTTCAGAAAAAAGTGTCAGCTAAAGTTAGCTCTGCATGGTATTTATATTGCTGTTAAGTATGTATAAGGCGGTAGACTACAGCCAACACGTGCAGTATGCCTAGATTTGACCAAAGTACTGATTTATTTTATCCACCCGGAAAAACAAATGGCCTTTCTCAACTCTCCTGCTGCCAAGCGTGCTCTCAGTGGTGAAATATTTTCACCAGATTTATGCAGCCACAAACAGATTATGCTAACAACTCTCCATGCTTTCTTTATTAGGCCATTTGCCCAGCGCCGTTCTGTGTCTTGACTGGCCAATTTAAAAGCAAAATCAATCTAACTCTAACAATTTCCTCCGAGATAGACTAATGTACAGAGAGGACACGGTTATCTGCCTGAGCTCAGTGTTGAACACCGTCTTGTTCAGCTGATGAAAATATTATAAAAATGACTCCAAATGCCAAGTACTAGATGACAAACAAACACTGAACAAAAACCGAGCTGACATTGTTGCCTTATACAAAAGTCGCAAAGTGACCTTTTGCATTGTACCCGTGTTAACGATGTGATCTTCATTACAAACACAGCGTCTTCAGCCCAAACAACATTAACGAGACGTTACAGTAGCTGAGTCACACTGGAAGGGAAAACAACAGTATATCAGCTCCTCAAGCAACGAAACATATTGCTTTTGATTCATGAGTGTCTTCGGGTACTTTAGATATACATATAAGTGCTGCACAATGTGTAAAGTGCAGCAACAACAAACCTAGATTTAGATACGGTGACAAATTTGACTTGAGATGAGATATGACACCCAACTCTGCCAGCAGGGCAATGCAATCACAGTTATGCAAATCACCCGCCATCACTCAAAATGGCCAACCTGTGGCTTCACTACGTATGAATTACCTGTAGACAGGTAGTTAGGGCATGCAAATCACTGCTGAGTCAAACAGATTGATTTCGATAAATCAAAAAGGGAATCATGTATGACAGACAGCAAATAATATATACTGATTGGGAATGGACAAGAAATGATGAATGCTGATTATTATAGTTATTTTGAGTGCATTAAACTTGACATGATAGAATCATCAAAGCATCATTTTCATATTGCATTAGGAGGGACAGCTGAGGACAATGGCATCTAAGTGAAGAGAAAGACATTTTTTCAAATGGAAATGTGTTAGCATAGAGCTTGTCGGCCGAAAAATTGGCATTTGAAATTAAAAGTTACTCCTTTTATCATTTTACAGTTAGACATCTCCCACATAAAATCATTACTCAAGTCAATAATATGTATTAAAAAAAAGTGGCTCAATAGTCTCTTAAGTGGCTGTTTTAATGTCCTCTTTCTCTTTCTATGCCCGTACACATGCTGTTAGAGTATACAGATGGAATTTGATTTCCATCTTGGAGAGCGGACTAGGGGAGGAGAGGAGAGGAAAGGAGAGGAGAGGAGAGGAGCCTTGGCAGGGATGAGAAAAGCCACTTGAGAGCACTGAGACCTACATAGAATTAGATTGCTTTGGAATACACCCATGAGGTCACATTTACCATAACGAAGGTAAATCAAATGTTCAGCTGTCTTGATTGGAGAGAGAAACAGGCTAAGCAATGAATGGTTAGATAAATGATGGATAGATGGCAGATGGCACATACAAACCTGGGCCAGTTGTGAGCTTATTCCTGCCTAGAGGGCGAATAGACCATTACATAGTCTATGGCCTGCCAGACTAGATCAATCAATTACAAAAAAATAATGGAAAGCTAAAAAAAGAGCAAGATATTCATATGGATTTCATACCTTGTTTCTATAACGGTGCCCTTCATAATCAGATCTGATATAAAATATTGAATATATGGCTGGAATGCAATTTTTTAAAAAAAGAAAAAAAGACCCAGGTTTGTAGTTTGACCCAACCCAGGATAACCCATACCTGTTTCATTCCTCCGTCATACCATGCTGCTTACTGCTTCCCGACAAATGGAGGTAGACATGTGTGGATGAAAAAAAACATAAGAGAAGACACAAGAAAAGACAGTGCAGTGAGATGAGTAAGATGGAACATGAGCATGAATACACACAAATGAACACAAGCACGTGGATGAACATAGATCAGGAGGATGGAGTGGATAGGAAACAATAAACAATTAAATGCTGTGCATGGACTAAAGATGAGAGGCTCTACTTTAGATGAACTAGAAGCATTTAGAAAAGCACAGGCACACAAACAATAGTCACTCACAAAAAGACCGCTCAGGAGGCTAAAAGTAGGTGAACTTGTCTACGATGTGCAGAGCCGAAGCTATGAAGAGATCAAGTGACAGTAAGAAGATCCATGAGTGATCTGCGGGATTCCCTGTTTGTGTATGTACGTCCCATTTAACAACAGAAAATATAGCAGTCAAAGAAAATAGCCTGTTATCCAGGTGTGCACACGCAGTATATTAACAAGAGAGATGTACTATAGAGAAAAAGTTCTATCAACAACAGTGAAGCCAAGCTCAGATAGATAAATGTGTAATATATTCACACAACAAAAACACGCAAAAACGCATCAGTAGTAATTTGTAAAGACGAGATAGGACAAGACAGCCGTCAAGGGGGTGATCTGAAAAAGCAAATGAGAAATAAGAGTAAAGACAGAGAGAAAGAGAGGAGCCACGAAAGGAAGCAGCACTTGGAGAGGGTGCCAAGACAGTAGGAGGTCTGGAAGAGGGACAGAGGAGAACGGTGGCAGATGAGAGGAGGATCAAAGACCAGGACGACAGGATAAGGAGCGGAGATGCCAGTTCAATTTGGGATTCCTGAAAATGGCCTTGAATCCTATCTATAGGCGATGAGACATCTGAGTATTTTAGTCAGTTCAGCAATAATGTTATGTTATATGTTCTATGTTATGGGCACAAAGATCGCAGTAGCTAAAATAAAACATGTAATGACAAATAACACTGCCATATGAAATGTTTAAAATAGGTGAGAACATGTTAAGTCAATTATAAAAGAACAAAAGTTGACAGATTTGGCATTTTAGAATTTGTGGAAAATACGAGCGCACGTTGCGATGGACAGCAACAGACTACAGATGCTGTCCTTCACAAAGCTAAAACCTTACATGCAACGTTCAATTTTAAAAGGGAGATTTCAAGTACTCAAAACACAGGATCTTCTGTGAAGAAGATTATATCCTATGACATTTGAAAGGGAATACTTCTTATCTGTCACACCCTCTTTCTTTTTTCTTTCAGAGTGAAGAAAAACGGTTACTGCCAAACTGTCTGACTGTGAGAGAATTTGAACTGTGCTTCCTTTTGGTCTTAAACACCATTTGAAACTAAAATGATGCTCAATCATCAATCAATCAGAGTATTTGACATTTGACAATCCGTTTTTTTCCATTTTTGCGCCTTGCTAAATTAATAAAAATTGCAAAATCATAAACAGAATGTCTGATAAGATAAGATGCCTGATCCATTTACACACAAAAAATGCATCTTTATTCCATTCAGCTGAATGATTGTAGAGCCAAACACTTTGTAAATACACCCATGATGATGCTACAGAGCTGCATGGCCTTATGCTGATGTCCTGTCAAAGCAGCATTAGAATAAAACACACAAAGAGAACAACGCAGAGGCCGAAGTAGAAAGAATACAAGTGTTGCGGTTTCATTGTTTCCTTCTTCCTGTCAGTTTGGAGCTGTGAAATATCCAACGAGGATGAGAAGCATTACGAATTTTTCATTCAAAATGACAGCGAGGGAGGTAGTATCATATTAAAGGAAAAAAATATGGCAACCAAGTAACTAACAATACAGTGAGGAGGACTGTGTCTATCCACAAACGGAGGAAACATTATTTATGAGCAAAACATGACTTGCCTGTGACAAAAAAAATTAGTACAAATGAGCAACGAGTGAGGAAGTGAGGGAAGGAGTGAGAATAGATCCCTCCTGACGCCCAAGTTAAAATGTTAATCTGGTCTCGACCTTTTGGAACATATCTGAAGGGGCTGAGAGCCAGCAGGCGGGCACGCACACGCATACACACTCACACACACATGCCTACTGCAGTCAAACTCTGGGCCCCTAATTATGTTAACCCGCTACTCAAATAAATTAATATCTGACCACAGATATGGTGTTTGGTACTGAAAGCTGGAGCGCTGGGAGGAGCAGGAGGAAGGGAGCAAATGATGGAGAGAAAAGAGGACAGAGGGGAAAGAAACAGGTGGCGGCTAAAAAAAAAAAAAAGAAAAAAAAAAGATGGACAGAAGGAATGGAGGAAGGAGCCAAGAGGCAGAAAGGACCTCTCTTCATTCATTACCGATAAGAGCAGTTATAGGTCAGCAACATGGCACACACACTTGTGCAAGGAATGCGTGTGTGCTGTGGCACAGACCGTGCACACACACTTGGGGGCACACTTGGCAAGAAACACACACTGAACGCTTCGTCCTCCAAAAGCCTCTACAACTTTGCCATCGAGTATTGCTTTCATCCGTCTTTCACCTCTCCTTTCCGTGTACGGTATCTGACTTCCATTTGACTTCCATCTTTTCTTTTCTGTCATGTTTTCCTCCACCCTCATCCTTACCCTCAGCTTGGTGAATTTATATCCTTCACCATATAGTTTTCTCCCCTTCTTCAACTTGACTCCTGTTCTCTCGTTACCTTCCTTGCGTTTCCTTCTGATTGTTCCATTTTGTTTCCTCCTTTATAAGAGCACCACACGTAAAAACCGTAAGGAGACCGTGTCTTTGAGGATGTACAGCAGGTGCTGAACTTTGGTGCTCAGACTACAGCTGGATTTAAGATTGTGGACCTTCAACTCATATAAATAGCAGCTAAAGATTCACCTGCTTCCTTTTGCTTGGTTTTGTTGTTTTACCATTCGTACATGGTGTCTGTAATAACAACAGTTGTTAATGTTTACTGGAGCTCGTACAATTTATTCTCTTTCACAGTCTCCTTTGTCATTTTTTTTTTATTTGTCCTTCTTTGCTTTTGTCCTTGACATGACTCCTTCTCCTCGTTTTCTTTACTTCCATCCTCTCCTCGCCTCCTTCCCCTATACTGTGCTGTTCATTCCCCTCTCTCTGTCACTCTTTCTCCTGGCCTCCTCAAATCCTCTGCTAATCTTTCTGTTTCCCTCGTGTCCTTACTCTCAGTCTCCTTCTCCCCTCCTGTCCTTCTGTCCCCCTCCCGCCCACTCCGGTGTACCTAGTGTCATTGTTCAGAAAATTATTTATTAACGTGTTTATGCCGCCACCGTCCCTGTCTGTTGCTGCCATCTGTGCCCAGTTAGGTGCCCGCCTCCCTGTGTCGTTCTGCCCTGCCCGTGGGGGAGAGAGCCATACATGGGGGCACAGATCAGAGACTCCCACACAAACGCGTGCACGCTCTCTCTTCCTCTGTTCCTTTTTCTTTGACACACAAACCCGCACTCAAACACCTTCTGCTGACAGCCCCCTCTCTCCCCTGTGCTGCCCCTGGGGCTAGGTGGGGTTAGCCGGGATGAGATGCACACAGCAGTAGCCACCACAGTCCCTTCTGTCCTGTCCTGTTCTGTTCTGTTTGCTTTGTTCTCTTCTGTCAGCAGCACGTATAGAAGAAGGAGGTGGAAGCAGGAGTGGTGTTACCTTGATAAAGTTATTTAGAGGGCACAAGGAGAAGGCACATTTAAGTACATTAGACAACTAATTATGGATTGCCCAGGAATGTTTCATCAAAGTTTAAGTGCCATATAATGCAAGTTAAATACATTTTACTGATGTTGTTTACTTTTTGTGTGTTTGAAAAAATACTTTCTTTCTCCCCAGTACCTGAAAGATTAATAGAGCTTATGATAAAAGCAGGGCTGTTATTAAAAAAAGGTGTGCGGGGAAGCTGTAAATAGCTTGTTAATGCGCGGACTAGCTGTGAGCATGAGACGAAATGTTCACCTATACAAATCCAGATTTGGGCTTAAAGCAGCGAGTCATTCAGTGTTCCGCGAAAGGATATTTTTATTGAATACAACATATTGCGGTGATGTATAACATGCTAATGCAGCCTGAGTCCAATCCTGAAGGATTTAAGCATCTGACTGAGAGCCGCGCTCACCATGTTGTGATATGACAGAGGGAGGAGGAGGAGGGGGAGGACAAAGAGAGAGGAAAGAAAACACAGGGAGAGAGATAAAGGAGGAAACATGGAGAGGGAGGGCGACGGAAAGACAGAGGGTGGGGGGCAGAGAAAGCTTGTGGGACTGCAGGGGGATTGTGATCATGCATCCTGGATCTCAATAAGTAAACAGAACAAATATTCTCCATCTCTTCTCCTCCTTCTCTGTTCTTCTCACAAGCCATTCCAAGTCCCCTGCCATCCATTCCCTCATCATGATCACTATCTGTTGGCTTCTTCACTATTTGGCAGTCCGTCTCTCTCTCATCTCCTCCGTTCCCCACGGCAGCTTTCTTTCATCCCCTCTTTTTTTTTTGCTCCATTTCTCGCCGCATTTCTCCAGCTCTCACACTTCTTTCAGCATTTTTTTTCTCCTTTACTACCTCTATCTGCCTAATCTGCCCTCGCTGTGTCGCTGTGTTTGCCTGCGCGTACGCATGAGTCTAACTTCCTCGCTCTGGGTAGAAGACTAAGAAAGGAAGCTGGCAGAGGGGGTGGTCTTGGTGGCCTCCATCAAGAAGTGAAGAGGAGTGCGGAGTGTGGGTACTTCCTCTGGGAGAGTGCCTCATTAGTGTGAATGGTACACAGGAGAGCATGTAGAGACTGTGTGTATATGTGTCTGTTTGAGAGCTTCTGTCTATAATTAGGAGTCACAGCGAGTAGCGCTGTGGATCAGAGTTAGATAAGTGCTCTGGCAGCTGGCCAGCATTGGCACTAGCCTCATGCATAAACACACACACACACACGCGCATACACACACTCCCACACAGACAGCTCCCACCTCTGAGGTTCTTGCATGGCAGTGCAGCGCGGTGGTTGGGAATGGTTTGGCTTCCGCCTCCTCTTGAAAAGTACCACCTGCAGATGGCAGGGGCCAGTTGGATGTATCCAGTATTACCTTGACAATATCTGTCCCCAGCTAGAAACCGCATTCACAGATGCACACACCCCCACACCTGTACTTTCTCATCTGCCCATCGAAGGCAAGCAACAAGGAAACCACAATGGGTACCTGAAATAGTGGATCAAAGGCACACATGCATCCACACACACACACACACACACACTGAAACACTCAAAATATGGAGTTGTTCTTGCCCTCATTCAACCCCAGAAGGGACACCTCACACACGTATAAAACACACACACACAAAACACTTCCTGCGGCACGCAACCTCCACCTGGGTAAAGGAATCTTTTATCTCGGTGCGACTGCCACTGGGCAGGCTTGCATACCCACGCACAGACTCATGCGCACGCGCTCTTCGGCTCTCTCCACCTGCTACCCTTTCCCACTGCTCGATACAAGTGGACCACCTCCACCACTCCACAGTCACATACACAAACACTGATTTAGCTTGGCAGCCACTAACGACAGCTGTATCTTTACAAGGCACTCAATCACAAAGAGTCAATATATTTACAATTCAAATTAATTCATAACAGTTCGGAAACCTCTGGTCCACCAAAAGCTTTCTCTGTCAGGCCTTTATGGCGCACTGCAAAACACTTCACACTAATGTACCAGTTTACGACTTTAGTCGGAGTTTTAAGACTGTAGAGTAAATGTAGTGTCTGTGCAGCTTTATGAAGCCTGGACGTTAGGTTTACCTCTCAGTGCCACGTTGTTATTTGTCTGGAGGATAAAAATTGGTCGCTTGGAGCTCAGCTTTTGTGAACGAGCGCAAACCACCACAGCAGATTGTCACTGCCTGAGAGCCAAACGGGGCCCCAAAGTCTTTAACCCTGATGACTCCTTAATGGAGCTTTAATTTACAAAATTGCCACCACGACACACATAAAAAGAGGTGCAATTAACCGTTGCTTTTGAAGGAAAAAATAAAGACTGTGTAATTCTAAAGAGAAGTCATGGGTATTTTCCATTGATATACAGTCTGTGTCTTTTTTTTTAACACCAGCATCTAGTGGACATTATAAGAACTGCATCATGAGGTCTTTCTGGATTCAGCGCTCAGCAATAATGGTCACCACTTGGTTTCACCTTGCTCAATAAATGAGGTTTAGCTCATTTCTGCTTGCCCTGCCTTGCAAGAGGTCAAGAAATTTACTAATAATTCAACACACAGCATTGCTGTCAGTCTTTGAGGAGTTTAATGAGCAAAAGGAATCACAAATACACACAGGCACACACAAAGATGATGAGGGATTTCTTGCAGCAAATCTGAATGTTTGTATAAAAATAACTCAACTTCACACACACACACACACACACACACACACACACACACACACACACACACACACACACACACACACACACACACACACACACACACACACACACACACACACACACGCACACGCACACACACACACAGGCAAACATACACTCATAAAGAGGGATGGAAGTGTGCAGATGCCCTTGCATAAATGGAACAAACAAATGAAGCGCTAATGGCTCTTATCGTCTCTTTCCGCTTTGACCTTCAAACACAGGGGTTACTTTTTCTGCGAAGCACACACACACACACACACACACACACACACACATATCTGGGCAACCAGAAACTGGTCCTTTGGAATTTATTAACATTAGATGTATGCTTTTTGAGTGTGTGCATGTGGAGTCTGATATTTGTGTGCATGCATAAATGTGTGTTCATGTTCTGTAATGTGGGTATGATTGAGTGGAGGGTCCTGTATGTATAAGATCACGGGGTCACATGGGTCAATAAAGGGTTTGGAGTACTGTGACGGGTGGGGTTACAGTTCATAGTGCAATGACAGACAGGGTTAAAGTTCACACATGAGCAGGCTGGGACTCTGCATTCACATGTCAGTGCTCATAATCGTAAAGCATGCAAGCTCAAACTCAGTTCAGTCCAGTAGAGTGCGGCTAGCTAGGCAGGAAGCAGGGAATAGACATGAAGAAGAGAAGAAAGTAAACTTTGTTTAGTTTTCCTCCCCAGGGGTGTGTTCACTTTGGGAAATTCCTGAACTCCCCTGCAACATAATATTTTCTGTGCAGTGTTTCACGTTCTTAATGTTAGCAGGCAGTTGGCGAATTTCCATAAGTGAAAACATTTCCGCAAATGGAAATAAAATAAAGTGCACCTTTATAACCATGGTAATACTGTGCACTGCCATTTGCAAACCCCTGATTGGTTGGTTGGTTGGTTGTTAAGGTGCCATATCCCAGGCTACATCCTATGAATACAGGAAGTTTTAGTACAGGTAGCACATTGGACCAAATATATATTCCGGTCCTTTGAAACAAACTGAAATCTTTTGAGTATGACTACTTTGGCATTTGAAGCTCTTGAATGCCGAGTTTAGAGAACAGGCAGTCCTGAGAGCATTTCTCCTTGTTCAATATTTCACACCATGTCATTTGTCAAGATCATTGGCTTATAACAGAAATGGTCTGCACCATCGAATTGCAATAAAAGAGAAATTATCTCTACCACTGACTTATGCTTGAACACAGACGTTTCTCCCCCTCTATCTGACTACAGAAAATATGACATTGACTTCCAACAGACTGAGCTGTTCTGTTACACTGAATTAAACAAAAAAAAAAAACAAAAAAAAAGATGATCTCGGTAAGATCTTTTAGGGTCACCATGACTTCAGGTATAGGATTATTTAAAATGGGTAAAATAGGCAGCATTCTTGTCTACAATACAGGACAGGGCAGTGCAGGTGGCATTCCTCACTCAGAGGGTCTCCATACAAGGATTAATTAATTCATTAACAGGCTCATTTTAACTCATCTGCTATCATTTCACTTCACATACCAGCAGTGGATTTTGCAATGTAATCTACGTCAGTAAGACTTGCATCTTGTTATATCTTGTTGGATTCCACTTAAACTAGTCATTAATTAATTTAACTCAAGTGTGTAACATTGAAAGTCTCAAAAACAAATGAAATAACCACCTTATTAGCTGATTTGTGAAGTAAAACAATTGCAGATCAGAGTTTAATCAGCCTGTGGAGTCATGTAGATTAATCAAGCCTCAGTACAAAGACCCCCTGTTCTCCCATCTGGTACGGTACATTAAGGTAGATCACTACAAGACACAGTCACGTCCAGTCAGGTGATATCAGAACAGAGACACTCACTCAGTTGTCTCCTTGACGACAAAGTGGCGCTCCCATGCGCCTTGATGCCCTGAAAACAGAAGATATGTTGATACAAAGAGCGACCATCAAAAAAAAAAAAAAAAAAAGAGGGGACGGAGACAACGAGAGATTGTTGTTAGATCAAAGGAGAAAGCAATACTTTATTTTGGTATACTTCACAGTAATCTTCCAACGCTGCATGCCCCCGAATGTGCATTTATCAGTGGCGGACTGTCATTTCTTATTATGTGTAAATAACTGCAGACAGGTCTTCGCAAACTGAACAAATATATACAGTGTCACTGATGCAAAGCAGCTTCCAAAGTTGACTGCTGACTCATTTTGTCTGTATTTTCACGTGACTCACCCACGTGTTTAGTCCACTCATTTATTCACTCGCTCACAGTACACGTCCTTTCTCTAATACCGAGGAACTGTGTAAGGTGCTTTGCGTCAATGACACCAGGTTTGATGAGCAGGAGAGAGAGAGAGAGAGAAAAAAACAGAGCTGGTGGGTGACACCGCAGCAAAGTACAGGGTTTATTAATACTGGTGATTTGTTCTTCATGTTCCCACACAGGGTTGTTCTTCATACACCCACACAGCAATTTGCTTGCCAAAAACTACAGTTGTTATACCGATCTCACAACAATGTGGCTAGAAGTCATGAGACAAGGACAGAGTTTTAGGCAACTGTGCAAACATGTATTCACAAAGCTAAAATAACAGTATTTTCATGGTGTTTCCCTCCACACAGTCAACTATGTTATCCATATTAATGTTGCCCCAGCTGGCAATGCTCTATTCCTGTTACTAATTATTTTGAATTCAAAACTGTGAAACAAACTGCATAAAGAAATGTGATTAGTAAACACTGCACCCTCCTTTAAGATACTAGAGAACACACAGCTGCATTTAAATGATCATTTGTTACCCTACTATAGTTCATCATTTGAGGAGTCTAATATGTTTTCTGCATTTTGCTGACTGCATAATAACGGGTCAGCAGAATTATGTGTCCTTTACCCTCAATATGAAGGTCTACTCAGAGCTAAGCTATAACAGGACATTTAAGCAAATTATGCAATTAATCTTCCTACCTTCAAGTGTGGATCCTTTGTTATAGTATGATTATAGCTACAAAACATTTAACAATAATGTTGACTGCTAAACAGGCAGGTTATTGGAGTGAGTCCTTGTATATTTTTTATATTTAAGATAAATGGTAGACTACTGTTGAAGTCAAAGGTCAATGGTGAGATCAGGAAGAAAGGCAGTGTTCAGGAACCTCTGTGTGACATGCGTTGTAATATTTATTGCCGCTTGGCCAAGGAGAATCTACGTCAGAAGTGCCTGAGTCGGTCTCACATTCTGCCAAACTCGTGCTGGTCGATCGATTTTAAACCACAAGATAACATCACAAATAGTATACAGCCGGAATTAGTTAAAGAGAATGCTTTACCAGGGACGGCGTCATTGTCAGCATATTCTAGTCAGGAGACACAGATGTCTGTTTACGCAGATTGGAATGTCAATGGCGAGCTATCTGTTATGTCCAAGCAAGCAGCACCACAATTCTTCAACCATGGCCCCCACAGTGTTGAGATAGACTGGCACCTACTGTTCCCAGTCAAAGCCAAACAATTAATACTGCTGAGGACCTCGCGTGACCTTGTGTGACCTAAGAATAGAAAATTCCATAACAATACCATTCTCATGTCTGTACACGAACTATGTAGCTAAAGCCAGGGGCCAGTTAGCTTAGCTTAGCACAAAGGTTAAAATCAGGAAGAAACAGTTAGCCAAGCTCGGTCCCAAGGTAACAAGATTTGCCTAGCAGCACCTCTAAAGCTCAACGCAGCCAATGAATCAGTCAATACGTAAAAAACAACACCCTCCAGTCTGTTTTCACACACACACACATACACATATTATTGAATACCTAACTCCTTAGAAAAGCAACACAAGTAATAGTGTTAACATTTAATATTAACAATGCAGTTTGTAAAGGATTAGAGATATAAAGAATGCGTTGGAAAGTATGTAGAGGTAAATATACAACTACACATAATGTATTAACCATTAAAACTCTGTCAAACTAATGAGTGCACCTTAGAACCACAGACAACACTGCTGATCCAAAGAAACAATTCGCTGAACACAACCTTTACATCACTTCCCCCCTATGCATCGATCTACCCGTCTATATATACATCCAGCACTCCCCTTCCGCCCCAGCACACACATAAATATACACACATTTGTACACGTGTTACACTTGTGATCCAGTCTGCTATAAATTAAGAAAATATATCAAAATAAATTATTATTACCAGCATTTACATACACGAGAGGCCTGTGACATTAGAAACACATTTTAATATAATGCACACCACCATCCACTACGACCTCAACAGTAACATAAATTAGGAATGATTAATTTCCTGACAGTGTCAACAAAAAGACTGAAAATTATAGCTGTGTAAAAGCAAAATTTATGGCAGAGCTGTTGTATTGGATCAAATTAGATCGTAGAGGTGTACCGCGAGTCTGTATACTGTGTTTTTATATTATATTGGAGTATATATATAATCATAATAGGTCTCTCAAACCATCTTTTCTGTGTCTTGTTGTAGTTTCAGTGTTTGCAGCAAATGTGTGTGTAACTGAAGGTGACTTACCAATCAAAGTCCCAACAATAATTCCAGTTATTAAAGGGGGCTTGCTTCCATAAAATAATAATCCTTTTTTAATAACAATAAGTATTATCAAGGAGCCACAAGGCCAACGAGGATGGCTATTCTCTATTATTGTTCATGTTCTCGTGAGAATTATCTTGCTGGACGGATAATTCCATAATGAGTTAACTAAAATAATTATCCTTGATTCCCCCTTCAAATCATACCATTTAAGTTCACTAATCCCTACAATGTGAGCTAGTCAATGCACGAGCATGTAAGCCTTACTTTAACATGAAGAGAGGACATATATATCTGTAACACAGGCTATTGAATAAAAGTTATGGTTAAAAGCTGCAGGGGAGGAGAGGAGAGGAGAGGAGAGGAGAGGAGAGGAGAGGAGAGGAGAGGAGAGGAGAGGAGAGGAGAGGAGAGGAGAGGAGAGGAGAGGAGAGGAGAGGAGAGGAGAGGAGGGAGAGGAGAGGAGAGGAGAGGGGAGGAGAGGAGAGGGTTAACTCTAATAGAGGATGAGAAGTGACAGGGAGGGGCAAGGCAGGGTGAAAGAGTAACGGTAATAAAGGAGATGAGAGAGAAGAGGGATGGAGTGAACGTGAATGGAGAGGTATACAGGTGAAAGGCCGACCATAAAGATGAGAATGTAGAGAGGCAGAGTGAAAAGGTATAAAGGAATGGATGAGAAACATGCGAAAGAGGCGAGATGATGTAAGTAAGGAGGGGAACGATGGGAGAAAAAGGAAAATGTAAATGTTGGAGAAGAAGGACATGCAGGCTGCAAAAGGGAAGGATGGTAGGAAAGGAGGGCGGGGGTGAAGATAGAGGACAGAGGGGAGAAAGAGGGGAGAAGGGGGGGCTGGGACAGAGAGAGGAGGAGCAACATGACGATGGGCAGAGATCAGAGCGAGGAAACTCGATGAATATGTGCGGGGAGAAAGGAGAGGAAAATCAAGGGTATTTTTCATAGAGGGGCACAAAAGAGGAATTAAGGAAATCATAAAATTTAAAAAGATGGAAGGACAAGAAGACTGACACGTAAAAAGAAGAACGCATACAAGCTCTAAGTAGGGCAGAAAACTGCCTCTCTCGTGCTCAGCCCCTATTGCCTCCTCTTTCTCTCTAGCTTTCTATCCTTAGCAGCACCATTACTCAGTACGGCTGTACAAAATGATCTAGTTTACAGGAATAGGAGTTGGAGACCTACATAGTCACAATCAGCAATGGACCCTCCATCCTCCTGCTCAAATTGGCACAGACGTGGAGAGCACTGATGACGCAGGCTCAAGTGATCTATGTAATCATACATGTTGATTCAGGGTTCCCCAGCCCAACTGGTGGCTTCACTTGGAGCGTTCAGCTGGAGGGTCTGCTGAGCATGATCTGTGTCACCACCGAACACAGCAACAGTAGGCGGACACGAGCAAAGGGTAAGCTAGGACGAAGCCCTCTGTTCCCCCTGACCCTTTTGATCAATAACCCTGGACAAAAACACCCTGAGAATAAAGACAAAAAAAATAAATGAAGCATTGATGGTTATAATTATATGGTTATATGGTTATAATTACAGCTATTGAATGGGAAAGCTTTCATAAGCATTCATGGAGATGTAGCAGGGCTTAACTTCAATTATATACTCTTAAAATTGGATTACAAACTTAATTCACCTTAATATCCTGAAAAAATGTGGACCTATTACAGATGATGATCAGCAAATAAAATAATATTTGCAGATTGTGTTACGCACACAGGACACCCGTGAAAACTAGGGGGTACATCTGAAGAGGTGAATCCTAATAAATACATTTGAAAACTCACTATAAACAATTAGGTTGCACTTATATTTCCAATGACTAGTCAATCTTGTCTAGTCCTTTATGTCCGTAAACTGAATATCTTTGAGATGTGAACAAAACAAGATATTTGAGGATGTCACCTTGGGTTCTGGGGCACGGAACACTTTTTCACTATTTATTTTTTTTTTTTTTACATCTTATGAACCAAACAACTAATCAATTCATTGAGAAAATGATTGACAGGTTAATCAATACTGAATATAGTTAGTTGCAGCCCTATTTCAAGATTTTAAAAAAAATAGAGCTGATATAGAGCATATCAGATGACCTAACCAGAAAAACTGACTCTGAAGATCCAGAACATTTGTTCTTGCTCTTGGATCTCTCCAAACATCCAAAGCACAGTTAGTCCTATTGGATGAAAAATGAGCAGCTGTGTTTTAAAAGATATTAAGAACACTCTGTTGTAAACTGTAGGGAGGTCTCTATGTGCTTGTTTTCTTCATATTTTTTTTCTTTTGCTAGACAACTTGGATTGTCCTCTACAGGTATGCGGTGTCAGCAGAGTAAACATGCCATTTGTTCAGAGATTTCCATCTCAACCTTCTGCTTTTTGGAGGATCACACAGGGACGTATCTGATTATCCTTTTGAGGCCCTGCCTTGGCATTAACTGTCAGTAGTTTTTAGCTAACTGTATTAAATAATTTATCTGCCATAGTTGAGTCAGTCTCTGAAGCTCAAAAATCTGCTAAACAAGACTGGTACATAGCCCCAAAATTAATTAATTATGATGTCAAATGTTTGTCATATAGCTCATTTTCTTCCATCTGTGAAATAATATAAATAATAAAACTCGTGCACTTCCTTCATCCTTCATAAGAAATGACCTATCTAGCCCAAAGAGATGATTCCTCTGCACATAAATAAGTCCCTCCATACCTTATTTCTTTTGAAATAGAAAGAGGAGAAAAACAGAATGATAGACAAAGAGGGAAGAATCTGCATGATCTACTTAAATGTTTCTCCATTCAAATGTAATAGCCCGCAAACAGACGATAAACTATCCTCAAGTATCCCTTCGCTCCTCTCAGTCTTCTCACAAGCTAGTGAGGAGAGAGGGGATGAAGAAAGAGGTGGGTGTGAAGCCAGGAGGAAAAAAAAAAAAAGTTAAGTTGCATAAATCTATGGAGAATAGAAAACCACGGAGAGTGAGAAAGACAGAGTGAGAAAGGGAACAAGAGTGAGCAAACCATCAAGAGCTTTTGATTCCCACCATAAAATGCTCCTTTTAAGAATGCCCATGAAATTAGCTTGCTGAAAGAAAGCAATCTCAATCGATTCAATCCCCTCTAAAAAACTTTCAAACAGCCACCATACCTCGAGCTCTTAAGAGTCTCTGCGGGACATAAAACAGCTTCTCGCCTTTTCTCTCTAAGGCCCCCCCCACCCTCTTTTCCCCCTCTCTGTCTTACTCCTTCTCAGTTTCCCTTTCACCCTACCTGCCATCTCTCCATTGGCGTACTGACAGAAAGTGGAAAATTCTTTAAGTGCAGAATTGAAAAATGGGGGTTGGTCCATACTTCAATTTATGTTTGGCACCCTCACCTTACTGCCACTTGTCAGCTTCAGGTGAATATCTAGGTCTAGCTTAGCAGCACTCAGCAAAAGGTCCCAGAATATAATATGCAATGCCCCTGTTCTGCACATATCTAAAGACTGTTTTAGTGTGCGACCTACACAGGGTCAAAATCACTATTACTTCCAATGTGTAATACCAGAGAAAAGCAGTGATGGCAAGATACTGCATCTGCTGATAGATGCTTTATTTACATTTCATGATTGAACTTTTAAATAAGGTTGTAGATCAAATTCACAAACTTTATCGTGCATTTAGTCACTGCAGAGGACTCCCACTTCCCACATCATCACTAATTTATTGCTGCAATCTGCCTTCATAAAATCAGGTTAAAAATCATTTAAAGCTGAAGAAGGTCACAAATAGATCTGGTAGATTGAGAAGCCCTACATATACTGCTTATTAAATAGGCTTAGCTATGCAGAAATAAAAAAAAATTATATACTGTAGGAGTAATGGAGAATACAGGTGCGTTATTGCCTTTGAGATCACAGACAATTTAATACACTAATAACTACAGCTGTGAAAACTAACAGGAGCATCTAACCTGTCATTTAATGTGAGATCAAAATGAATGCAAACAATTATTTGAAAGCACAATGTGACTCATCAGTGGGAGGAAGGCACGCACTCCAGCAATCCAAATAACTTTGGACCTTTATAGAACTCAGCAAGTCACAAGGTAGCCCTGTTAAAGTAGAATAAAAGAGGAACTTTGAGGCAAGTTGGCCTAAAGTTGTATTTCTGTGGGACAGAGTGTGGGGGCCAGGAGCTGTCCCGAGGACAGAGTGTCCGATGGTGGGGAAACCAGGGCAGGAGAATCCCTGATGGACTCCTGGAGCCCTGGAAACCTGGGTGTGAAGGGGAGGAGACGAGGAGAGGAGAGAAGAGGAGAGGAGAGAAGAGGAGAGGAGAGGAACTTCTGAAAGCTAACTTCAGGGATCCGGATCAGCAGGTGGAAGACAAGGAAGAGGACAACAGAGTGAGGAAAAGTAGGAGGACGTTCCACAAAGAAGGAGAGTGAGGTAGAGGGAAAGAGGATGAGTGAGATGGTCGACCTCGTGAAGTGGCAGAAGCAGTAGAAATAGCTGCCCCACTTGTAGACACACTTTCTGTTGCTAGCCGACTGTCCTCGATGCACTGGGGTAGCTAACCTATATAGGCCTGCTCCACGCCGCAGCATCTCCCACACACTCACGTACGCACACTCCTCTCTCTCTCTCTCTTTCTCTCATACACACAGTCATGCACACATGGGAGGGGAGGGGAGAGGCTAAAATCAGGCCGCACATGCTGTAGCTACTGCTGAGTTAAGTCACCTGTGCTGTTAGCCTAGCTTGCTAGCGGGCAGCCAGCTGCTCCTCTAATTAAGAGCCCATCTACACATGGAACCCGAGCATATGGAGGACTCTATAGCTAGGTACTGGTTTTATAATAGATAGCAATGCCATATGGTCAGGTACTGGCCAGACTTCCTAAAGTTGGACATAGTGTATAAAGAAGGTTATTGTGGTCCTGATTAGACACTATGCACTAAAGGAGGGGATACTATGATACCTAACATGCGTCTCTGAGACAGTGATGAGTATATTAAAAGATATTTGCATATTTCCCTACTCTTTTTCCATGGGCTGACGCTGTATGTCTGATATGCTAATATCATGCTGTTTTTCACCTGCAGAGTAGATGAGACACTTAGCGGCACTACTTGAATTCAAATGATTACCTGCCAATTAATCAAACCACTTCACCTCGGAGAGGTGATATAATTGAGTGAATTTTCAAAGATTAAACCTCTCCTCGTATAGAACGGTACTGTAAGAGCAAAGACGGAGCATCTCTCTCTCTCTCTCTCTCTTTCTCACTACCCTCCTCGTGAGGCGAATCAAGGTGAAATTCATTTTAATTAAATTAATTTAAATTAATCAGAGTGTCAGAAAGAAGTGACCGTAACTGATGGTGTCAAACAACTTTGAAATCTGTAACTGAACTCAATACACACCAGGTGTTTTGGCAGACACAATTTTGAGGCAGTTATTGAGGGACCAGCGAAATTGGCAAAAACACAAAAGGTCACATCTAGAGCTAGTGTTTAGTTTGTCCAAATTGGGCTCCTGTACAAACATGGTGGTTCATCATGGTGAACTCTTCTTGTGGTGTCAACATAAGGATTCCTATTTCCAGGTGAGTATGCACTGATGTTAGTGAATGTCAGGTATGCATATTATATTATATTTCTGTCATATTCTGTAGATAGAGCTCATTAAATGTTACACAGTAGACCTTTAAGTAAGTAGGCAAACAAAGTAGACAAAACGCTTGCTCTGTTACTAATATAAGAATTATGCCATATGAGGCATGACAGCACATAAAATCACACAAACAACCGCAACGCTGAGTGAATTATAATGCCTGAGGCATAAATGGAACCTATTTGACTGAAGTTACTTTGACACTTTCAACAGCATCTTTATTGACTTCACTGTCCAAGGCCAAGACTAATGGCTACTCCACAAAACAAACACACACTTGCAGACACACGGTAACAAATTTGCACACTAACACATACTGCGCGCACAAACCCACACATTTGTTAGCCTCCAGTACCAACATACAATTATATGAGGCCATTTCAGGCCTCATTATGAGAAATGCATTAGTCAGTGATGGCAAATAGAGCCCAGTGCAGACATAACTATGCCTGTGTGTGTGTGTGTTTCAGTGTGTGTATAAAATGCCAGAAAGAAAGAAACTTGAGCTGTAGGGAAAGAAAAAACAAAGAATGATGATGGTTATGGTAAAATGGTAGGACTCAGGGCTGTGACTTCATGCAGTCGTAGTCAGAAAGGTGGTATTTTTCGGAGGTACAGTGAGGTGTTTTACCTCTGCCGAACCTGTTTTGATGACTCGTCCGGCACAGCGGAGTCAAGGTAGGGGGAGTTTCACGAGCAATCAGGCACTGCACTGCAATTTTACTGTCAAGATGCACTGCATTCTTTTTTTTTGCCATCTATAACCTGTGTTGTTCTGGTAAAGAGTGCACTATACAAAGTGGACTTTTGAAGATTTTAGTTGCACAGTCCACACAATGCATGGTTTCCTCATCCTTTTCACTGTTACAGTACATTCTCCAAACAATAGACACAATCATAACCAACCTATAGTTTTATTTCTGTTTTATAATAAATCTAGCAAAGTAGAGTAAAGATTAATGCCTGGTTCTTACCAACACATTTTATTCACGACAGCTTGCATGTATACTGTAAAGGCCTATCCATTTAGCTGATTGACTTTCTTTATTGCCATCTGAGGACAGCAGGTACAGTTTGTCTTCCATCTGTAGCCTCTAATTTGAGTGCTGCACGAAGCATAGATAAACACACCATATCCACTGTGAACACCGTAATCAGATTCAGTTCTGCCACCAACAGGATGTCGCATGATAATCAATCAAAGTCAACGCGTCAAAGTGGTCCGTTAAAGTTCGATATTGTACAGATTACGGAGTAAAACTCATGACAGGTTTTTGCAGGGAATGACACTTCACTTAACTCCATGAAAAGTCTGAAGATAATAAACCCTCTTTTTTCTCTCTCAGTCGGAGAGAACACTCAATTCTTCATCTCTTTGTTCCAAAGAGGAGGACTGGCAAATGTAGCACCTGGCGCGTCGCACTTTTAGTGGCTATAGACCTGTGGCTGCGGTGAACATAATGTGGCAGAGCAGAATCATAACTGTTCGTTTAACTGTGTCACTTCATTTTATAGTTTTAGTATACGGCCATCCTTAGGATGTTCCATCCATTCTCCGAATATCATCATCATAACAATAACCAAACAATTTACAGCTGTTAAGATTGTGCTATAATTTTACAGAACCAGTGCAGGTAGCGATACCGTGCTGCTTATGCAGGCATTAACATCATAATCCATGTCAAGCATTTTAGTGCTATAATGCAAATTACACTCTTTGCCTAAATCTCTGAATCCAGCTGAGGTATAAATGCTCTGTATATCCACCAACTTAAGTCGAGTTCACAACTGTGGAAAAGTTACCGGGTCTGCTGCAACACATGCATGAAAAAACAACAGAGATAAAGTTTCTTTTCTGTTATGTGCAAATAATGCATTCACTTTTCACTTAAGTCAAACATTATCTGTGTGTGTGTGTGTGTACATGTGTGTGTACTTCAGTATGTGTTAATGTAGGTATTGTGCACCCACTTGCTCACACGATGACACAGCTTTCCCCCTTTAACGGCGTCTCTTGCCAACTCTGTGCGTAGCGGAATTAAAAAGGTATAGAAGAACTTTGCGAGAAGAAGAGGAGATCGAAAAAGCTTTTTTTAAAAGAAAAAAAAAACATGAAACAAAGAAACAGACCCCAAACTTTGCTCCTGTTTCTGTTACGGGAAGCCATTTTTAGACAGTCATCCATTAAGTCTGCAGCGTTCCCATACTGTCAGCCTCTAGTAAAGCCAAAGAGGCCATGTCAACTGAGGGCGTTAGGCAGGCAGGTAGGATAGAGCACAGCACCCTCTCTAAGCACTGTGGGAATTGGGGGAGGAGCATCTAGTGGACTATAATATGAATGTCACTGCAGTACTACATCTTTAGAAAGAGTAAGATGGATTAGAGCTTCGGCGAAACATGAAACGATTCTTTTAAAGAGGTGGGAAAGAAAAGAAGGAAGGGTAGAGGGATGGCGCCTATGGCTCAGCATAAAATGCATTACCGCAGATATGATAACAAAGATGAAGATAGAGCAGGAAGGAGCTTACAATCAAGATTTCTGTTCTAACTGAGCTTCATTCAGCGATGTGTTATCTTATAGATTCAGGCGTTCTCACATAAAGCACATTTTCAGTGCTCGAAGGCGCACAATGCATCATTTGTGTCTGACGGGCGGGTGAAAGAGTGTGTGTGTGTGTGTGTGTGGTCTGTGTGTGTCTCACCTCTGGCCCCATGTGTTCTGTCTGTGTCGTGCGGTCTGTCATTTGGCAGTCTTTCATCTTCAGGGCAGCTTTGGCACTCTCCTGCATACGAAACAAACAGACACCCATCAGCTGTGTACAAAATATCATAAAGAACTAACATCAAATATGAATAAATAAAAACAAATAAATGCTCCCCTCGCAGACGTATGCCTTGCCTCCACTCGCAAAACCTAGCACAGCTGGCTTCAGTGCTTACTTTGCTATCACAAGAAGGAACTGCAACCGCAACAACCTTAACAAAGTGAAATCCCTTTTCTTCCTCTCAGCCGCTTCTCCTGGAAATCAAGAGGTCATAAAACTGGGCTGAATTGCAGACAAACTTTTTCTACAGCCAAATACTGGAGCAGGGACTATCCACAAAGTGCACCAGTAGAGAAGAATTCATAAAAAGTGACAGCTACTGCTGGCCGGCCTGCTAGAAAGGTCCTTCTAGGAGATAATTAATAGGTTTCTTCTGGCAGATTTACAGACGGAGGTGTAGAGAGAAGAGCACCGGCCCCGTCCTTCAAAATACAGCACTTTTACCTTGACCAGGAACCTGCCGACTCCTGTGTTACCTTTATGTGATTATTTTGAAAATACAGGTTGCAAGTCCTCCGACTGAGAGGAACCCGGCACTATTTCCACCGGGAGCCATTTTATGACGATGTCACTAATCATTCTGTCACGCCTGCCCTACACCGCTCATGGGTGTGGGAACAGAACAAGTTCAAAGTTGCAGTGCCTATGAAATATTGAGAAATTCATTAACCTTGATTAAAATTTATCAACCACATTAGGACAAGATACACGATGGGTTAATGGCAGGGGGGGGGGGGGGGGGGGGGGGTGAGAGAAAGTAAATTTATGATATAGCGCTGAACCTAAATATATACTGTCCTGTTTACATCCAGCAGAATCAAGCAGACAGACGGACTTAAAATCTGTTTTCATTAGTCATGCCCATGCCTACATGAAAAGCAAGAAAGGCTTTCTTCAGCTAAATGTTGCAGTTGGAGCATGGTCCTTCAACAAAATGCACCAGCAGAGAGAGGAGAAAACTCATAAAAAGTGACAGCTAGTGATGGCCAGCCAGCTAGCAGGTCCTTCTAGGAGATAATTAATAGGTTTTCACTGGCAGATTTACAGACGGAGGCAGAGTGAGCAGAGCGTTGGCTATGAGCTGCCCTTTCCTGCACTTTAACTTAGCTACGGCAGGCATGGCGTCCCTTTTAGTCTCTCATACAGATACATAAACGCCCTCACAAACGATCACAAGCACAAAACTGATGGCCCCATAAATGCACAACTTTATAAATTTGAAGCAGTGACAGGCATGACCTTTGTTCCAAGGGCATATGGTGCAGATAAAAAATAAGGTCAGGCTGTGGCTGCAGCAAGGAAACAGGCTGGTAGAGGATAATCTATCGATACACACACAGATAGACAGATAGATAGATATATGCAGACTTTTGCTCATAAAAGCACAAAGTACTGCATGTCTGGAAATCAAATCCAGCAGGAGACAGAACATCCTTGTCAGAGAGAAATGCCAAACAGATGAACACGGACACACACACACACACAGGCACAAACACACACACACATTCAAGGCTGATCAGCATCTGTGTGTGTTTGTGCATGCACAGGCAATTGTAGGCCCTAAAGACTGATTGATGAATCCATGTGTGATGTGGGGGGGGGGGGGACATTTGGCGGCTTCAACATGTCACCATATGGGAGGAAGAGTGACAGAGAACACAAAACAATATGGGGTAATGGGAGAAAAGAAAGAGAAGAAGAAGTGAAAAGAATCAGAAAGAGACACAAAGCAAGTGGTGGGCAAGGCGGGTGTTCAAACTGCATCCAGATTTAGAGACGTAAAGGATGAGTCAGACAATATTCAACATATTACTTACTATCGACAAAAGACCAAAACCAATAATGGTTTGTTTGTGCTGCCTAAAACAGTCATATTCCCCTATTATTTTTTAAAATGACATGTCCCTTTATTACAGTGGACATGAGTACTGCAGTTTATTTTGATTAGATCTCAACTATGCTGCCCCGCTGCTGTAAATACTTACTTCTGCCCCAAATCTGTAGCTGGAAATAGCCCCTAACAAATGTACCATTTACTCCTGATTTGCTTAAGAACTACAGTGCCTTGCTGTTTTAGGAACATTCTCATCTTGTTCAAATGAAACTATTTATTTGTGACCTGTCAGTAGGAATGAATAGGTTTGGAGCTGAGAGCCACGGGTATGTGGGGAGGTCAAAAAGTAATCAGGGATGGGCTATAATGTTTAATGTTGGCTTTCACTTTACTTCACTGGACTTATTGACAAAAAGAAAAAGGAGAAGAAAGGAGGAGGACAAGGTGTATTATTAGTATTTCTGGCACATTATGTAGAATCTCTTAAATCTCACACACTGAAAACGTATGTTAGCAAGACCCAGGAGGTTTTGCTGTGCATATGCTTGACTGATGATTTCTGTGTGACATTCAAATAATTGACACCACCTGTGTCTAGTCCACAAATGTGAGGGTAGGGAAGTGAATGCAGATTATGTTCAGATCTAAACAATGGCCTGTAGGCTACTACTTGATGTTTGTACTGTATGTTTGAGATACACTAAGCACCCACTTTATTAGGCACACCTGTAAAATCTGACGAACTCCAACAGCTCGGCCATAAACTCTAAAAACATTAGATTGCATAATGTTTTACAGGTGTGCCTAATTAAGTGGCTACTTTGTGTAATTTGTTCAGATAAACATCCAGTAGTAGCCTGTGGACTGTTGAGTATCTGCTATCTACTTTGTGTTTTTAATCAGTCGTTTTCTGCACCTGCCTAAGAACACATCAAAGTTCCTGACACATTTTCGTAAAATGCATTCTGGTTAATAACCTTGATCATGCTACTATAATACTTTTATTTGACCTTTATCACAGCTAAAAATATAAGATGTAGCAGACAAATTAATCAACCTGATCCACTGAAGACAAAAAAAATACTACTTCTAATTGGCTCATTTATAGTAGTTGAGTGTTTTTTGATGAATTACATTTCTTTGTAAAATAAAATGACCATTAAATGTAAAATTCATTATAAACTATTACAGCCTGCTGTGTATATTAATTAAAAAATAAATAATTAAAAATAGAACCAAGTGCAAGGAAAGATTTACCGCTATAAAACGGTGTAAAAAATGTGCCAGTGTACAGTACGGTACAGCTAATACTGTCATGAAGTATTACAGTACAAGTACAAGAGCAATGCTCCAAGTCTGAGTATTGGGTAACTTTTGAGGTAACTGTAGTTGAGCATGCATGAGCGACCATTAATGTCCTCATTAATTTTTGGTATTAACTCCACATTACATGCACACGGTGCTGAACATAGCCCACACAGAAAGAGGAGAGAGGAGGACAGGTGCTGCTGACAGGAAAAGGAGAGAGGAGTGTGATCACAGTCAAAAAGAGGACAAGAGACGATAGAAGAGGAGTGAGAAAAATGAGATACAAGTGCCAGAAAGTGATCAAACAAACAGATGCCAAATGGGACTCAAGTCAGTGGGTTGGACTGGCATCTCTCACAAAAGCGCTTTAACACTGGCACATTACGCTGCTAAAGCCTGGCATAATGTCTGCATTACATTGCTTTGATAGAACAGGTGACAAATTACAGACTTGTAGATGACAAACGGTGAAAAATGTCGCCGTATGGAGCGTTTCTGCTGATGATTCAACAATCGAGCTCCCGATAGAGCGGGGGGGGAAAAAACACAGACGTCACAATATATTTTGCATATAAATTACCGTATTTCATGATTATAATTTGGTTGTTCCAAATGTCCACCCATGGAAAATGGCTGTGCACTTCCAATCCTTGTGTACAGGGACAAATTTGTGAACACATTATACTTCTCTCTCTTGGCTGCGCTGGACTCCCAATAATTCTGCTATTACATTTAGCTGGCGGGAACAAGCAGTTTACATTAACAAAGATGGAAAAGATGGGCTTTCTGGTGGCACGCCATTTGATACTGATGGTGTGACTCTGAGCCAACTATAAAGCCATTCTCACATTCATTTCCTCTCTCTTTCTGCGGTCAATCTTTCCTGTCACTCCTGCTGTATGTGGTCTCGCATGACAGAACATCGTAGGAGGAAAGAAAACTGTTTTGCTAATTCATTACCAAAAGTGAAACTTTCTTTTCTTTGAAATGTATTTAACCTTTCGGAAAAAAATGAGGGTTTCTTCTTTAATGCTTAAAAGGGGAATGAAAGGAAATGTGCTTCAAAGGCAAAAAGTCTTTAATTTATACCCACAAAACAAATAATTTAAAAACATTCAAGCTATATTAATTATTAATTCCAAAGTTTAGAAAAACAGAGACCGAGAGAAAGAAATTGTGACAGAGATAAAATTAGATGAGCGAACCCATTTATTTCTCAACTCATCTGAGAGGACGAGCTGCTTCTTTTATTAGATACAAAAACCTTACAGCATTTTAAAAAAATAGTTTTGCTTTCCCATAACTGCATATACTTTAAACATATCAGTGAATGATCACGACGCTGTCCCTTTAAAAAAAGTGAATTTGGTATTTTAAGTATCAAAATGTTTCTGCACACATGGTGCAAAGAAATGAAGAAAAAAAATTTGCTTCACATTCATATTCGAACACAAACCTGTCTGTTATCGTGTATATTTGCTGGATAGTGGGTCTTACCAGTTCACCCTGGAGTCTGAGAATCAGCTCATCCTTCTCTCTCAGTTGTTGCAGCAAGACCTCCTCTCTGCCGGGATCCTAAACACAAGCGAAAAGACGCCATGTTACACAATACTTTGGATATTGGGGACAGCGGTGATTTATCCAAGGGATTCCCGCAAAAGCAATACATAGCACCAAAGAGAATGGCAGCATACAAAGGGGTGTGCGTGTGTGATTCTCTGGCGTCCCCATAAATGTTTAAGTGTGTTCGGAAGTGTTTTATGTGCATTTATGAGCGTGCTGGTTGCTGGTGTTGCTAGCGTGTGTGTGTGTGTGTGTAATAAAGTTGTCATGTGGTGCATGCTGCAGGACTGTCATCTGCTTTGCTCTCTACATGTCTGTGATAAACTTGGTGCGTCCTATAGTGGAGCCCCAGAGCACACGGCACTTTAGCATGACCTTGTGTTGTCAGGAACGTTACTGTGGGGAAGATGGAGAGGAGCAACGGAGACGGAATAACAGCCCTAATAAAAATAACTTTATTCTCATGGCCCCTTTCAAAATAACAGTTACAAAGATTAAAATGTGTTTGATGTTTATGCTGTTTGTCTCATTTGTGCACTGCGCAAATTAAGCGCCTCGAGTAAAATTATCTGACGTGTTATGTTTAAAAGTTACTGAAGTGAAAACAGAAAAAAAAAAAAAAAAAACTTAGCCCAGTCATCTTTAAACCGTGGCTGTCAAACAGCCAAGAGGGGAGCTGCTAGAGGATCTCACCAGCTCACAGCCAGGCTGAAAATCAGGAATCTAGCTGAGCTCCAGATGAAGCAGTTTTTATTAAAATATTCAACTTAATTGGAAAAACGGACAGGTGGGTAAAATATGGACAGTGATCGAAACAGTGAGAAGGAGAGATAAAAAAGGAAAGAGAGACAAACAGACTCTCTTCAAGGACACAAAAGCAGGAAAGAAAAGGGGGCGAGATAACAGGAGGAAAATGAGGAGGGGGGAGGACAAGAGAGGAAAGGGGGACAGTGATAGAGAGAAGGAGAGGACAGAGAGAGCCTGAGGCTGAGCATGATGGTCTGAGACCGTGGGGACCCATCTAGCTAAAGGACAGACAGACAGAGTCAGAGGGAGACCACAGGGATCCATATAGCTACAGCGCAGTCCTTAAAATGACCTCTCTGATGCAAATACAGACAGCTAGCTGGACATCAATATTCAGAAGTGGAAAAATGTAGCTGTACACAAGTTTGTTATATCGTGATCGTAATGATGTCCAGAAATAACTAAAAAGAAATTCATTTTTTTAAAAATCACATAAAAAGAGCTGAAGAAAAAAGGTTTTATAGTGGCTGCATGATAAAGGCACTTGTTGAGTGTGGTGGGAGGCTGATTCAGTTCACAGTGAAGAATACTCGTAGTGTATTTTCAGAGTCTTGATTGAATGGAAAAGAGAAAAAAGAGAAATCAACAGGCGGCACTTTTTTTAATCGAACTGGTTGATTTTCATATGAACCTCCGTAGTCCTGAGGTCTGGATCTCTGGGGCCACTGAAAGTGTTTAAGTGGTTCTGAAAGGCAACACTTGAAGCCTGTCTGTAATCTTGATTTTTCATTTTTCATTTAGAAGTGAATGAAACAGGATAAAACAGGATTTCTGAAAGGTTCACAAAATCAAATTCAGGATTTTAAAGACCCTTTTAATGCCACATATAATTCAATTGAATACCCGCGAAAGTATAAAAGTATGATGGAAAATGATCCTAATGACAGAATGACCTAGAATGATTTATTATTATAATCACGTTTTTTCAACACTTCCCAGCAGTACATGACAATAATTCCTAATGATTTCATGAATTTAATTACTGCAATACGACCTAGACCCAGATAAGCAACAAAAAATGGAAACTAACTGACTAACTAACTGACTAACTGATAAAAAAAAAAAAAAAGATTAATTAAGTAATTAGGTTAAAATCAACATTTCCCTATTGAGACGATGAACTTCCAAGCTTAGAGGCTCCCAAACTTTTCAATGCCAAGACTTTGACTTCTGATTATATTTCCTTATTTTTATTGGCATTACCTTTGAATCTTTAATCATTCCATTAGAAGCAAGCTACCTAAACTTAAGGAGCAGCTTCGTGGTAGATGCAACAAAGTCTAATATGAAGACTAATTTGATTTTTAAATTAGACTTCATAATAATATTATTTGACTTTTTTTCCCCCTCATCATTCATTTTTATTTTCACATTTACTCATCATCCCTGGAGGCCCAAATTTTGAAAAACACTGCCCTAGCTAGCAGTACTGACAGTGCATGCTGCTGGGGTGGCGATGCTGACTGACAATCCACAAAAAAAAGGGAGTGAACAGCCTCAATCCGCTGTCACAACAATTCAACTTTTTACTTTATAGGTGTATAATGTTTCCTGACAGCCCACAAACATTTTTATAACGAACATCACTGCCTACAGCAGGCAAGAGGAAAAGTTTTTACGAAATAAATTTAAGACTTTGTAAGGCCTGACAATTCAGTGCTTCTTTGTTTATGCAAAGCACTTTAACTTTTTCCTCTGTTGCTGAAGGATGTTATAACAGATTTTTACTTTTCAAGAAATCCTGTAAACTCTGCCTACTTTCTCCCCCGGTCAGTGTATGATATGGACTTCTCACTTTCAGATTATCAGTCTCAAAGTTAAAGACACGCAGCCAGCCTGGTTTGACATTGGAAAGGTGTGTGTGTGTGTGTGGGTGTGTGTATGTGGGTGGGTGTTCAACCATCAGAAAAATACTTGCAGTTAGAGCATTTCTGTGCCCTGAAACTGTTTCTGAGAAAGTCTGCTATTCTCACAATCATACCAATAAACACTTTCCATCCCCGACTTGACGGCTAAAGAGGTGGTGGCCATGTTTCACCATTTACAGGAATAATAAAAGCCAATATACTAAACATCTGCAAGTGTCTCACAAAGTTTTGATGGGTTTTGTTTTCTGGCTCCCTCATTTTACAGGTCTAATTGATGTCTGGAGGCTTTACATGGGCGGAAGATAATGGTCAAGGAGGACGAAGCTAAAAGCTTCTCTAAGTGCTTCCATGGTGATAAAACCAATAAAAGAATACCTTTCCCACTCAGAAAGAGAAAACAATTAACAAAAACAAAACCCAGCAGTACTGAATCTGAATTGACTCTGTTTACCTGGCCTTACAGGGGAGATACGGGCATTTTTCCTATTGCCAGAACACACATACAAACACACTGACAGCAGAAAAATTACTAACATGAAATTTGGACGGGACTGAAAAACACTAACATGCTGTGACAATTACTACATTAGTCAGCCTCTAAAATTAATCTTGCCCGAATAGGACTTAAGGCTGTTCTAAATGAGCTGTCTGGCTCCAGCCGCACAGTGTGTCGGCTTCTGTGCCGTGTGTGTACGTATGACACTGCATGCAAGTAGTTGCTGTTTAAAACGTTCAGAACAGGCTCATGGCTAAATCCACACAGACTTTATTGACTTATATGGTTTGTTTTAGGGTCAGATGAGAACTCGGATGAGAGTAGAAAAAGTAAGACAAGAGAGCTCGGTATGTGAGCTGTGAGGGAACACAGAAGAAGAAAAAAGAGAGGGATAATGTGCTTCATCGAGGCCATGCAGAGTTCAATGACAAGAGACTGGACGTGCTCAACTGACCTCAATGTTATGACCTACAATTAAAAGAAAACGTGTGCTCGCCTAGCCCTGCTGCTGCTTGGCTCAAATACCCATTGCTAAGCAGACCTACAAAAATCATTTCAACAGAAGAAAACACTGACAAACCTTAACTCATAAACTTTACTGCTGAAAGAGGCAGCCCAATGAGCATTAAGTCACCCATCAGGTGGCATTTCAGCCACTTTTTCTAATGTGATTGGAATGGCCTCAGAGAGGATAAATCTGATCAAAATCAGTGAAGTGCATCCACTTTATGTGATTTTGAATAGGGGTTGAGGCCACTCTATGCTTGCAATCAGCTGCAAGTTGAAGAGGGTATACATTCCCCTAGTTAGAAGAAATTACCTAATTTGGTTTTTGGTTTTGAGAAACACACTGACAGAAACACTGTCTTCCTTAAATTTGTTTAATAAATTCCAATTATTTGAAATTGGGGAATGCAGGAATAACACATTGTCCTTGTAATTTTTATACCATTTTGCCAACACCAATTCATAATTTTAGCACTTCGTGACCACAAGTGGTTGTTAGAAGGAATGCAAAATGGTTTAATCAAGTATCACGACATTTTTAAGATACCAGCATGCCACATCTGGCCATGACAGTGCCTCCTCAACAGCTTCACTCCTAACAGGATGAAAACACACAAAGGAGTTTGAAGCTGTGGGCAGTAACAACATAAAACTAACCAAAAAGAAGAAACAAAAACAAAACAATACGGGGAGATCGGAAAAGTTGCTATTGGTGCTATTTCAACTGCACAATTACATTTTTAATGTAGCCAAACAGGCAACAATTCGTAGTTAAAAGAAAAGCCAGTCCAATAGCGGTATAGAGTCCAGGTAAATCACATGTGCTGACAGCCAGCTGGACATCACGTACTGTAGGCAGAGACCATGCAGCACTTGATATGCGATCACATCACATTACATCACATCAAGTCCAACACAAGACAAAATAGATGAGAAACAGTGTGATCATTGCCAGTTAAATCCAGTTTAAACAGTTATTTCTGACATATATTTAATGTCAAATGAATACAAAGAAATAATCATCTCTCTCTTTGTAATGCATAAATAAGTCTTCATACTGAGTATAAACCACAAATACCTCCCTGTAGTCAAACTGCAAAATATTTTGTGAAATGTTTGAAAAATGTCAAATCGGGGGTGTCAATTAGCTCAGATGATAGAGCGTCCGCCCCCTGTACGAAGGCTAAGCAGCGGCCCAGGGTTCGAATCCAACCTGCGGCCATTGGATGCATGTCATTCCCCATCTCTCTCTCTCTCTCTCTTCTCTCACCCTCTGCCCACATTCCTGTCACTCTTCAGCTGTCTCTGTAAAAATAAAGCTTGAAAAAGAAGGCCAAAAGAAAAATGTCAAATAAAAGAGCCAATTATCAGAATTACTTGATCTTCAGTTTGTTGTTGATGTGTGTTGTTGCTATTGTCCCAAAATGCTGTTGAAAAGCAATAGAGGAGCAGCTCGCAGCTTGAAAACCGAGAGAGCAAAAGAAAACTGAAAAATGTTGGTTTGAACGGTCGCAACCACTTATAATACCAACTACCAAAAACTAATCAATCCTTGGCATCTTACTAGCATTTCCTGCTTTGTACTGGCTTCTTTTTTTATCAGGAGATTGGCACTGAAAACGGTAATTTTCCAAAAATGTGTCTGATTTTGTCCCATTATCACATTTACTGTTTGTGCAAAGCACCTCACCCCTTCTTTGTAATACTAACTGCTAAAATGGCACACCCCAAAAATAAGTATCAAGTACAAAGTGATGTACTTATATGTTGTGTGGACCTGGAGTACAAAAGCTTAGTACAGAAAGTGCCAGAATGCAGGCTGCTCAAGCCAAGTGAACTCTGGATAAAAGTAACACAAGTATATACAGTGAAGTATCTAATTATTAATATTCATGAATGGATTAGACAACATAGACAATCTCAAATCCGGCATTAAGCTGCCTACCTGTGGTATAAAATATTTGTTCTTGTCTATATCTATCTTTATTTCTGTCTGTTTATCTACTGTATGTCTGCCTGGCTGACTATAATTATGATGCTAATGCCATACTATTTATGTAGGTTGACAAAAGCAGGCGAGAGAAGATGGTTAGGTGAAAAAAAAATAGAGGAGGTGATGAAAAATGTGTCATTTGCTCATAGAGACAAGGTATTATGCCTTCAAGAATGTACAATAAAAAAAAAACTGTGACCTTTGTCACCTGTCTTTCTGAATTAACTCAACTGTCATTCAACATCGTGGTAAATGAGGGTGCCCTCACTGGTTCTTAGAGTTTAAATAAAGGCTTGAAATGAAAATCTAATAACCAGGTCGCCCTTTATCTCTCATGTATGTTCTGATCCTGGAGCTTTGAAAATAGGAAGCTCTGCGCATATGAAGAAATGCTGTATATATGACAGGCTATAACTGTCTAAGTACCCGATATAAACTGAAGGACATCTTGGTGAACTGCAGCACTCGTGTGACGTGGGTGAGGTACTGTACCAAGCACCTCGAGAAGGCAGTAAAGCCGACATCTCGCACCGAAACGCTTAGGTAACCCGTCGAATCAGTGCTGCGATATCTACGCTGTTTGAAACACAAAAGAGCTGTCACCTGCCGAGATGTGCTAAAATGTAACAATAGCCGCTTCCTGGAATTATGTGAGGAATTCACTGAAAGGTATTAAATATAAGAGGTTATAATAAATACTGTACATCTACTGTATTTCATTCGTTAGAGACGGGAAACTCACGGACACATCAACGATGTGTAAAAAATGAAATATAAGAGGACCAGAAGCTGGCTGCACAAAGACACACTTTAACTACGGCTTAGATCTAACAAATAGCCAGACTTCAGATATAATTCTTGAGGATTTTATGTAGGATTAATTGTCAGAGTGTTCTGAGTGAATTATGACTCTTTTGAAACTAAAAAAAAGCACACGACCAAGCTTTTAAAGCTGCTCAGCTCCATTTATGTTAGCAGAAAATGTCTTCTGAAATACTTTTAATGATGCTTCTGATAACGTTTTGCTGTGAATATTCAAAACAGAAGTCATGGGAGCAGAAATAATACATATCCTTATATATAC
The DNA here is from genome assembly GCA_014281875.1 of Nibea albiflora. Taxonomy (NCBI): domain Eukaryota; kingdom Metazoa; phylum Chordata; class Actinopteri; family Sciaenidae; genus Nibea; species Nibea albiflora. The sequence continues at coordinate 16,089,441 of CM024801.1, forward strand.
ATTGTTCTAAGGGATCGCTTTAGTCTCTTAAATCTCTTTCTAATCTCATCTTATTGCAAAAACATATCTGTTCAGTGCTGAGATAGCCCGGGGTGGAGTAGTTAACTTGAAACGTTTTTGGTCTTCTCTTTTTTAAACAATGATCACAAAGTAGAATTTGACAAGTCTAAATCTGACCTACTGATCAGCCCAAGTCAGATTGAAATGACTTTTTAAGATGTTGGCGTAATTAATAATTTGAGATGTTATAAGGCCTATTCAAATTTCACTATTACTGTCTTTGATTTTATCCCAAGAACTCATCACAGAAACGCTGATGTGGAGGAACTGGAGAGGTTTAACAGAAAATATTAAATTCAGGACAGAAAATCCTGAGAACTCTTTCGATCACCTCTCCCTCTCTTTCCACACAATAGCACACTTCGGTTTGTGACTGTGTGTGTGTGTGTGTGTGTGTGTGTGTGTGTGTGTGTGTGTGTGTGTGTGTGTGTGTGTGTGTGTGTGTGTGTGTGTGTGTGTGTGTGTGTGTGTGTGTTGTGTGTGTGTGTGTGTGTGTGTGTGAGAGAGAGAGAGAGAGAGAAACTGGCCATCGTAGCAGTTAGTCAGAAACAGTGTTTGGGGAAAAGGTTATCTGGAATAAGAGAGCCAAAAAAAGAGACAAAGATGGAGAGAGAGATAGACAGATGAGACAGGCAGTCTGGCAGCTCCGTGCTCCTGCTTTTTCTAACACTGTAATTTTCTGCATGTTTATATATGTGTGTTTACTGATTGCCAGGTAGCATGAGTTTGCTTTCTGCAGTCTATGAGGCCATGAAACTTGCTTTCCTGCAGATGTGCATCTTTTTAACCCTCTCACACTGTTGCCTCGTGGTGTAGGTCTGTAATTATAAATTTGCAGCCATTACAATTATACATTATTAATTTCTAATTATGCGGCATCTGACACAATGACAAATGTTTCACTATAAAAAGAAGTTCCTCATGGCTGCTGAAAAAGAAGGTGAATGTACACAAATGTCAATTAATTAGGTCCAAAAGTTGCTGTCTTAGACTTTTTTTTTAAAAACTCATTGGTGCTCTGAATACACCTCTGGCAACCGCTCCTGTGTGAGGTTTTTTACTTCTTCGTCTTCTAAAATACAGTAAAACACTTTAACTGGGACAAAAATCTGGCAAAAATCATGTCATATGCATTGGGTCTAAATTAAACTAGGGCGCACTGTGACACTGCAGCCTCTCAGGTGGCTACCGTAGATTATTTTTACACCCGCAGAGTCGTTTTCTGGAGTGCCAGGACAAATTCTCTTCTCCTCGCCCCTCCCTCAAACCCTCTTTTCTCCCTTCCCTCTTTCTCTACCGCCCTCCTCCTCAAACTCTTCCTTCGTCTTTTCCTCTCTCACCTCGGTCCCTTGCACTACTGTATTCCTTTTATCCTTCGTTAGTGAGTGACCTAACTTAATGTTGTCAGACTGAATGGATTCCTTTCGTATGCACATCAACCATAGCTTCCACATTTTCCCCTAAAGCCTTCCCCCCCCCTCATCACCTCAATTTATCTTAAAGTAGAACAATATCCTATTCTCAGCATTTCAGCTACTGTATTTCCTCATATTCAGCTTATCCTCATGCAATATACCCTCTCCATTTTTATGTTGTTTCTTTTCCTTGCCTTCAGCTCTGTCAAAAAGGTTAGCCTTTTACCTCCCACCTTCTTACTCACCCTCTCTATACAAACACATTTCTTTTATTCCTCTATCTGTTTTTCGATTTCTTGCCTAACCTCAATTCCTTTAACTCTTGCTGCTTTCCCTGCTGCTGCCACACCTTCACTCTCTCTCCCTTTAAGAAACCACAGTGCACCCCTGAAGAGCTGAAGGGAGGTTCAGGAAAATTCGGATGAATCCTCCATTGCTAATTGGAAAAAAGCCCAAACAGTTGTATTCTTACAACCGCCAAATGGTGTAGATCACAGTTTATGAGCAAGAACACTTGTATGTCAGCTGGTGCTTGTTCTTCATTCAAAAGTTTGGCATACAAACATTTTAATAATCTGGCACATTGTTTTCTTAATATAGAACAAAACAAAAAAGAAAAATGGCACATTTTCTTATTTTCGTCCACCTCAACCAATGTCCGTTGATATATCTCTATTTTTCAGCAAGTTGAATCATTTTGTCAGTCTATATTGGCAGATGTGCATCAGTTCAATACATACAGCATATGGCCAAAAGCTCAATTTACAGGTGAGTAAGTGAACCTTGCTCTTTATTACAGACACTATATGTGTCCCCAAAGTCGAAAATGGATCTCCAGGTTAATTTCAAACCAGTCTGTGGATGACTGTAATATCTGACAACCTTCCAACCTTTAGATCTGTCCGTATATACTGGATTATTGCATGTATTTGTCTTGTTTTGTATATACTGGTGTTTATATTTGAGGTTTGGACTGTTTCATCAGACATTTGCCAGTTGTCTCCCTTCCCTTTCAGTCCATCTGTACATTCCTTCATAAGAGAGTTTGAGCCAGAGCTGAGCAGTCTTCAAGCTGCGTCCCACCCTGCATTTTTAATTTTTCCTTATCATCCAGCTTGCCACTGATACTCCATGTAGGTCAATAAAGAGGGCACACACACACACACCCTCTCCTTCTCTGTCTCTCTCTCTCTCACACACACAAACACAAATGAATGTGCACAAACTGAGACACAGTGACAAATTAGCAACAAAAAATACTGTGTAGCCTTATGTAAAAATACATGCATGCACACACTCGAACACGGCCATGTCTAATAATTGCTGACACTGTGTCAGATACTGCTACCTCCTCTCTCCTCTTATAGTCTAACAAGAACTCTGCTGCCACCCGAATAAACCCCAGAGAAAAGCTTGACAAACGCCCTCCCTTGGTAAACTTAAACCCTGCTCACAAGCACGCACTTGAGCACTCACGCGCTCCCTACAGAGATTAATAAATCTCATTTAGATCGCACAGCTCTGATGGACTAGGTTGACAGAGGGGGTCTGGGGCCCGTCCAGGCAAGCACAGCACTTTGCCCCTCTCACAGTGAATTTATCCCCACCTCCCTCGCTTTTTGTCACTCTTTTAGCAACTGTCTTATTTGCATTTCTCCCTGCTTATTCCTCCCGGCCTTGGTCCTCTCCGTTCTTGCTATTTGATCTCTTTACGATTCATCACAAGCTTGTGTGGAAGAAAAAAGGCTGTTAATTGTTCTGATAAGGGTAAAACTGAAGGAGACACAGGGATCAAAGGAAGACTCAGTTTTATATTTATGATCACAGACAGGCTGCTGTGTTCTTTTAATTGAACCAGCTCGCTCAGTGTAGTCGAGGGTTGTGTAACTGAATGTTGCCCAGTGTATAGTTTGATCTGCGGCACAACAACAGAGCTCCGTAAACAGACTGTATGTGGATGAAATGACTGCTTAAACTGCATTTTACTGTAGGTTTTGAGGCTGTGAATTTTTATTCATCTTTTACGACGTGTTAACTCTTATTACACGTTTTTAATCGGCGCTTCTGCGCAGCCGGACCTCTAACTTTTACTGTATGCTCACGTCGCACACATTAATCAACCAGCCATGTTATGGCTGCTCACACTGAGCGTAAACACAGAACCTCCAGTCAGTTTTATCTGTCGGTAGTTCAAAATAACTCCTCAACAATGCTGTCAAAAGGAGAGAAAGATGCATTCCTTTGTGCATTTTTACCATGAATGGAACGTCAGAAAATAAAGACAAATAAGGAGTCGCAGATGGCTGGAAGATGCAGACAATATGGTGCCTGTTCTGCAGCAAAGTTCAGTTTTATACCACAGCAGTCTCAAGACAACAGTTTTAGCCACAGCATTTAAAATACTACTGCAATAAGACAAAAACAGGCTCGCTAAAGTTTAGACCTTTATCTTCTGACAGCAGCCATGTGGGGAATCCGACCGCAGAACCTCTTAAACTGCAAGAGACTTAACCGAAATTTCTGATATGCCAGATATTCACCTGAGCCTGGATGGTTGAAGTCGAACGGGCGCCATGACCCTCCTCAAACTGCATGTCAAATGATGTGGCAGAAATTCAGCCCGATTCTAAAATTACTCAGGGGCGACCAATTGAGGGCTATAATCATGTTTAATAGTGTCTGTCTGGCTTTAATCATGGATTCACTTGAGAGACTGGATAGAAACTTGTTAACAGATGGCAATGATATTTGGTTGAAAGTTGGTCCCAGCCACTCACCTACTCAAACACAAACACACAAATTCACTATTGTTCATATACATGAAGTCACATAAAATGGTTTAAGTTACCTTGAATGGAAGGGACTTCTCACTGCAGGGGCTTATGGGTAGAGACTGGAGGCTGCTGGCTGGACTCGTTTCTGTGCTCTGCAGAAGACAAAAACACAAATATAGAAATAACATTAAGGTGAGTGAGGTTTGTGATATACATTGTAAGTACTACTGATAAGGTAGTGGTGAACACATAATGATTATTACAGTCTCACTTCATATTCATCTTTTTGTGATCTAATTAAGGCATCTGTAAGTATTTTAGCTTTTAATAATCGCAACTCAATTTTGTTTGTTTTTGTTTGTTTGTTGTTTAGCAATATTGGCAAAAACATTACAAACACAAGTCTGACTACTCATTCAATAAGAGAAATAAATGAGGTATAAAAGAGTTCAATGAAGATAGGTGCTCACTTTAACAGCAGCATCCGAAACTTTGTAGTACTTTTTTTTTTTTTTACAGAATATCTGCAAGGCAATATTACATGGAGTCTCTTAATCTAAGTTTGAAGCACCTCTAGTTCAATAAAAATGTAGGATAATTGCTTTCAGAAAACCAATGTTGGTATAAAAACAATTCCACCTTGTAACATCTCAGTCGGTTTCTTATATAACCTCTGTGGTTTCTAAAGCCGGCTGTGATCACACACATTTTGGCCCAACGCAGGTGGCTAGTGGGCAGAGAGCACGGGCAGCGTGAGGGGAAATCACACACACAGCTGTATACAGTTCATACATTAATGTGATAAAGGGTACGGGAACACACAGGCAATCCTTAAAAAGAGCAGACGGTGGCCTAAATGTCACCTGCGAGGGCTCATGATAGCACAGATGGGATCGTGGGAGAAGATTAAGTCATGTCTTCAGCTGGGACTGCTGATATTGATGTAATAATGCATGGTGAGGACATGACAGCACACACAAGGAGGATGTGACAAGATAAATGATAAAGATATGAGAGGGAGCAGGACGAGGTAAAAGTGAAGTATGAGCTAACTACGTGTTCCCCATGCTTGGGTCTTCGGATAAGGTCTATTTCTTGCCATCTGCTGCCCTCTTGCAGATTTATATGCAAGCCAGCGCCTCCGTCATTTGAGAGATATGACCATACTTACAATCAAGACACCTTAAAAGGTGCTTTTTAGGATAAATCTTGATTGATTGTGCATGTTTTTGGCCTACTTTCAGGGTTCTGAAGGTAGCGCTGATAAACACCAGAGCCCAAATCTTTGCACAGCATAAACTTGATGCTTTATTGGTTTGGCTGACCTTTTAAAGAAGCATACCTCCCTATCAGAATTATAGGTGTGCTATGGCGTCAGGCCCTTAATGTGTCATCAGTGATCAATGCCCTTCCCTATGTAGAGAGACAAGCGCACACTCGGTGACACCCAAACGCACCCTCTCTCCCTCTCCTTTCCTTGAACACGTACACGTTCTCTTTAAGGTCACCCCTGTCCCACAGGCCTTAACACACAACTGTCCCCACAATTAGATGTGGTTCAGTAAAAAGCCTTTTCAGATTTAAGAATGGGGAAAGCTGCCTGGGAGCTCTGGATTTAATGACTTGCACTACCCAGAAGCTAAATGTCTAAAGATGATGAATTGCCTAAGAAAGGAAAGCAGGTTTTGTAGCTTGATACACCCCTTTAATCACATTCACACATCAGTTAAATCAAGACATGAAAACCTTCAAATAACTCAAGGTGCATTCACGCTCACTCTCTCGCTCTTTGGCATTTTAACAGAAGGCAACGCCATTAGCAACATACTGCCATGCAATGCAGTGAGTTCTTTGGCAAACATTGGCTGATTGCTTCGTCTCCACTTTGGTATTGCTGAGATCTTTTCTTTGTTTTTTTTAAACCCTGGGCATTAGGAGTACTTCTGTTAAACTAAAATTGCAAAAACAGAGAACTTGGTGAGTTGAGTTTAACTTTTTATTGCTGTTGATGTTCGGCATATTAAGCAGCATATCCTTTGTGTCACATTTTCGCTGCTTTTACGAAAGACAATCAACGCCACTGCCTGAAATGTAATGAAGAACATCAATTTTAACTACATTTCACTTTATATCCACATTTACCAACTTACTAGGCTGTTAAGTTGGTGGAGGCAGGAAGAATAAGCTGCTGCCACAACTCAAGCAGCTGCCCTGGGGTAAGAGTCACTGGGACAGACAGAGAGGTTGCAGAGGCACAAGCTAACTGTGCCCGGCTGTGCATGTGTGAATATTACACAACCATATCCACAAAGACTGTGTGTATTCTATAACAAATGGGACCGTCACAGTTTTGCTAGAACCCATGGCTGACATTGACAAATGAGGGTCATTGTGTTAGCCAACATTAATGCACACATGGACAGTGGCATTTTAGAAACATTCCTCAGTGCAACCAACAGGATAAACTGCTGAAAGACAAATAAATCAGGGATGGATGGAGTCTCTACAGCAAGCTTAAATATGCTAATTTGACAAATATGATGCACACTGACACGGGAAATTATAAGGTGCGATGTATTAGTCATGCATGTCACATATATGTCATTTTCTGGGGCCTTTACTAGAGACCGTAGAGAAAGATGATGGAAAATGGGAGAGTTATGCTTCAAAGTTACCCAGATAGACTTGCACTGTGGATGTTTCAGTTCAGGGTCAACATGTTAACCCCCTTAACTCCCCTGTATGATAATGATAATTTAATAATTTCACTGTTACAGTACAAACCTTTATCCATAAAACTGGCACATAACTAAACATAACTAAACTTAGCATATGCTCTCATTTGCTGTCTCAGCTCTTCATTGCCTTTATTTTAATGGTAACAGCCAGAGGTACGCCACCAACAACACTCTTTAAAATAAAGTTAAAATATGGATAATGTAAAAAGATGGTGGCTTTTCTACCAAAACTGTGGCACAATTCTGACTTATGTTATTGTATTTGTTGTTGGAAAGCTAAAAGTTTAACAAAATGACAATGTCACTTCTTGGGTTTTACAGATTTTAAAGATGAACTTCACCATGTGTTTGTTAAAGCAGGCTGCCGTACAAATTATATTTCAAGACTGTGTTTGTTGGCACAGAGTAGAACAAATAAACATTGGACTTTTAGACTTAATCGCCTGGCCTCAAAATGTTAGATTACGCCGCATGAATCATTTATGATCATTTTTGCCTCTTTGAAAGCGCCAGTCAGCCTTTTCAGTTGTTTGATGACTGGAGCTGTGCTGTGTTATGTGTGACATATATAACTGACCAGTGACTGACATTAGATAGACAAGAAGAGAAGTGAAGTTAGGGGCCATAAGTTAACGTAAACAAAAGGAGAGAACAGAATATTTGGGCTCAATATCAGAAGGTCAAGCAAATAATATGCAAAGCATCCAGACAAGACATGCAGAGTCACCCTCCCCTTGCATCAGAATGGATTACATCCGCTGATGGAAGGTAACAAAATTTGCAAGTTAATGACACAACAGAGCAAGAAAAGAGGCCAAAGTGTCTCCTCTTTCATATTCATGTTCTGCTGCTATGCACTCTTTTACTTGCATTCCCTTCAGTCTCTCCATCACCACTTTAGTTTGTGTCTCTCTCCACTAATTATCATTTCATCATTTTCAAGTCTCTATCACGCCGGTCCTGGGAGGAGGAAAACAGAGAAATGAACAGTAAAGAGAAAAGGACAAGAGCCCTACATATGCCTCTGTGGGCTATAATTCACAGCTGGCTTTGATCTTAGTTTGGAGGTACTAATGGTGGGGTGTTAGGGAAGGTCTGGTCACCCTTTTATATGTCTTTTTGTGTGTTGTATTTGTGAGTGTGGGTCTGTATAATATTCCCGTGTTTGGTCAGTCACCCATGTAGATTACAAGAAAACAAGAGCCAGACATTGCTAATGGATGTTCTTTCAGCTCAACGTTCAGCTTATGGTATGACTAACACCCCTCTTTGGTATGTAAATGTGTCATACGCTTTTAAAACATAGAGACTAAAGGGTGATGGTGAAAATGTGATGCCAGAACATACACAGCACGACATATTAAGCTCCACCAAGTTCTAGTGAAGCTGCGTGGCCCTTCACAAAACTTGAACGATTGTTTAGGCCTCAGCCATTTTCTAAAAAGTGTAATTATCATTCTGGCTTGCTGCAGACTGCACTCTAACTAAAACTGGAATTTACATTCAGCAGCTGATTGTATAATCTATCATTATGACTGAGAATCTGCCCCAAGTCAAACTTTCTGCAAATTGAATTACCACAAATAAAGCATGCAAAATCACATTTACAACATTTTCATGTTATTTGAAATCATATTTTTTTAAAAGGAATAAATGATTAAATAATGTAATAAACGAAAAAAGATGTTCTACAAGTTTAAAAAGCGAGAATATTATTGCGTTCTGTTTACACTACAGCAGTGCCACTGTCAAAAAGATTACATGACTGCGCTGAGAGGCCATCAATATGGTTCCCTGGTTTTTAAACCTTGCGCAGCTACTGCAACGTGTCACTGCTTTGCTAAGTGACTAATCACAGCTAATGGTGTGGACAGAATCTCGCTAGTTTCCCTGACCTTCACACTGAGATGGCCTCACGGCCCGAGATAAAAAACTTTCAGCTTTAAGCAGGCTAAAGCTTTTAAAGAGCAGAGTGATTCTCTGAAACAGGAGGATTGATGCGTGTGTGCGCGTGCATATAAAGAATATGATGGCAAACGCTCAAATAAGCCTGGCAGTTTCCTTCTCCAAATGCAGAATCTGATTAAATTAAGAAAACAAAGTGATTACAGAGACCTTTTAAAGGCGGAAAATATCCACTTTAAGATGATTTCATGGAGATGAAATAGAGCTGATTAAAAAAGGCAAGTGAAGAATTTGTCACTGGAGTACTATACTGTTTTGGTTCAAATGCCTGCTGTTTGATATTATTTGCCAACTCTTTACCCCAATTGGTTTAAAACAATTTAATACATGAATTCAAGCTTGTAGTTGTGTTATTCTTGTACGTATGATAGTTAAAGTCACTATCTTCTGTGTTAATGTCTCAGTCTGAGTAGAAATATTAAAAAGAGTCTGTATGCTTGTGTCTTCGTGCATATCCCACCTCCTGCAGTGTCCGCCTCAGCCTTAAAAGCAGGGTTTTGACAGCAGTGCAGTCCTGCTGCATCAGTCGGAGTGGAAGGGTTTCCAGCCCTGGAGGTAAAGGCTCATCTTCCCTCCCCAAACCCAGCCCGGAGCTCCAGTCAGCAGGCAGCAGGCTGGTTGGACGGCTGGGCTCCCTGGAGGAGAGATTTCATGTTAGTATGAGTCAGTGTGAAAACTTCATCATTGACCTGTCGGCACTGCTCTCCACAGGCAACCAGTGGAATCTTTCAAAGGCTCTCCGCATTTGTCGTTACTGACTGTGTAGATGATACATTACACAATAATGTCTAGATATCAGCTGCTTCTGAATATCCCAATAGTTTATAGAATACAGTGTGATTAGACCAAATATGGTCTAAACAGTAGATGGCGATTAGATGCAAAACAGTGAACGACCCCTAATCCTACACGCTTCAAATTAAGAAAATGCACAGACAAGAGAAAAGAAACAGAAAAACAAATAGAAAGACAAGGAAGAGATTTCTACACGGGGTGACAAGAGGTTATACGGAGACCTCCAACATTCAGAGAGCACAGCCGCTGCTTCCCATGAGCCCCTGAGGACTCCATTTTTAATGATCGCTCATTTTTGTGATAAGTCTGTTTGAAGATGATTTAAAACCGACAACATGAGGTGATAACACACTCCCACTCAGACTAAATACAAGCACACACGCACACACACTAACACATTCAAAGATCAAAGACCGTCTTCTAATCCTGAGTCTCACCATCATTATCAACTCAAAAGGATACTTCATTGTCAAGAGCTTTGATTTATGATAGCCCATCGTCTCTGTGATCCTGTGGAGAATTCTTAATGTGGTTGTGGTGTTTGCGTTATTGCATGTCCACAGTTATTCTCCTGCAGGAGCAACGCCGCGTGTGTTTGCGGATGTGGCTGATAGATTGTTTGTGCGTGTGTGTGGAAACACCTTATTAATTAACAAAGCTTTCAACGTGAGCCGCAGCAGACCTCCTTGCTGTTTGACGGATAGAAAAGATGAAATCTCTCCAAGACAGACAAGTTCATAAGTAACCGTTTATGGTCTGATTATTAACAACCCTCCAAACCAACACAACTCTAGTCCTCTACACAGCTGTGACACTTCTGTGATGGATTTAGACGCACATGAACACAAACAACAGGACGAGATCAACCCCTGCACTGTTTAATTAACTGTCCTGTTTGAGAACACAGTCCATTAAACAGTAAACAGGCCTCTGGAGCAGTATGTCTTTGGTGCATGGCCTCTTTGTCTCACCTTCAACACTTATTTAGGACAGCTGGGGACAGACACGGGGAGGAACTTTCAACGGGAGTCAGGGTTGGTCAATGTCACGGTAGTCCTCATCTTTTTTTGCAAACAGTAAAGCTCAATCGAAGCGCCACGACTACAAACACTTATATATAAAATCTTCATCATCATTCATTGCTTGGAGTCTTCTTTATGTCTTCTGTCACTTTGAGAGCTTCAGTTTAACTCAAAGTATATGTTTTAAGTGTTTGTGATGTAAAGCTACTTTATATTCCACCAAACATTAAAACAGCTGCAAAACAAAGATGAAGCTCTCTTTCTGTTTTGTAGTTTCAAGAATTATGTGACTAAGTTTTAATTTGGTCTGTTACATCTTGCCTGGTCGCTCACACAAAAAAAATATCAAATACATGGAAAATAAAGACCTTAATTTATGGTTTTGCACAATTAGGAATGTAATGGCATGGCTGCTGTTGTGGTTTATAATTTTGATATTTACTATTTAGTGATTAAGGGGTAGCAGAAGCTACAATTTTCATTTTCTACATACAAATTTTAGGATTAACATTTGCCCTTGATAAAAGGGAAGCTGTTCATCGTGAGTATATTTAACACTCTTTTCACACAATTATACAAGAAAAACTAATTCTAAAAGGTTAGACATAACTTCACAGCTTAGGGTCAATGTTATTCTTGTTCTAAAGAAATAAATTACTTATCATGGTCATTTATTGCAGAAAATCTAATGAAGACAGTGGTAAGAGTAGGAAAACATCACTGACCAAATAACTGACTGTCTAAAAATAAAAATAACCTCGACGCTGAGATTCATAAATGCTTTTTACAGTCCGGTTTTCAATCAGTGAAAAGCTAGAGATGACTCTTACGTGGCCCAGAGACACGTTGAAACTTCAGATTCAAGGCCAATGTGCTCTGAAAGGGTAAAACTATTAACAATGAATAGATTATGTTTTTCATACAATGACAATTTTTCCAAGTTATAAAACTGAGGACTCTTGAAGCACGGTAGCATGACACAGGAACAGACAGACACACAGACGGGGAACAAACAAACACATCTTGTGCAATTAGAGCGATTATCATAGAATAATGCTTTAAATGGGTCACGTGAGACGCTGCCATTTCAGGCAAAACAAAGCTGCAACCAAGAAACCGGAACAACAACTAAAATGAACCAATGAATGAAGTCTTGAATGAACATTTCCCTGCAAAGTTGTGATATTTTGACAGAAGTGCATAAAGGGGGGGGGGACTGTGTATCTCACCTTTTTTATGACATTTTCAAAAGGTGAGCTGAGAAAATACCAACCTCCTGTCCGAAAACCACAAAGACAACCAGCGAGTTCGCAGTCTGCATATCAAGAAAAAAAAAAAGAGGAGAGGGAGGGATGGCAGTAAAGAGAAGCAGACATAGGCGCTAAAACGGGGGAGCTCTTTATCATCAAGAGACCGCGTTCACTTTGACTGATAGCCATTTAGAGCGGAGGTGGAAGGAAATTAGATGCCTTTTGTCCCATTCTCCCAGAAAAATCACCAAGTAAACAGTGGCGGGAGCATTAAGTCAGACGGCAAATTCTCCAGGAAAAATGTTCCTTGAGCAAAACAAGACCATATCACTAAAATATCGATCGACGTAAGCCACTCCAAAAACCCCTCACTGAAAAGGTCGAACTGAATTGCTCCCTCATTTGCCCTTTATTCTTCACTGGTCTACCATTCTTGATTTACCATTCTTCATTTCACTGTCATCCATTCCAACACCTCCCTCCTCTGTCTTTCTACACCTCCTTCTCATTCTGTCTATTCATCGGTCCGCAGCCCTCGATCTCTCTCTCCAAACTCTCCCCTCTTACTTTGTCTTTGTTCACCTGCCCTTCCCTTTTCCAATCCCACTCTACTCTTTGCCCGAGCCCTCGTCATCTGTCTCTTCCAGCTCTCTCCCCCCTTGCAACCCCCGCCCCTCCATAACTTTGACAACCACAACACAAAACTGATGCAGTATCAAAGCCTAAGGTGTCCCCCTGGGGATTCTGTTAAGCACCTCAGACAAATGTCGATGAAGGCTGCTGTCTTTTGAGGACAGGTGAGCGCCGTCTGTCAAGCAGCCACGGGTGTTTTTCTCCCCCTTAAACTGTATTCTTTCAAGCTTTTGTTCCTGCCTGGCATCTCAGAGAGTAAACTTTCTCCATTTATTTCTCTGTTGCTGCTCCACCCTTCTATCTAGGCGGGTTGAATTGAGCGTAAATAAATGACATATGATCAATCATGCACTCTTCTGTCTGACAGTTTGTGTCAAGGGGTGCAGTGGCAGTCTCTCTCTCTCTGCAAAGTTGTTTCTTTTTTTTCCCCCTCCCTCTCTCTTTTGTTTTGTTTCTGTGACTCTGAGCCTGACACTATTGCCCTTTCTCCAGCTTTCACCAGAATTTCAGGTTTGGCTTCTTCTTTTACCTCTGTGGAGCACATCAAATCCACAGAGCGACAAGAAAATGAGTGGGAGAGGGGTTCAAACAACACTCCACTCCCTTGAAACAATAATCATAGAGGTGCCCTCATGCGAGGCATTTACTGCTCCAGGAGACAAGAAGTGGAATATTTCTGGCTAAACTGAGCGACTGAGGGCCGTAGGAAATGGGAATACCACTTAATTTCACCTTCACTGTCATTTCTGTGTCCTTTGTCATGCTGAAATTAGTGGCAGAAATGGCATTTTGTGATTATTTCATTTTCAATTTCCTATTTTAACAACCTAGTTGACCTCGTTGCCTCGTTGTCATCTGCAACATCGTTTTGTGTGGACAGTGCGAATATAGAAAAGCTGTTCATGTATTGCACAAAAAAGGTAAGGTAAGGTAAGGTAAGGTAAGGGATCGTCAGGCAAAATCCTTTTCAAGTTCTGTCGTTGTGTACCGGAAGTTGTTTTTTTTTTTTTTTTTACATATTTTAACATAACATAATACAATGTTACGTATTACACATGCATACATTTTAGGAATAAAACAGGTAAAACACTGGTAGTATATCTCCAGCGCTTCTTAAATCAGATTTGAAAATGTTGTACCAGCAATGATCCATTTTAAACACAGATGTTAGAGTTTTATGTCCTTTGATATTTTAGACCTTAAATCTCCCTTCAAGAGTTCCAGCAGAATAAATTGAGCAGAGTACCTGTTACACCGAATTTCACTGGTTTCACTGAGGAAGGAACAAAACTAAGAACTGTTCGAGTTCTTGAGTGACTGCTTCGTTGACAGCAACACTGGCAACGACTGCCAAGTTGCCAGTGTGCATGCGTGTGTGTGTGTGTGTGTGTGTGTGTGTGTGTGTGTGTGTGTGCGTGTGTGCACGAGCATGTCAGAGTGTATATTTTTGACTGCAGCTACAGAATAGACAATCATTTTCAAGCTAAGTCTTATCTGCGGGTAATTACCTCACAAATCCGTGCACACACACACACACACACATTAGGAAGTGCACAGCACAGTGGAAGACAAGTCTGTTCAGTGATGATAGATGTTATACAGGCCGGGAGGCCGTTCCTCTACTCAGGGTCATCTGTCTTTTCACTGTCATGAGGCGATAGACCGACATGCTCACCCCATCTCTCTTTTTTTACAACTTGCACATTTTCTCACTCTCTCTCTCACACACACACACAGTGCAGCTTTGAATGGGTTATATGTACGTGCATGTAGAGAATAGGACACTGTCATAGCAGTCGATTAGAAGATCACACAAATGGGCAGTCCCAATTAGAGTTTATATAGATGTAGTATTACACCAGCTAGTGGCCAAAATTGGAACTGAGAGACCATGTCAATGTGGAGATAATTACAACTAAAAACTCAAGGATTAAAGTGCAATCAAATATCGTCACAGAGATGCTTCTCTCTACAGTATTTTCAGAGTAATTACACAAAGAGAAGAGTAAACGAGAAAGTAAACAATGGAGGAGTGTGAAAAATGCCTCCTTTCTTTTCCATTGGACTTCCTCTGTTGTCACAATTCTTTTCACCCCCTTCCTTCCATCTCGCTTTTCCCCTTTATTTCTTCTTCTCTTGCTCACTTCCCCTCTGTTTCCTGTTTTATCCTCACCTTTCACTATGCAGTTTTTCATCTCGTCTTCCCCTACCTCACGCTCTCCTCTCTATCCTTCCGACTCACCCCTCTCCCCTTCAGAAGCCATTTCTCAACAGCAGAGTTAGAAGTGATCCATTTCACCAACCTGAAAAAGCCAATTATCTGCCTTTTTATGACTTTCATTATTTTACCACTCACACAGTGTTTTATTACTGGGCCGTGGGCTCCCAGTACTGACACATAGGCTGCGCACACTCACGGGCATTCACATCCACATGAGCAATAAACAACACACACCTAGAGCCAACAACAAAGAGACACACACACATTTCTACATGCACACATAGATAGCTGGTCTTACGTAATGTTAAGTTGGTGTGCGAAGTGACGAATAATGACTGCTAGTCAAATAAATTCTGTGTGATTGAAGTGCATTATCTTTAGCAGCAGTGAAGAGGAGTGGGCTGCACCCTTGTCAATCACAAATATAAAGACTGCATTGTCTCATGAATAATAACAGTAAAGGACACTTTAACACAGAGACATGACGAGTAAGGCAGTCAGTCGCCTATTCCAACCTATCCCTCATTAAGTTTTTACTGGCAACAATATATTCATGGGGACAATCTAATATACATCTGTGTGTGGCTGTGTACATGTGTGTAATGCATACATCTGTTTGTCACACGTTCACTTGTCGCACGTATGCACGTGTAAGGTATAGCGCAGCCATTGGAGAATGATCGCCCTCGTTTGTCACTCCTTTCCATTTGACAGACACAGTGTGCTCATCTGCATTCAGCACCTGAGGCTGCGGATGCTTAATGCTGCCATTAAACTCATCTCAGACATAAAGTGCATCTGTGACTAAAGAGTGAGCACAAGCCAAGCTCCAGGCAGTGAATCTAATGGTGAATTCAGGTCTTTAGACACAGAAAAGGGAGAGAATATTAAACAAATGTATATGGCAAGGGTAACTCTGTGATTAACCTAATTGTCCTTTATGCTTTCCTTTGCACTCTGCGCTTGTTTTCCAAGAAATCTATGCAGTCTGCCTCTTTATTTAACCTTTGCTCCACTCCTGCCCCTCACTGACTAAGTATGTTTACCTTCTGAGACTGCCCACTTGTCCACTGCCTTGGTATCTGTGAGTATAATAATATTAATCCCATGCAGAAAGGCTGAGAACGTCCACACTAGCCTTTTTGTGGGATGTCAAAACTTCTTGCTGCTTGGAGAGATCTATTTAATATTGGTCCCATGAGTCACATTACATATTCCTGTTTCAGAGAACACTGCCAAGCCACATTGCCCAAAATGTTTATCACGTATCAAAGCCTTGAAATGATATTCCACTAAAGTACTTAATTTTTAGCAACCCTGCTATGAGTTCACAAGGTCCTCTATCAAAGTTTCATGCCAGTCCTTTGAGTTTAGATTGTCTAGCAAGGATTTCTTCTACTGTTTAACTGAATTATACTAGTGTGTTTCAAGTATTTAAAAGCCTGTTTGCAAAGCTAAATAATGAAAACTGATAAAAAGAAAACATGAATGCTAAAGGTGACAATAGATCACAGAAGCAACCACTGGTTGACTAAGTCTGAGCTGTTTTTTTTTTTCTTTTTTAATAAACTAAAATCAACAAATCCATGTTGAAAAATGCGAATTGCCCACCCAAGGGGAATTGTTATTTGAATTAATGTTCGTCTATTCTATTCATTACTTAAGGACATTATAAATCCGCGCTACTTATTCAAAAGCCACGATAATAAAGGACCAGAATTTCAATTACCTCTTAATGTGTTGTGGTTGTGTTTATTCAAGAAATCTCGCCCTCATTACATTTCACCTGACCCTGCAGCTACCAGCAGCTCAACTTGCAATAGATGAGGTGAGACCTGCAAAAAGAAACATTAGCGTCCACGGAAATCTACAGTATATCCAGCAGCAAGCATATGACACTGTATTCTTCGCTTAAGCTAATACTGTCGATCCATACTGTTGATCCAACAGTGTGACACTGAGTGTCACAATGTTATAAGATGCGTTATGAAAGTAGGCAGATCTGTACAATTAAACTGCAAATCTCCAGTTTGGGGTAAGGTTTTCAGTCAGATGCCACATACTACAAATAAATTCCTCTAATCCGGGATGTTAAAGACATGCACGCTCCTCATCAAGCAGCAAAATTATGCCGCATATTGATGTAGAGGGACGTTGGTGAGCAGGATATGAAGATGCAAATGTAAAAGTTGTTTATTTAAGACACTGGCCACCTAATTAGGTTTCATGTTACAATGACAGAGAGAGAAATCTTGCTTGGGTTGTGTTTATAATTAAATGTACGTTTACTGCATGAAGCAAAATTTACCAGTTCTAGGAAAACAGTTTTTGCTCTGTCAAAGTTTAAAATACGCCCACTGACTCCTCTAAAGCTCACTAATTAACACATTGGCTCTCATTTGTTTGATCCACACACAAACAGAAATGTAAAAACAAGATGTGGTTTTAACTGTTTCTTTTACAAACAGAGGTTTACCCCCCCCCCAAATCCAATACATCTGTTCAGCATCTGCGGATACACGTGGGTTGCCAGACATGGTCAGTGAGCACAGGTTATAGTTTGATCTCTGACCAAACCTGGCAACATCACTGAAATAGTGTCAGAATGAAGTGCATGAAACGCTCTCTGAATCGCAAATTAATGTTTTTATATTTCTGTAGGCTAGTTGTCTCGCTTGCTTCTAGTATTTCTCCTAAGATACAATAAACATATCTCGACTTGGCACACAGATATCAGATTGATGTTATCTAACTTGTGAAAAGAAATGATGCATCACGGCTACATCCTCAAAAGTTGAACTGTTCATTTAAACTGCCATGTACTTAGCCAAAAACAAATTCCAGTTACAACCCACTGACTAAAAAAAGCCAAATTTTCCTGATGACTGCATTTTTTCCAGCCTCTAGTTTGAGGTGATGCTGATGCTAGCTGCTACAGAAACTCTCAGCCAATTCTCATCTTGTGCGAAATATTTATTATTTGCTGAGTCTGCTTTTTTTGTTGTTGTCAACAGTAGAAGGAATGTGTTTGAGAAAGCAACAAGCAGGGTGAGAAACGTATCACAACATAATGCAAATTTTAGCATTTTGCTGCACATTTTCTTAGAATCTGGACTCTATTCTCAGCATGCTGTCTCAAAAATATATTCGAGATCAACATCTAAGAAAAAGGAAAACTAAAGACTCATGCCATGCCCTGCGATCTTTTAACAAAGAATAACAGTTAAAGTTACAGTTAACTTATATAATATCTTTGATTTTCTGGAACAGACTACTTGACAAAAAAAAAAAAAGCAATGGAAAGCAAAAGAACAAGTTGCCAATCTGATGTTTTTCTCTGTGTGACAAATCAGAACCGCAAGTTCTCAATCAAAGCAGAGGAGGGAAAAAAAAACCCAAAGCCAACACTCATTAGTCTCTCCATGTTGAACATTTATAAACCCAATAGAGTGATGAAAATCAGAAACTAAACAAGAGCAATGGACTAAAGTATGACAACAGATGCACCCTAACAAAACGTTTGACATGTTTAGCGGATTAAGCAGCTCTGAAAATTTAAATAAATAGCTTTCAGATTTTTCTCTGGAACTTCTGAAGAGAACGATGCTGAGCTGGTACAAGCAATCTGTGGGCACGGACTGTGAGAACAACAAAACCGTCGCCATAAAAAGAATGTGTCAGGAACAAAATAAGTGACAAATCTTCTTTGATACATTGTAAAACAGTCCAAAAAACCACAGATTAATACAAGATAGAAAATAGTGTTGTCACCGCTTGTTGGAATAACATTCAGCATCATTGTATACAAGATTGAACAGAGGAGGAGGGGAGTCTACTCTGTGTTCCCTCTGACTCCCACTGTATGCTGCATGTGTGTCTGAAAATCATGCTGCAGTACATTTTATGTGTCCCCAGCTTCACTCTGAGGCTCAGCTGGATTCTTTATGCTTGTCTATTTTTATAAATGTGCATGTGTGCATGCGAGTGAATGTTTGAAAGTAGACGCCTTTCTGTAGGAGGAGACGTGTGTGTTATTTCTGCTGACTATATTAAGTCACATGGGATTAGACAGTAACTTAGCTGATAGACTTTATGAGTCATATTAACATTAAACAAATTAGTTCCTCTGTGTATGTGTGTGTGTGTGTGAACAAAATCTATATAATCACAGATTACGTGTCTCTGCGGGAGACAACGGGGCCAAATGAGAGTACATCACTATGTACCATATCCACCCGTGACAAGGAGACAAGACGCCTTCTCTTTGCAGCTCAGCACTGCCTGAATATTAGCTGAGGAAAGCATGACAAGTATGACTTCAGTCCCTTTCTTTCCTCCTCCAACTACAAAATGAGGGTCACTCAATGCACAATTGTGGAAGCGACCTTGTATAGCCTGAGGCATGTGGTAGGATGCTGATAGTTTTTTTTGGGAGTGTACTTAGGTTGACTTGGCAGGTTTCAACGTCATGATGTAGACGCACACTTTGTGCATTTGGGTAATATAAAATAGAGGCAAAAAAACCTTGCAAGACATCTCTGACTTTTGTCACTGGAGAAAGCTGGATCTGTCCTCAAATGTTTCCATTTTTCAAATAAGGATGAATGTTATAGCTACTGTATATAAACACTACACATTAAGCTGTGTGGGAATTGAGACTTTCATGAGTGTGTGCTGCACATTGACAGACAAGGACACCTCTGAGTGTTTGCATGTCCTCTCCTTGGACTACCTGTCTGCTGCATAGTAATCACAAGCCATGACAAGAGAAAAAAAGGGGAAAAAAGAAAAGAGGAAGAGGAAAGTGAACAGGCAGACTGCCGTTTCCATGGCAACAGGCAAGCTATATCCCAACTGTCAAAATTTAATTTCCTCTGTGTCTTTTTCTATAGGAGAGACGGGGGAGAAGTCGAGAGCTTAACACAAAACAGACATTAGAATACATCACGCATACAAATATTCAGTGCTCACTGATCTAATATGCCCTCCGCCCGCCTCTCCCACCAACCACAGGCGCTGAGGCACACTCTTTATTGTATTATTGTTATACAGTGAAGATGAGCAATATTATGTAAGTGTTGCAACTGGTAAAAAGGGCTAAACATACAGAAGAGGGTTTTATGTGATAAAGCACAAGACTAAAAACTAATTATTTAGCCGATGCCAACATAATATTTTTGGCTCATCTACATTTAAATATGAACTTGCGAGCACAAAGGGGCAGCAGTCGAAGCTGACGTGTCAAAAGTTCCTTCGTGCTTAACACCACACAACTGTACAAAATACATCCGGTCCAAATCAGGATTTCTCTAAGAATTCAGAAAGCGTTCTTTTACTTAAGAGCTGCTGCAAAGCCGTTGTAAAGGAAACACAGCGCAAAAAAATCAAATTGTTACCTTGGAAATTATAATAGGCGCTTTCCACCGTCTCTGAATGTTTTTTTTTTTACAAAACGGCCCCAGAAACATCTATCTAAAATACTTTACATAGTTTTGTATTTATTTATAGTTTGTTTTTTTTATTCTTACCCATGTAGTTTTCTTATAACCAATGACTACGTGATACGGTGTCTGATTGATCTTGTTCACCAGCTACTGTGCACCATGTACAATGTGATGGACAGATTATTTTGGTCTTACATTCAAGTGAATATAAGACAAAGTACTAATGTTTCCTGTCTGCCTCTCCGCCTCTCCACATTTATGAACCCACAAAAATTAGGAACTAATATTTAGCACCCAATGTTTACTGCTACAGCTCTGTTATTGCAGCATTAATGTTAACAAAGTAAACATTTTAATGGCTGCCATCAAAACCATCCAACTGTCATACATCAAAGAGGGTGTGTGTGTGCGTGCACGTGTGTGTGTGCGTGCGCGTGTTTTTAGCAGATGTTCTGTGTAGCCTGTCAGACAGCCAGCAGTATCCTACAGCTGATACTCTCTCTGGACAGGCTGAATGACTGACAGGTGTGTGTGTGTGTCTGTGTGTCTGTGTGTGTGTGTGTGTGTGTGTGTGTGTGTGTGTGTGTGTGTGTGTGTGTGTGTGTGTGTGTGTGCATGTGTGTTTGTGTTTTCTTGTGTGTGAACAGAAGGGAGCTTGCTTTGCCTCCAGCAAATCAATGTCCCCTCGAGGGAATGTGGAACCTGAGACAAAGAGCGAGAGAGACCGGGAGAAAAAGAAAGACAGCGAGAGAGAAAGAGCAAGCCCTGGGCAAACACATTTTGCTCTCTTTCCCCTCTCCAGACTCAGCTTCTTCATTCACAGATTTTACACAATTTCCAGTAAAATGAGGGAAAATGTTCAGCAAGAA
Source organism: Nibea albiflora (assembly GCA_014281875.1). Lineage (NCBI taxonomy): Eukaryota > Metazoa > Chordata > Actinopteri > Sciaenidae > Nibea > Nibea albiflora. Next base: position 16,110,627 of record CM024801.1, read on the forward strand.
GAAATCAGTAAAGACGCTGAACTAGCACAGTGGGAAATTAACCCCTGCCAGCAGCTACATGTTCATCAGGGCAAGAAACCTAGACCTGAATCCATTATATAACTTGCCACAGAGTTGAAATGGATCAAAACATGTTGAACTGGCATGGATTCGCAATTCAATGTTTTTTTTTTTTTTAATATATATATTTAAGTTAACTATGAAATCAAAAGACAAGACAAGTCTGTCAAATCTATGCCTCAGTTGTGATTCTTTATCTTCAGCTGCATTTCCCATCCAGTCTCTTTTACTGTTTACTGAGGATACTCTGCGGCTCTGCACTTCAGCTACATAAACTGCTCCCTTGCTGTGGAGAAGTTAACTGAACACACACTTCCCCCTAAGCCCCCTATATCATATCACTGTCTGACTGGCAGTAGCAAACGCATTGTTAAATTGTGCGGTGCGTCTACAGCTTTGGAAGATTCAAGATTTAAGTACAAACCGTAAGGTTGTTATAACTGTGGCATATAAAAGAGGAACTAATTAGGTCATCACACAAGGATAAATATAAATTAAATGTGAATTTACAGCAAACATTTTTAGTCACATTAGCAGCGTGGCTCTGGTGATAAAAATGTGTTGGTGAGCTGGTCCAAACTAAAATACTATAGCTCATTAAATACTGGATGGATTCTTTCAGGTGTGGTTCACATATTTATGTCTTCACTGGGATGAATAATAACAACTTTGATGATGCACCGACACGTTAAAGATATCAGAATGTTAGCATTGTCACTGTTAGCATGCTCACTAAAAGACTACAAGAACCAATGTGCCCAAGTAGAGCTTCAAAGCAGGCTGTAGACAAAACTGTAGTCTTGTAAGAAGTTAAGTGATCTCAGAACAACACTAGCTACACAGCTCAGACCGTGTGCCCTCATCCATTCATTCCTTGCTTTGCTACAGGGATACTATTGCAATACAGGCTCTCTGATTGGATTGATTAGGAATTGATTGGATTGGATTATGCCAACCACAACGCTGCAGTCCAGCCAAACTCAATCAAACAGAAGGAGAGTGGTTTCAGACAAATGACATTTTAGCCTTGACCTTGAATACAAAAAGAAATAATACAAATATTTCTGTGTGTGTGTGTGTAAGTGTATCTATGTGGGCATGAATGGTCCTCCAGTGGTTTCAAAGCAAAGTGGAGAAATACGTTTAAATGAAACAACCAATGGACTACCTGACAAAAACCTTGGATGGGATGAAAAGGTTGACTCCCAACATGCACAATGCACTGACGCTGTCTAGACACAGAAAATGTCTCTCTGTTCAGTGAAACATTCAAAGAGTGTGAGAAGCTTGATAAAAGCTCTTCTCAGAAACATCTCAGCAGTGTAGTGTAAAACTTTCAACCTCTAGTTCAAAACCACTCACACAAGTTGACCCACACTGTCTCTGCAAACAAAGAAGATCATAGCTAGTTTATTCAGGGGAATACATTGGTAGACACATACTTTATTCTACAAGTGCAAGCAGATATAAAATAAATGTAACCAGGGAGTAGAAAGGAGCACTGAAAGGTAAAGTAATAATCATCTGCTGGCTTGTCAGACACACTACAGATACGACTGGTGATTCAACTACCTTTATTATGCACTGACTCCATAAAACCAAATAAGCCCTATCCACAGAGCCTCTGTGTGTGTGTTATTATGCATATTTGTGCAGATGTATGGATGTGCATGCATTCTTCTGTGTAGGCCCAGCAAGAATGTTCCTGAATCCTCAGTGTAGAGAAGAAACAAGTGGCCACATCAAATCAGATATGGAACCGTCCTTGGCAGCGGTACTCGTACGTACAAACAGAAACTCTAAGTGTTCTCTTTTAGCCCGTGGCTACTGTGTGAGAGAACAGAAAGACAGCTAGCATATTCATTCGAAGATAACTTATCTATTTATCCTCTGTCTTTACGTGCTGGAGTCTAGTCTCATCTCCAAGGGAGGGAAAGACGTAAAAGATGTTATGCGTTTCAAGATCACCAATTCGTAGAACAGACAATATCCTTGTCCCTGTCTCGAAAGTGGCAATGGACTGTGTGGGATGATGTTATATGGTGGCTATAATGTAATTAAGATATACTGCACAGAGGATAGATAGATTCCCCTGTGATCAAGAGAGTAAGTGCATCAAAACAAATCCTTGAACCACACGTTCCCTCACACGTTCTCTATTATGTCTAGCACATACACACACAAATACAAATACAAACAAATAGACACACAATCACATGTCCCCGTTTGCTTTGTAAGAGTCAAGACATCTCTGACTTTGCTTATATTAATCCAAATGTACATGTTTACCTCTGATTGGTTTCTTTCCCCGGGATGCGTTCTCCTGATGGCTCCATGGGGGAGGGAAACAGGTTGAGACAGGAGGCCAGGGACTGGCTGGAGTCTTCTCTGGACACTGTGCACACACCCAAACGCATATAGTCATTACATTAAGTTGAATTTCTAATCTCAGATGGCATCTATAATGAATCTAAATACCTAACATATTTTATTTCATATTAAAATAATATCAAAAATAATAACTCAAAGCTAACACTCTCCAACGTAAATTAGAGCTATAAAACACCAGCCATAGCTTATTAAAATTCAGTAGTGATAGTACCGTCATTACTCAAACCTATCAACTAGATTTACCACCGCACGGTTGTATGCCTCTGCCAACCAGTCAAGTTGTAGTTTATATCCATGTCTGTCCAGGCTTGTGACCTGCTCTATTATTTAGAGTCACTCTGACCCAGAAATATATTTTGGTAATGTCTTAAAATGTGCTTCTAGGTTAAAGTGACTCAGAATTATGCAGCAGGTCATATATGATTGATGTGTTGAAGACTTCAGTAAAAGTATCTTTGGTGAAATGGAATAACAACATTAACATGTATGATTTAAGTGAATATTCTCCAGGGAGAGACGCACTGCCTTCGCTTAGAGAAGAATACAGAGGACTGAGCTTCGTCACATGGTGCAACAATAATCACTTGAATCAATACCAAGTGTTCAATAGCAATGAAACCAATGAGCTTGTAGTGGACCACAAGAGGTGAAACAGTGAATCCCTCTTCACAGAGGTACGGAGAAGATTGATCCTTCAGTGTGTGCAACAGGCTCCTGCAGATCTTGTGATGGGGTGGTGGCATCAAGGACTGCTCTCAACAAGCTTAAGGCAGACCACCTCAGGCTAGTGATCCATCTGTGATTACAGTCTGTCTATTCTGACATGCAACAGGAGAGGTATCCCTCCTCTGTTGCTCTTCCTGAAGTTTCTTCCACTTCACATTAATAAATGGCGTTGTTCCTCATCCGGGTTGGGAGTCTAAAGATAGAAGGTGTTGTTTGCTGTACAGATTGTGAAGCCTCTTGGGGCAAATGTTTGATTTGTGATATGGGGATATATAAATAAAATTAATTTTTCTTAAGCTTTGTTGTTCGTGTTCTGCTGTATTTATAGTAGTGGCTCCATTTTGCTGCAAAGAAGCTACGTATTCAAAAAACGTGGATTTTTCACACATATATCTTCGACCCAGCAGCACAGAAGATCTATACTATCACCGTGGTTCCAAGATTAATGTCACCAATTCAGTATCCGACCAAATATGAAATATGGTCACAATATCCTCTTCTTTTGCTGGGTTATGGGATAGAATAACAGCCAGAAAAGAGTTTTTGCAGAGCAACATTATGTTACAGTGAAGTTGACCTTTCACCTTTTTGATTTAAAATGTCATCACATTTTATCCTATTAGACATTTGTGCGAAATGTTGTCGTACTTAGTGGATGACTTTTTGAGGTCTGGCCAAAAAGCACAGCAAGTTCACAGTGACCTTGACTTTTGACAGGCAAAATCTAATCAGTGCATTCTCGAGTCCAAGTGGACATTTGTGCCAAATTTGAAGAAATTCCCTCAGGCATTCCTGACATATTGCACTCATGAGAATGAGGCGAACGGACGAACAACCCGAAAAAACATAATGCCTCTGGCCACAGCCGTCGCCAGCGCGGAGGCATAAAGATATGTCTGCTTTTAATGGCACATTTGACAGGGCAGTGTGGAAGAGCCAGGAATAAAAGTTGGTGGTGAAGATGAACACTGTTGGCCATAAATTGCTGAGAAGCTGCTTGCTTTTTAATAAAGGCTTCAACAAGCCACCTGAGAGGTAAAAATAAGGAATGTGTGTGTGTGTGTGTGTGGCACGGGTGTGTGTCTGTGCGTCTACATGTGCATGTATCCGTCGTTCTGGTCTGCTTTGTGCGTACTGCATGAACATGTGTGTGCAGGTGTGCATGTTTGTGTGTGTATGTATTCAAATTAGAGAACCTTACTCTTCCATCGCCAGCACAAAGTCTTAGTCCCTTGACTTTATGAGAACAATTCATCAAACCTTTAATTTCATGCTACAGTCTGCAAACCATTAGGTCTAATGACTAAGCATGCAAACTTGTGTGTTAGTGTGTGTATTAATGATGGTGCCTCCTTTAGTTAGAGAGGTTTTAAATCTCTCTCTCTCTCACTCTGTGCGTGTGTGTGTGTGTGTGTGCGCGCACGCGCTCAGTTCAAAACCACCCTCCCTCCCAAAACTCCCCAACCCCCATAAGCACAGGAAATTCAGTTTATTAGGGCTGAAGCTCCTGTTATAGTCTTAACTCCACAGTGCTTCTGAGCATTTTACTTTATTTGACTGCAACTGTAATATTCTGTGAGTACACCTGGGACTTCAATGTAGCCTGAAGATACAGTAGATAAATCTAACCTCGCATTTATATGTAATTTGACTCTGGGACATGTTAGATAAAAGCTGAAGCTAGACATGTGCACGCACACACATGAGAGTCAAGATGAGGGCATGTGTGTCCAGTCAGTGTAAATGTATAATTATAAACTGTCCATGCCTGTCTACATTGTGTGCCTTTGATGTTTGACATTATTAATATGAACGAACCATTTGCAATCTGCGTTCACTACAAACATAATCAACGCTGACATGATTAAATAAGAATTTTTTCACTTCACACGTCTACTCACAACAGAGAGCCACAAGACACAAACAAGCCATGCGTTAACACGTGAATGAATGGTTAAAGTCGGCTGTCACACTCGTTCACTATAGCAATATCCTTATGTGTTGTATGAAAGGAAGTTGGGGTGACTGAGTGTGGCGCTTCATGCTGCACTGTGACAGAGCGCAAGCAATAATTCTCTGACAGCCACTTTTCAACCACGAGGCATGTCAGGAGGAGTGTGACTGAAATGCCAAAACAACAAAGGAGATAAATCACCGTAAATGAGGCAGCTACATCAAAGTTGTAGCATATGTTAAAAGAACCAGGCAGGAGTTCTGGTTTCATGTTTTGAGGTGACGGAATAGAGGTGGCTTAATGAGGAAAAAAGAGAGACAGACAACAGCACGAGAGACAGGAAAAGGGGGGAGGGGGGGGTGAAGTGAAAGACGGAAAAGAGAATTAGTGACAATGAGAGAATATGAGCAGACATAGAAGGAGGGATAGGTAAAAGGCAAGAGTTTGTACGTGACAGATTCTCTCTTGATTTGAATGCTTAGTTTCTAAGAACACTTAGCCTTATTCCACGGAAACTTTAAGCCTATACCTACAGTGTAGCAGTACCTACAACAAAGTAAGTACTGATACATAAGAATTCAGACAGATGCAGAAAAAACAGCTTGTTTGTCAGTTGAAGGTCCAGTGTGTAAGATTTAAGGCGATCTATTAACAGAGTTAATGGAATATAACACGTATAACTATGTTTTTAATTAGTGTACATTAATAGTTACCTTACAATGAACCTTTTTTCATTTCAGTACCCATGGGTGAAACGCTGTGTTTCTACAGTAGCTCAAAGTGAACACACACCTTGTGTTTTTCATCTATTTCACTGCTTCAGTTTCCTTTACATCCTCAGAAGTGGACGGTGTGGCAACGTGGTTGCAATCGCCAAACTATACACTGAATGAGCCTTAAGTGTGGGAAAAAAAGAGAGCTGTTCTACCATCTGCATCATCTTCAAGCCTGTTGTGTGCCTCTTAACATTCAGACTTTAAGTGTTATGAAGTTAAAAATGTACCGTGTCGATGTCGTTGATCGTCAGAGAGGTCCAGGTCCAACATGAGATCATCTTCATCAAGCTCGGAGGAACCCAGGTTGTTTAGAACATCCTGCAGGGAAAAAACACAACCCAAAAACTTAAAACAAACAGTATACGATGATGTATTCATAATACAGGTAATGGAATTAAACCTTTGGTCTAAACACATTAAAAATTATTATGCTTTAATACTGCTGTCATTAATACCCAACACGTTCGGCAAACACATATCATAACAAGTCTTATGTTCATTTTTAGAAACTGTGAGGTGGCTGGAGCAGAAGCTCGATCCTACACTACTATCACATCCACACTTGCACGTACAAAATCAACTATAGAGACTAGTGTTGCCAACTTGGCGACTTTTTCACGAGTTTTAGTGATTTTTCAGGCCACCTAACTTCTAAAAAACTACCACAAATTTAGTGACTTATTCAGACCATCAGAGAAAAGGACAATTAAAAGTGATTGTGGCCAAAAACCTCGGGTCATTTTAAGTATTAATTCAGATAGAAGTGCATTGAACAACTAGGAGAACTTCCATGGTGGACACGGCGGATTGAATCAATTAAGTGATGCATTATTAAAATATATTTATACTGTAGAATGACCAAAAAAAAAAAAAAACTCTTTGGGATAATGGATAAGTCTGGGACAGTTCAAAGTCGAATTCGGAACAGCTGCAGGACAGCAAAGAAAAATTATTTTAATTTCAAAGTCCTGAATCCAAATGATGCAGATACCAGAAAAAACAACCAGAATGAATTTTATCAACATTAGAAATAATATCAATGTTATTTAGTTAAGAGATGTGTGTTCGGATGTTATTAGGTATCAGGATTTTTTTTCCACTTAGCCTGCGCTTAATGAACTATTTAGTGGCTCCTCACTTTATCCAAGCTCACAGAAACGTACTGCTATCCTGCGATGTGGGGATCATTAGGGTTCAGTTTGAGAAACCAATGAATGTGCTAAATGAGGCTATAGTTTGGGGGAACATCTGTCAACATTTCCCGTGCTTCTTAAGCAAAGAATACCTGCTGCACAAGAAAAACTTTGAAAATCTCCATTAATTCGCTCTGCTCTCTCCAACACAAATAGAGCAAGGCCATTACTTAGTCATGTGATTTTCTAAACTGTATTCACAATCCAAGCTTTCAAAAGCATCCGTCTCATGTCATTAACTTGATTTTGTCGGTTCTAAATTTAATCTAAGAAAATGCACCATTTTTTCTTCTATCTTACAGAGAACAGGATGTTCTTTGCCAATACTACACAGCTAACAGCACTGATATGCTTTCTCAGAAGAAAAAAAAAAATCATCTGCAGGAGCATTGTGAGCACTGCTTGACTTTTTCCTTTAAGGCTATAAATCAAACTATGCTAATGCCTCTGCACTCTAATACCAGGGTAGCATGTACTGTACAGTAGCATATTCTTTAGCCTGTAGAAAGAAGACAAAAGCGAAAACATCCTCTCACAATAGAGGGGTAAGCACAGATTTAGAGTAAACATTTACAGTACTCGACATGAGCTTACGAGAAAGATGACAAATCCAACTAAATTCAAAGCAGGACAAGAAACACAATAAACACAAATTTAAAATAAGGTATAACAATTAAACTGCAAGTACGTTTGGTACCTGAGTTATGAAAAACCCAGTGCCAGATAAATCCCCCAGTTGGCCTCATATCAAAGCCAGAGGTGTCTCACCTGTGTGCCCCTGCCTACCTCCTCCCACTGTTCAAACTGCATTAACTGAACCAATGAGTGAGAAATGAGTGTGACCGCTCTTAAACAAAACAAAGAGAGATGTATGCTGTGAGCTGTGGATGCATTTTATTTCATGAAAGACCTTCATATCTAAAAATATATAAATAAACTCAGCTAATGTAGTTTAAATGTTAGAAATTGCTGATAAGATGTCCCCAATCCGTTATCCATACGAGTATGGGGAGTCACGTTTCACCATTTCATGCCCACCACAAAATCTTCATTTGTAATCTTGCAGTAAATGCTCCCATGATCTTGGAATTATTATGAGATTATAATGATGCATGATGCTGCTGCTGATTCAGTTACATTTCAAAAGTCAATGCTGCCATCTGATGGTCAGTGAAGGGAAATCCACAGCATAAAATAAATTGGCATAATTAAGAGTGGCAAATTCATTTTTTAAAAAACAGCCTTGGATACGAGAAATGCTATAAGCTACATATAAATAAATGTAGCGGGGAACTAAATTGGTAAAAATAAGACACAGATCAGAATAAAAGTTGCTGCAGATCACTGGTAATGTTCATGTCCATCAACAGCACTCTTTGTCCTTGGATGAACATTTTCATTTAATAACAAACTGCCAACATAAGCTTTCCTGTTATCATCGGCACGTTCCTTTTTAATTACAAAGGGACATGGCAATATCATGGTAAAATAATATTTGCAGATGATTCTGCATATCTGATTTAAACAGTATACAGTGTGGGTGCACTATACTGTAAGACCGTGGACAAATACAGGTAATAATGAGCACCACAAAGCACTCTTTGTACAGTAAACTGAATTATCCTGATGCAGCAAATCTCCCCAGCCTGATAACCCCACAAGGCCAAAAGAACTAATTATTCATTATGAATAGAGCCTTGACCTAGTTCTCAACACATTTATTACCTGCAACAACGTTTTAGACAAGGTTTTCAAAATGATAATAAGTGGGCGATGCTTAGTCCTGGCTTTCAGAGCACTTAATATTGGTTGAAAGACCTTGTTTGCACTTTTGTGCACACAAAATGAAAAACTTGAACCAAAGAGAAATATCAAGAGCCAAAGACAAATATGTGGCAGTCTCATGGAGGATCTGCAGATGCATCCCAAAGTCCTCTAACCAACTCTGTTCAGCTCCTAACACCGTTGTTTGGACATAAACAACCACGCAGCCGCACAATGCATTGATCTCCTCCCATCTGAATACATAATCGATGCTGAGCGACATGCCTAACTATTCACACCTTTGTCCATTTGTGTGTGTGTGTGTGCCTGTGTGTGTGAGACAGAGATTTTTCAAACAGCTAAATCAATGTTCTCCAAGGCCATACCTATGTGAAGCCATTGTGGTCTACGCACGAACATGTATACTACTGCTTTTTCAGTGCAATAAACATCAGAAAAAGGCCAGAATGCATTTCAGTGTAATGCAATCGAACAGAAGACCTCATTTCAGGCATTAAAGCTAATAGCTAAAAGGTATTGAAAAAGAAATGAAGACCCATACCGTGTGATACTACTGCACACAGACTTCATTTGAAGCTAAATTACCCATTTTAATGTGGCCCTCTAACCACAGAAATGTGTTAATATGATTTTACAACCCAGAGATGTCACCTTTTTACCTCGCTCATGTGATTTGAGTGAGTATAATCCTTGAGTTAATAGAGATAATATCAGATTCGTGTCTCATTAAAGAATGGCTCCATCTCTTAACTGCCAAGCCAAATGACATCCAAAACAGCGATGAGACGACGCAAGAGGTTCTTTTCATCCATTAAAAGCCACTGGTTTCTGTTCACACTCTGTGGAAATCATATAGTCTATGGAAATTACATTTATTCAGTGGCTTTAGGGTGGTAAATGCATTAAGATCAAGGGAGAGAGATTTGGCTTTGCAGCCAGGTACTATGGCTTCTAGCGATGGGAAATATACGGACTAACAAATTACTTTCATTCTGTCTGAGCAGACACTTCACAGCCAGTTGTGTTTACAATGCGCCTGCGGGAATAGAGGATTGAATGTCCAGTCATATCGTAAATCTGTTTGTTGAGTGAAAAAGAACTGATTTTTACCCACACTCACCTGACATTTGGTTTTTCAGCTATCAATACGGGGTAATCACTCATCCCAGGGTAAAGCCAACATCCTTTTTGCACTCAACAAGCAATGCCATTTAAAATCTAAGAGAGACAAATATTCACAGTGTTTTATACTCAGGTGGATATTCTAATTCAGGATTCCTAGCACATACCGTATTGTAAAGGCTTTATGTGAATGTGTTATGACTAACGCTGCTCTGCTGAGTCATAACTTCAACAGAGGTATCTACGTTTCCTACTTGTGCAATGAGTAGTCTTGACGTGAAAATGATTTTTAGAAGATTAAGCACTCAGCAAGGACATATTCTAAAGACATCTGCAAGTCTATTGACCTAATGTACAGCAGACATTTTGATATGACAGAGAAGGACAGGCATATGTGTGAATATTAACATGTTTCATAATAACAGTTTCCCAGCTCTGGCATTGTGCATGCCTGATCGGAAGAATGGCTTAAGGTGCGGTCAGATTCTTTGCTCCGTATTTACTTCTAAGCAGAACAGGGCGAGACGTATTCACTTCCAGCTGCAAACTGACCCACCGTTTTTGCATTGAACTTTGACCTGAGTAGAGTGGTTAGGTTAACAGACGGCAAGCCAGTTATCAAGGGGTGTGTGTGTGGTGTGTGTGTGTGTGTGTGTGTGTGTGTGTGTGTGTGTGTGTGTGTGTGTGTGTGTGTGTGTGTGTGTGTGTGTGTGTGATTGAGCTCTCGTTTCAGAATATATTGATTATATTCTCGTTTTACAAATGCACAGCGAAATACCGAAGCATCAGAGACGGAGGGGTGAGTACAAAGACAGTTAGAGGAATGAAAGACAGTGAAGTGTTTAATGAGAAGCTGTATTATTGACTGCTTTTGTTAGCCTGCTTATCCTGCTTCCTCAGTTTGTGATTAGAATCTTACCCATGACGTTTCCTGTTTTGACTCCTTTTGCCGCAACACGCAAGAAGAAGTTTTCCTGCCAAAATACAACCTCGGAAAGCACTTTGACTCAACACTGACAAACTGCCTGACGAGTCAAAACATCTGCCGTGTATTGTTGCTTAGGATGGTCTATGTATATTATAAGGCAAAGTACAATAACACATCTTGAGCAGTAGTAGTACTATATATTTAACTAAACAGACCCTTAACTTTACCATACCAAGGTACTTCATATTACAAGCTTACAATTAGACTGGAAGAATTTCATGCCAGCCAATTTGATAGCTTACTCTGAGTCATTTTTAAATAAAACAAGAGGAAAAAGTACTCTGAAAAAAAGCTTTTTAAAGTCTTTAGCCACATTCCTGTGGATGAAAAGTTTAGTGGATTAAGAGAAACATTTTTTAAATCTTGTTTCTACGGCAGAGGTTGTCAGTTCCAATCCTCGAGGGTTGGAGTCCTGCAGACTCTTGTTCCTCTCTCATAGCTAATAAGCCTCTAATTGACTATTAACTCCATTCTTCTCAGGTACATTTACATTTGTATTATCCTGCACACTGTTCCGATTCACACATTTAGAAGTTATCTTGACATAATCACCGTGAAATATTAAACGTAATGAGTCAGATAAGAGCATTTACCCCCACAATGCATGAATGTATGTGAACCTGCTGGTTTTCCCATAACAGAAACAGTCCATAGCATACAAGAAGTGTTTTAAGTTCCTTCGTAATATGCAAATGAAGGCAGCATGATGTATATTGTTTATGAGATACTCCAGTACTCAGTTGTTTACCACAATAATGTTGCAATTCACTGAATTTCTGAATTTAAATTCACCATCTATTCACATAATAAAACTACTATTACTGTTTATTTTACAACATTTTTGCTTGGCCATTGGTGCCAATAACTATAAATGGTTATGCGTTAGTCATGGGACAAATGAAGATTTTTTCTCCATCTACCACTTCTTTCAAGGCTACTGTGTGACCACTTTGCATTCAGAAACCTTGCCTCGGAGAAAATGAGTTGAAATTTGATTTGATTTTATGCGTGCATGATAATTATGACTGCTTTTATACGACGTCTCTGGGCCAAGTGAGCATTCAATATCTATATTTGCAAACATCTTTATTGGTTTTCATTTGAAAAATCAGCCGTCTGGTTAAGGTTATTACAAATTCGGTCAGGAAGGGGACGTGAATCCTTATCTGTTGTGTGATTAATACAAGTGCCACTTGTGATATCTAGCCTTTACAAGGAAGCAATCAAACTGGAGGATATGAAAACAAGAGGCACTAGGCATTACAACCCTGTCTAGCAAGCAAACTGCAAAGCAAATGTTGATATGCATAAGTAACGTTCAAAGTAAAGTGGATTGCTGTTGAACAAGTCAGCCTCAGATGCCAATCAAACTACAAATAAAAGTGCATGTTCAAAGTTGCTCTTGCTTGGCTCAGTGATTACTTCCAATTCCAGTTAACAAAAAAGGAATATCTGAAGATTTTCTCCTCTCTTATCTCAGTCAGTCTGCCTCAATATTATCACAGCTGTCAATGAGAAACCTATGAGCAACAAACACTGCATATGCCAGTAAATAACTTTCTAACAGAGTGCAAAAGGGGTATGAGAATAACAATAACAACTGGAATGAGATCAGTAAGCAGCACAGGCAAACGCAGCCTTGCTTTGCTTCACAGAGGTACCTCACAGTTTATTTCCGTGAATTCAACAAATTTATCACCACAAACCGAATCTTTGTTTGCTTTATGATAATTATATTCTGCCTGTGCTGTAATGACACAGCAACAATAAAGCATATCCACCCGGCATACTGTTTAGTGCGCTGTGTTTTGCCTTGCGCGGGTGCCATGTCCCACAGGCCTCCTTATCACCCATACACAACAGTCACAGCCACAGTGTATATGCATAAACAATGAGCAGACGGTACATTCCTTTTAGTCATAACCTCAGTAGCTCTACCTGAGAAGGTTATTGTTTGCATACTGTGGCACTGTTTGTTGTAAACATACTGAAGCAATGGCACAGTGCAAATGCTCAGGTGTCTAAATCCAGACCTTTTTGCAACCCTACAAAGTTTTATGAAGCCAACAGAAAAAGCAGAAGTGGTAGTCCATAATTTAATATATACACTCCTGCTCCTGTTCTTTATGATTTAGGCCCCCAAAGAAGGCTTCATAGGAGAGATTACTCAAAGTTTGATAAAGGCTAAAGAACACAGCAGCGTGCAGTGTGTATCTCTGCCCTTTTTAATTTTTTAGTAAAAGCCTATACACCTTGGTAAAATAAATGTGATTGGCTGGCTTCCTCGTGTGTGTTTATACACAACAGGGCTGTAGCCTTTCCCCCAAAAACAAATGAGGATCTACTGTAGCAACAGCATGCATCAACAAAGACGGGCGCAGGGTTTGTCAGACAAACCCAACAGATGACTGAAGAAGTACACTTCACACTCGTGTTGAACTTACTGTCAGGGCGTTGCCATAAACAGCTTTATAGGAAAGAAACCTAGACTTTTATCGCATGTTCATGATCTGAGCTGAGCTGCTGAATGTCTCTTCTGCGTGACACATTAAGACCCGAGGTGTCACTTAGTTATGGCAAAGTCAATACAGCTCTGTTGAATACCATGTGTGACATTTCTCCCTTAACATTCCTTTAAATAAGAATGAGTTTACGTGAATTCGATATTCGAAGATAATCAGGATCCCAAATTTACTTTTGCTTATGAAAAGGCAAAATAAACCCTTTCAGCAAATACATGGAAATATCTCTATTTTTCTGTTTTGTAATTCAAAGTTGCTGCAAAGCACCGTCAAGTGCACTGTAGTCTGTTTTATCCAGAGTCTACTGGGACAATTTGGCATTTTCATGGCCAGAGGCATGGGTAGCAGCTGGTTACAATTGTGGCCAATAACATCCGCTCTTTTTATCTCTCTTTTAAAGCAGGGCTCTTCCTGTAACTCAGTAATGATTTAGTCATCGAGTAGCAAGTTTTCCTATCCTATTGTCCTGGATACGCAAAGACGGAAGTGTCAGTACACAGCTACGGGAAGGCAGTGTCTCTTCTTAAGTTGGATTCAGGCTTGCAGACATATTAAATATCTGGTATCTCCGCACCTCACCAGCAGCACACACTGTTCACTGCCGTGTGTAAACTTGTGTAAAATATTCCAGTCACTTTACGATTAAGAGGATTGTAAAACAGAAATTAAAAGTGTGTTATGAATATTGAGATGTTAGCAGAAACAAAGTTGACTTAACTATGCTGTTTGCTGTGAATGTTTGCGAAGCTAACATTGCACATTCAAAGAAGAAACCGAAAAAGGGGAGTAGTTCAATCCTCACTTCAAAGGCACACAAGATAACTGATAAAAAGCACACGCAAGCAGACGCAGTTCAAGACTTACCAGACTTCCCAGTTTGGATGAGGAGGAGTTGTTTCTGTGTTTGAGCAGACCACCTCCCTCCATGCCCGGGGCATCTCTGTGGTTTCCATGGATACGAGGCCCACCAGCCCCCTCAGACGAGGACCGCAGACGCCTTTCCATCCGCATCACCTCATGATACGGACTGACACTGCTACACAGAGAGGCTGGAGGAGAGAAGGACGTAAAGAGAAGCAGAACGTCAGGCAGACATAAAGAATCACAGGCGGATCCGTCTTAACAGTGATTCCGCAAGCAGAGACATAATCATCACTTTATTAAATTTCCAATTGGTAGCAGTCGGCCCCACTTCCTGTAAGAAATGTGTGTTTTCTTTTCATTAGATTTAACGACAAAGCAGTTCTTTGTTATTCAGGGTTTTAAATGAAGTTTAATCTCCCTGTTATGAAGCTCTCCAGCCACATTGCTTTTAGTCCAAAGATATTTATGCCAGTTTTGTAATAATCACACATGCTCCGAGTTTGACTAAGCTTGCTGCATAACAATAAATCTACAGAACAAATTAGTTTTCAGGGGCAATACTCTTCAGTCAGACAAACAGAAGATTGCTATAATTACTCTGTTTTGATCTACTAATGCATAGATATGAAAACAGACTCTCTCGTTGAGCAAAAGCAAAACATAAACATAAATAAAACATTTGTACACCATTTCATATCAGCCTCTTTCTCTGTGAGGGTCTCTCATTTTCTAGAGCTTTAGACCATTTCAACCAGAAAGGACAATCAGACCTAGAGTACATGTGAGGCCACATACCAGAGAAAAGAAATATTATAGTTGAACAAACAAGCTCACACTGGTATCACTGTAGTCCCTGCAAGCGTGTACTGCAACACACTGTGTCTGTGGGAGTCTGCGTGTGTGTGTGTTGTGTCACAATCCCACAATAGGCCATTGATACCGCACTAAGTGACTGCTGGCAGATGATGCTGCAATCATGCCAACTTTAAAAAGCACAACAGCACACCTCATACATCAAGGTACACCAAGTCACAGCACAGTCTCTTATATAACACAAATATTGAAGATTAAACCAAGTGTAAAAATCTCAGCCAGAATTTTATGTTTTATGGTGTCTGATCAAAGTCTGCCATGATGTAAACAATCGATGGCAAACAGAGCGATGGGCTGCGGATTTAGAAAGATATTTTGTTACCAGAGACGGTCTGGCTACAAAAACTCTTCTGCAATATGTTGCAGCAGCTTGAGGGAGAAGAGAGGAGGATAGTGACAAATCGTCTTTGGTCAAGGGATACATTTTCAGTATGACACACACTCTTTCAACGCTGTCAACCCACAACGGGCACTGATTTATTAGACGGGAGCTTTTTCTCAGATTAACTGTCTGAGGTGCTGCGACTAGAAGGAGTGACAGCTACAAGAGGTTAGTTTTAAGGCCATCTCTTGTAATATCTGAAATATTTATTTGTATTACAAAGAATATAAAATCTAAAGTAGTTTTCAAGCATCAAGTGGAAACAAACTGAATGAGACGTGAATATAATAATACTTTGAATATGATTAGCCACATGTTTCCTCGGGCAATCTGTTTGAGAGGCGTGGTAATGAAGTCTCAAATATTTTTATTTGCTATGTTGTTCAGACATATTCACTTGTTCAGTCATGTTTAAGGGGGCAATAAATCCACCCAACGCTCAAGGAGCAGGAGTAAGGCATCACTTCAAGCACCTAATAAATGCTTACTGTGATCAAACTCATCAATCAATCACTAATTACTAAAAATGAAACACTGTGCAGAGTTTTTTTTACTGTCATTGTTGATCTTTGATATATTTATTACTTCATTTACTTTATATAAAACCCTCAGGAAAACATCAACATGTCCTCCAAAACAGTGAATGGAATACAAACTATACAGATGTATCTAAGCCGCTGAAGTCAGTGTATCGTACTAGCAAGCCACAGGCTGCATATACAGCATCAGTTTGTGCCCGAACATGTCATCACTTCACTGCATGCAAGACGTCAATACCATTGCTGCCTTTGAGATAACATACCCGCTCAACTACTTTTTCGTGGAGCCCTCATCGCAGAGCAATGTCAAAACAAGCATGGAAGGCAAGTTTGTGTCTGTCTCTGTGTCTCCAGTTATTATGAGGGAGCAACCCTAGCCTGTAACTCCAACTGTGTACGAGTGTGTGATATTGTCTGTGTGTGGCTGTCTATGCAAATCTGTGATTCAGGTTTCGTACCTGCATGTGGTTTCCTCAAGTGAGAGGACCTGGGTTCATGGCAGCCACAGAAGCTTCCTCTTTCTTGAAAAGAGAGCGTGTGTCTTGCCCTCCTTTCCGATTGCTCCGGGTTAGAGTGGCAACCCTCGCTGCGTACCACACACGCCTCGCTCTCACTCGTGGTCTCTGTTTGATAACCTGTCTTCCTCTCCTCCACCAACTCCTTCCTCTGCTCTGCTGACACCTCTTCCTTTGCTTCCTTTCTCTCCTCCTCCCTCTCCTTCCTCTCTTCCAGTGATTGTTCCTGCAGAGGTAGGCAGGGTACAGCTGTCTCGGGCTCAGAGAGTGAAATGGCAGTCTCATAGTCTGTGTTGTTGGCTGTGCTGGTGTCAGGGAGTAAAGGTTTTTCAGTGCTGGACTCGGCTGGAGTGAAGAAAACCTGAGGAGAGAGCGTAGAAACAGACCAATAGCATAAAATGTTACATTCAAATACAGGAACTGTGAACTCCAATGAGGCAAAAAGCAGTTTACAGAAAAAAGAAACCACTTCAGCACTCATTTAGTAGATGGATATTTATGTCCTCAGGCAGTAGTGTGCATGTTTAGACAACACATTTATACAGTATTTACTCTTCAATGGCATAAGTACAGAGCTTTTTATTTGCAACTGTTAAGACTGGGTAAATGCTTCCCTCTCCCGGGTCCGCTCCTCTACCACGAAATAAAATAGAATAAATTCTTTAAAGAAGGAAAAGTTGAGAGCACAAAGGTGTGAAATGTGGAGAGCAGTTTGCAGACATCCGTAGGTTTTCTTTTTCATGCCTTAGCTCTTTCAATAAAAATGACTTTTCATGCCCAGTGCTCAATTTTTATGCCACATTTCACAGGTTCCTGGTAGTCATAAATATTCCTCTATACGGTTTTTGTTCTTGACATCCAAGGGCACGTGTGGTTGTGTTGAAGCACTAATATTGCCATCTTTTTATAAATAAATCCTTATTTGTTCAGACACTTGGCTATGCTTGTAAATATTTTTGAATCTTTGACTAAAAGCAATCTTTTGAAACATTCTGTATGTTTGACTGACCCGTTTGATTCAAAAGGATCTTGGATTATTCAGAAATACAGAGTAAAGAGTGTAAAACAAGCCACCTGGGAGGTAGAGACAGCAACGCTGAAGTTCTCTGGAGCAGGTGGAGGGTCAGGTGGAGCTGTGTCAGCCGACAGCCCAGGCACAGAGACAGGTTCTGGCCCTAAACCAGATCCAGGGCTGGGAGCTGGCAGGGCATCCACCTCAGACACAGAATCCTCTGTGATGGGGATGAACTCCGAAGGGGTGATGGCTGTAGTTTGGTCTTCTGATATCATTGGGGACTGAAGTGAGCTCTCACCAGTGGCACCAAGCAGCTCGCCTGGCCATGACCCTGGGGTGAGCCCTCCTTCCCCTGGCGTGAGCCCTCCTTCCCCGGGCGTGACGGTAGCGGAGCTTGGAGGTTCAAGCTTCACTTCTGGAGGTCTGTGGTGATCAGACGTGCGGGAGAAGCGGTGGTGAGCTGAGAAAGATTTGGGTAGCAGCTGTTTCTTGTGGCGTGATGACCGTTTGTTGTTATTACTGGCACCGCTGTAGTCATCGAGGAACCCGGAGTCATCACCCTCATTGGCCCCCGAGCCACTGATGCAGTTTATGAACACATTTCGATTGGTTGTGGAGGAGGAAGAGGACGCCTTGTCGAAATCCTCGGTCTGAGAGCGTGTGATTTTCTTCTTGTGGCTGCCGAACCCGAATGAGTGGCGTGACTTGGGGCGTCCACCGCCGTCACCGAACCCTGTGGACAACGATGTTGTTATCGCCTGCTGGTTATTTCCATTTGTGTCAGTGCCCTGTGTCAGTGGAGGTGTGAGGTTCAGGTTTATGGGCTGGACACGTGGCTCACTGTTCCGTTTGGCTGCGAAACTGAGAGATGGAGCGCGGAAAAGGCTCCGGCGTTTCCCGGTACTGCCAGAGCTGGAGTTGGTGCTGGAAGGCGACGAGCTGTGGACGCCATTTCCCACCCCGCCTGAAGACGGAGAGGAGGGCAGAGACTCCTGCCTCTTACTGTTGCTGCGGCGGAAGATCGGCAGGCGGGACACGAGTGTGGAACGGCGTGTGCCTGATTCACCCATCTAGACGCTGAGGCAGAGGGGAATTCTGAGGGAACAAACACAAAAAAAAAAATTTAATATGCCTCCACAAAAACCTGGACAATAAGATAGATAGATACTTAGCTGACATTCACAACTTCAAGGTTCATATATTTGTCCTTCTACAGCACAAGGTTGCACAACAACACTCAAGTGGTAGTCTATGCTACACAAGAAAAAATATATTTTATGGTGGAGCACAGCGGATGAGCTGCTGCCCTGTAGACTGGTGGTATGGCAGCAGGTACTTCTTTATCACTTGTCAGACAGCCGCCGGATGAACAGGCTGTTGCTGGGGTGGGTGTTGTCTTTTAATATCCTTTGGGGTCTGTGCCTGCACCTCACTTCGATGCTATCACCGATGCTCAGTAGATGGGCACAGACAATGTTTTGGGTGGTTTTATTAAGAGCCTACTGCAGCGCCCTCTTATCCTGGGCCACCATTCCAATGTATAAGGTGTCCAGTCAGGATGTTTTCTATCACTGCTCTTTAAAAGCAGACAAGAACTTGGCAAGGGGATTTGGCTTTCTTAAGTTTCCTTAGGAAATAGAGCTGTTTCTGACCTTGTTAACTACGGTGCTGTGATGCTGATTCCCAGGAACCTAAAACCTGCCTTCACTGATCGTGTCTTAACCTCCTTTTTTCCAAAATCAAAGATCAGCTCCTGGTTTTGCTAATGTTGACTTTGAACACGCAATATTTTCTCATGTATGGCAGGTAAGAAATATCAAATAAAGTTATATTTGACCCTTTTTCACATTCACTAACCCTCTAAGCAAATGCTGGACAAATGGAAGAGCACGTCATACTTCAATGTTTAATAAAAACACAAGGAGCTTCAGCAAACAGACTGGATGGAGAAATCTCACAGTGACACATCGAGGGATCACATTTCCCACACACTGAATGCGTCAAAACAAGTTACTGCTGCATGTTTCCCGTGCAGATGCTTCAGTTGCGAACGGTGTCATATGTGATAGATTCTCGCTCTTCAGGCATTTATAATACATGCGTAAACAAAAACAGTGATGTTTACCCTGTTGCTGCTAGACTATCTTCCTGTGAATTTTCTCTGATGAAAACATTTCAAAACACAGCTGTGTAAGAAATGTAAGAAAAAAGCAAAACAAACTCAATTTTCTTCCATAGATGTGAAGTGGTTATCAACTCTGAAAATAGCCAGCGGCGTTAAAGATACTTGGCTGACGTGCAGTTCTGTTTCTGGTACATCCGTACATGATAGGAATAAAGATAGCGCTAATGCTACCACGAGGAAGCGAAAGGTCACAGAAGCTCTATTTGTCAAGTAGTAGGCCTACTTTGAACCCAAAACCTCCCTGTCATCTGATATACATTATTATCACTATAAAAAAGGACACCATCGTCCCTTTTTTAGATTTACTGATGAGGTAAAACAACATGATCAGAACCAAAACACAAAATTCAACCAGGCACACAGAGTGTATGCTACAAATGTTGTATGTTATGACTGACATCATATCAGTGGCTCAGCAAGGAATATTAACCGTCCACCTTTGCAGTGGCGCTGTGTGTCTGTGTGTGTGAGAGTAAAACTGTTGTGCCTCATGTAATCTTCGCTTACAAAACTCTTTCTACAATTTAGCAATTAGCAATCATCTTAGTAAACACGGTAAGCAGGACTATTGCCTCAAAACTAACCAAAGTTAGCCACTGAGTCGCAGATTAAAAGGGAGTCACCAAATGTGGTGAATACTCACGTTTTCATTGTTTTCTGCGATAATCAGGTAAACAGTGACTGTGTACTCCTTGTAATGTTGAAGAAGCTGCCTCTGTGAGAGTTGCTCAAGTGTTTTGTTTTCGATCTCTGTGTAATACGCTTACATTAACACCCTTAACTGGAGTGGCTTATGAGTGTGCCACCTCCTTGAAAGTAAATTTGATCAAGTTCTAAATACACACTGATGTTTCATTCCTAACTATCTCACTGCAGTATATAGAAAATCCCATAAACGTTGTCAGAGACAGAAGAAGGCCAATAACATTTACTGTAATGACAATAGAAAACTATTTTAAATTAAATGATTACACACACACAAACACACACACACACACACACACACACACACACACACACACACACACACACACACACACACACACACACACACACACACACACACACACACACACACACACACACACACACACACACACACACACACACACACACACACACAAACACACACACACACACACACACACAATGCTGGCATGCTTTGCTCGGCTTGTCCTGGATCACTTCAAGCTGTCAAAAGGTACAGCAGGTTAGCGGCCTTGTCAACATGTCAGACTTCCTTTCAGATGAGCCAGCAGTTCAGTGGCATTTAGTGTCTTCTCACCATCATACAGCCATCTGACCTGGCCATGGCACTCCGACCTGGCTCATTAAGACAAGGAATGACGTCCAGCTAATTATATATAGATTAAAACCAACTGAGAACACAGTCATGGGCACCCAGGCCTCTAGGATGCCAGGCCCAATGTGAGTAATGAAAGATACATTACTCACATTGCTCTAATGGACACAGGTAGTGATTGTATCTGTAGCTCAAAGAGAAGTAGCACTGCACTGATACAGGTGTTTACTTCCTCGCTGCTCAGTGTCTGCACGAGAAGTGAGACTACCTGCGTCACAATAAGAGAAAAACTCCAACTCGTCTCACTTCCTCTTCCCATTTCTCTGAACAGCAGCTGAATGACAATGAGAGCAAACATAATTTGATTTGCTGCGTGTTTGCCCGACTTGAATGTGGACTTGGCCGAAATAAATTAAAGCGCATTCAGAGTGGATTAGATTAGAATATATTTTGAAGATTTACAGATACAGGTTTCTTGGGAGATTCATTTTCTGAATATTTCACTGGCTTCATTTGCAACTGTCCAAATTCACAGTGAGCCAAAATGATAAAAAAATGTCCACCATAGGAATGCTGCAAATGTTGATGGGTAAATAACACCATGCCAATCATACACCAAATTGGTGTGAAGGCTCTGCCTGTTGCATTAGCTATTGTTAAACATCATCCACTGTAGAAACAGTTTCTCCATTTCAAACTTTTACACAGGGCTGCGACTAACTATTATTCACAATATGGAAATAAAAACTTGGTGATTGGTTTGTTTTGATTGGTTGTAGCAGTTCGCCTGGCCATGCCTCCTGTTGAGTTATGCCACGGTCCCACGATGTAATCATTCTTAAAGACTTAACAGTTAACTGTTATCTCTCTCCTGTAAAAACACAGTCGCAGCAGAAGGTAGTAAAGCCGACTCAAAGTAGATAACACAGAAGCAAGTAAAGATATGAAAAAATAAATTTAAACAGAACCAAGGTGTGCAAAGACAGCATCTCCAGTTTAAGCGGAACTGTCCACCTGGAGTACTTTCTGTAAAACTTTATGAACCTCCTGCCAGAAGTGAATCAATAATGGGTAAGACCAGAATATGTGATAATGATTTTCACCTGGAGAACTCACCCTGCCTCCAGCAGGTATAGTGACTATCTTGAAGTGGAGTAATTGAGAAAGTGATGAGGTTTTTCCACCTAAACTTTCTATATAAAGATGACGGTTTCTATTATTAATAATTTCTCCTATTTCCTCATCCATTATTTGTTCTATTTCCCATTTTTGTTTAATATACATTGAATTAGCCTGTATAAAGCCTTGAGATGTTTTTTTTCTTTGGTCTGAGTTCAAAGCGTATGCCTCTACTTACTAAATTGGCTGTAGGTGTGGATGTAAGCAATTGCTTGTCTCTGTAAGTCAGCCCTGTGATGAACTGGCAACTTTTCCAGGGTGTACCTGCCTCTCGCCCAAAGTCAGCTGGGACAGGCATTTAATTTAAATCATGGGCCCCTGATGACAAAGGTAAAATATGCAGCTAAGCCTTGATTTTTGTGTTGTCTTATCCACACACACTCGGCCGCCTGAGTCTACATTAGTTATATAATTAATCAGAAGTCTAATGTACGGGTCCAAATTCCTCACTTTTTTGTACACTGGACACCTGACTGCATTCCATTTCGAAATAATACAAGGTGTGGACGGGGTGTAGATGACTGGGTGTTTCCTCTAAAACAGGTTCTTGAAGGGATCTTTTTCATAACAATAACCCCACATGATACGTGCAAAACCATCATCTTCTACTACGCATAATGGATTACATATTAGGCAACACTGCTGTACCAAATAAACATTAAGCTTTCACAGTTTCCTGAAGACCTGGATCTGAAGATATTAGCACACAAATTATGTGAATATGACAAACAGGTGTTCATTTAACCTGGCTATAATACTACGCTATCTGAGAAAATGAAAATACGAGGAAACACAAATAAGCTACACACAGTGTAAGTCACTGTTTTAAAATAAGCATATTTCCAGGTCTTATTACTTAATATATGAGTAACCGATCACCAGCTTCTGTATTTATAAAACTGCTAGCCCTGTCCGTGCATGTCATGTGATCAAAACAACATGCTACTCATTTTTAACCAGGCACTAAAAATGACAAACCTAATCTCTCACCTTTGGCCCAACAGACTCACTGTTACTGAACATAAAACAACCATCGTGTTTGAAACAAGAAACTGCCAAACCTCTGCACTCCGGATACCGTATGCCGTATGTATGGTTTGATAGCTGAGGGCTGCATGAAAAAAACACATGCAAACATAGAGAAAACACAAGCATGTCACAACACGTGCGTCACACTTAAAAAACAGACCGCAAATCACAACGAACAGAAGCGAACTGAGGAGATCATTCACCATTTTGTGACACAAACACACATGTTGTGAAGAGAAAAAGCAAGCAGATACAGACAGTTTTACTGGACTAGTTAAAAATTAATCTGCTGTACAGATAATCGCAATATCTTACTTTACACAAACGCACAGAGACATGTCTCAGAGCTGCAATCTGCCTACGGTAAATCAAGATATCACTTCCTTTAATGACACAGCGTACACTGCTGGAAATCTGCAACGAGGAGAAGTCACAGAGGGGAAGAAGGAACAGACAAAAGTTTCATTTCACAGAGAAAGTCGAAGAGTGTGCGAGTGCCACCGCTTCCGACAAAGCAGCACCTCTGTTACACTACTGGGCCTACATTATAATAACATTAGCATCACGCAGGTGGCTTAACAGTTTTTTTTTTGTTTGTGGGATTTCCCCCAGACAGAAAACTGATCAGGAATTATAAAGAATCGGTCCAATTAGCAGAATCAATAATGGCATCAATAAAACCTTAACAATGACACCCCCTAAGCTGAAGACTAACATCCTTTTAAGGGTAAATTGACATCCTAAATTCACAGACAGACAACCTATAAGACTGAACTGATGTAGGCTGTACGCGAATATGATACAATATCATAGACATACAGCTAGAATAATCCACCTGTTCATCAGTGTGGCTTTTTTGTTATGAATCTTCAATCTGCACGCCAAAGATAACCCTAATGACCTTAATGACATGGTTGTAAACACAGCAATAGTAGTAACAAACACAGTGGCACCTTAGAGACTGGAGGTTACTCCACGTTTCACGTCTACAACATCACAATCACAACAATGAATGGGCCTTAGCAATGCTGTCACCGTGTGCTTACAGTATTACTGTACAACACTTCACCAGGCCTGCCTGCTATTTTACTCTACTGTGCATGAACTAGCTACAGCCAGTTAATAGATAATACAGTTTGCACGAGATGAGCTGCAGATATTTAAATGCATGTAACCACCACCAGCACCGCCAGCAGCACCGGCAGCAGCAGCAGCAGCCAAGCGGGACACCAACAACTGTCACCCCGAAACGTCAACAACGCTTTTGACGCCTGTCGACCTTAAATCCAGCCTAGCTAGCCGTGTCCATTCACTAACACTGAAGCGCAGCGAGTAAAGCTAATGGACCCTGCGACATTTTATCAATACAACGCAGTGTGTGGCTGCTTTCGAGCTACAAAGGTCACCCGGTGTTCAGAGGGAAATACTGTAGCATGCACCGTCCGGAGGTTCCGGCGGGCTGGCTAGCAGCGGACAAACACAGCGTTGACGCCGCACCGCGCGTTACCTTTAGCGGATTCCCAGCGGCGGCCGCTCCGTGGAGAAAACAGCTGAATGTATCCTCGCTTCGTGCTCATACGACTTCTCGAAACCTACACGGGGGATGTCTTGAATTGTACAATGGTACTGGCAGCGTACTGAGGTAGTACCTTGTGTTGCACTGACGCCAATATTACACCTCAGTGACGTGGAGGCTCTTTTCCTCCTTCGTCTCTTCCGCGTTGCGACGACGGGCCGCCGCGAGCGTGCACAGCGTGACGTCCCTCCCTCCTCCAGCAGCTCAGCATCCTTCAGCAGGTGGATGAATGGACACTGCAATCTTTCTCTCACCATGAGGTGTGTTATTAAAATCAACTCTTCTCGTATGCGGCTCACCAATTATCATCTAAAACGCAGTCTTATCATGAATGGATTTGATATTCATCTCTCTATTATAGCCATTTGTTCCCCTTTGGTATGTTAACATGTATAGACTATGTTTTTGTATAAGATAAGGTAAGATTTAGGGATGTAGGTTCCATAGCAATTAACATGAATTTATGGGGATAAATTTACAAAATTAAGGGTTGGCCCTGAACAGGAAATTTAAATATAGTTGGGGTAAATATATTTTAGCACAATCTTGACTAAAACAACCAGATTTCATCCAAATACACACATATTATTCCTCAATCACATGCACATAGTTCACTGGTTACTGCAGGGCTATTGAGCTCCCTGCATGCACCGTTTCCTCCATTACATGCACACATGATTTCTACAACCCTGGACCACAGCAAAAGACTATTGAAGTTGAGCCACATATTTGAGCCCACGGACGACATAAAATGAAGTAAGTTTTGATGAATTTATGAGGTAAATATGTTTAATGTGTGTTATTAATGTTTAACTTGCAAACAGTACATGGAAATGTATGCATACAGTAAATGGCTAGCTGATACTTTAGATGCTAAATAAGCTACAGCTATTTATTTCATTGACCATTTATGAGGCTATCTTATCATGATGCTAGCTTAACCCCAATGATGGAATATGGAAAGTTTCCAATTTGGAATATTTCCCAAAGTCCCCATTATAACTTCCCATGGAAATTTTTGGAAATTTTACTGTAAATTTGCTGCAGAGATCAGTGAGATAATAGAGGACTAACTTAAACAATAGAATACTAGAATTTATTTCAATACCAAGCAAGTCCATTTCTATACTATAGAAATACTATAATGCTCTTCTATACGCTAAAACCTTATGTACATTTTTTAAACACCCCATACCAGGAAAGATACAGGAATATGAGTTTATTGTGTTGGAGACAATGTGGCATGCTCCAAACATAGTTTGTATTGGAAGTGGATTCACAAAGCTCTGGGCTCAGTATTCAATGCACAAATACTATTGAACTTGGAGACTCGATCTGGGTTTTGTTTTTGAAACAGAGGAAGGGTACAAAGCTGCGGCAGGACCTTTCACCAGCAAGTAAAAAATATAAATCAATCACTAGAAAGTGGCTAAAGTTCACTACCACCTACATTGAAAGAACAATTTGGGAAATATTTAAAATGGAAATGTTGTTTTATGCTTTGAAGGTCAGAAAGGATGTAACATGTATCGAATTTATCGCTCCTACATGAGCAGACTGTACGACTCCACTGACATTCAGTGCTCCTTTCATCTTCCTGATGTGAATAATGAAAATGTAAGCTCCCTTGATTCTATTGTACATAGCTACTTAAAAAAAATATATATATAAAAACCAGGAGCAGATTTTAGTGGAAGTACTACAGATACACCACCTGACAGCAAATGCTCCAGTGAAGCTACAGGACAAGCATGCTAAACACACCTCAACACATGAACTATGGGGAAATCCTGATGCAAGAATAGAAAGTCTTAGAGAAAGCTCTTTACAGGAAAGGTTTCACAAAGTGGTAACTAACAGGCTGCCTGAAGGTTTGCATGTCACAGATATCAAATAAAACTGCACAAAGATGTGAACAACATTAAAAAGGCAAAATGGATTTAAAAACACACTAGTTTTATTTGATGAAATGCCCACACAGCAAATTGAAAAGTGTAGCGTGTCCAGGAATCAGAGCAAAGAACAACATTTCCACATCTTTACATACGACACATACAGAAACCCACCACATCCAAAATCCTCTGGAGAAAACAAAGAGACAAATGCACTGTCACTAATTTAGAGTTCAGAGAAATTTGGAGAGTTACTAAGAAAAAAAAAAACAAATTAAGTAGTGTTTAAAATTCACTTCGTATCAAGGAAATTTAAAAGCCACAAAGTCAACTATAAACTATCAACAGTGCAAATTGTCTTGTTTGTCTAGTCTACAGCCAGTTTAATAATATTGCACACACATTTATTTATACACACCTGCAGAGCCAAACAGTCGCTGACATGCTACAGATTTTTAAAGTGCTAGCTTGGAATTAGATTGAGAGCCAGCCTGCTAAATATTTGGTTCTAAATTCGTCACTGAAAAGCAGGCTAGGGTGCATTTTGATCCAAAAATCTGCCGTGTATGTCGAGATTACAAGCCTTTTTTTTTAAAATCAGATTTCCATAACTGCAAACAACTATGCTGTGATCCCACGTGGAACAAATCAATCAGACAAAAAAACTTGAAAATTAAAAAAAAACATTCAGCTGTTCTGTAGTTAACATGAATACATTCTGTGATGGAAATAAAACCGTGAACCTGCCCTGCCAATTCATAAATGCATAGACGTGCTTTAAAGATGTTGAAACAGTCAGTTTGAATATACAGGAGTCAGCGTTCAGGTCTGTGATTTGACAGTTGGAGTGAAAATAAAATGACAAAATATGAGCACAGCCACAGAAATCCAAGATTTAATTTTGAGACTGGAGAACGTTTATGTCCAGCTAAATGTAAGAACATGAATTTATTCAATGATTCTTTAACCCCCCCCCCCCAAAAAAAAACCAACAAAAGAACTCTATAACCAAAACATTTAAACTGATTAATCAAACCAACACCACAAAAAGGAAGAAAAGTTTGTTAGTACCATTTGAAAAACACTCCCTTGACGAAGGCAGCTGAACAGGGAAACATCTGTTTACAGTAATTTTCACCAATAGTGATACACATGTTTCAAGTCTACAAGCAAACACCAACTAATAACATTTAAGATGTACTTTATATAACTGAAAATAATATACTCTGGGTTAATATGTACATGGAAGTTAAATCAATCATTTTGAAAGATCAGCTTATTATCTGACACTAAAGAGAAGGCGGTGATGTTGAACGTTGCGAACAAAGCTGCAAATCAAATCCAAACTTGTTTCTGTGAGGAAAGGTACAGTAGTTAAGGTTTTCCAGGCCTGACGGATAGAGGTAGGTAGCATTGGGCCCCAGTCAGGGCCAGAAACCTGAGAAAACACACACACCGAGTACCCTAACCCTCCAGAAAACAAAATATACATGAATGTACAAACAAACCCATGTGCAGGCACGTTTACAGTATAAGTCTATACAAAAATCAAGGAAACAGTCTCTCTAGTGTGCCCTCTTAGACTTGAATATGTGAGCTGATTCTGATCAAAGCCAATCAACCCCTCAGGTGTCTGATAGCCAAACTCACCAGTGACACTGCAACAGTGGTTTGATAGTAAAGGTACCGAACAGCGTGTTTTGTGATAGCACTTTTTGTGAGAACCTGAAACGTGTGTTTAAAGGCTGCTAGAGACACCGAGCAGTGTGTTGCACTTAAGTCAGCACCAGGACCAATACACTTTGGCCATTAGTGACTTTGCAGAGGTCAAACTTATGTTGACTAAGTACACGGTGTTTTGGTACCTGGCTGGTTTTGTGATGTTGAAAGTCACATTCAGTGCTGTGCAAACAGTGAGAGGCTTTTTTTCTTTAAATCCGAGCGACTACTCCAGGATTCGTGTGTGTGTTAGTCATTGTGAGACGTCAGTGTGCTGATTATGTCGACAGCATTCAAAAGCTAACTAGGTAGTGATCAAAACGGGATGGTTTTAAGTTTTAGCATGTGCGAGGCTTTTTTCATCAAATTGTGCAAAAACAGCTCAACAGAAACTGTGACAAGGAGGAAAAGTAGTGTTTTCTGTGATAAAGTCGAGAGTAAATAAGTAACAAATCATCGTGAATACCATTAACTGTTATAATTATGACACCAGTGTCTGTGATCAAACTCTACCCACAGTAAAAACTCGTACAGTATTTATGCTAAGTATGTCCATAACGCTTGTGCAATTACACCAATATCTGCTTGCTAGAGCAAACTAAGTGAGCCATTCCCTAAAAGAAAAAAAGGCACAAAGGCGCTAGCTTTAAAGTAGCTACAAGGCTCTCTCAGGTCCAGCAAGATTACATCTAAACCTACGTGCTACATTTAGACAAGTTGTTACAGAAAATTGCCAAAGAAAAAAAAAAAAAGATCACCCAAAAATGAATACACACACAATCTCTAAACATAAACCCGGCAAAAGAGGAAGTCTATGTGTAAGCTCGAAGGCGTTTCATGTTAAAACAATAAAGATTTAAAGTCGCTGCAGACAAACTTTGCAGCCAATTCCACTACATGAACAGCTGATCATAGCTGGCGATTAAAACCAGATCAAATACAATTAACGTACAGAGACTTTGGTATGTAGAGAAGACCTTTTCACATACCGTATACCAACCTCTGAGGACCTTTGTATGTGGACACTCATATTCAGTGTCATGCTCTTATGTGCGATTCATACATTATACATGCCACCTCTAAATAGGCCAGTCTCCGCTGGCAGAGATCCCACTTTCACATTTAGGACCCAAAACCATCATCACATCTGCCTCGTCTGACCTTCAAAAATAACAGTTTGGATTGTACTCCATCACCCTGTCAATAAAACCTGCTCTTCCGAGAACATGCCAAAGATTAAATGGATGCAGGTCGTTATGCATAAACACCCTCCATCCTTCCTCAGAAGGTCAGCCTCTTAGCGGTGACAAACTCCTCCAGTTGAACCTTGCCGCTGCCCATGAGGCCGAAAGCGGGATACATTGTTCCCGAGCAATCCACCTGCCTCTCGTAAAGGCACCTCATGGTGTCGGCGTCGTAAAAATACACCCGGCACGCGTCGTAATCGAGACATACGCCCAAGCGCTGTGGCAGGGGAAGCACGCGGTTGCCAGGGTCACCGGGTTGTGCGTTTGCTGTGGAGGAGGAGGAGGAGGAAGCCTTGGGGATGAAGAGTTTGCCCATGCCCAGGGTGAGGAGGGTGAAAGGCTGGGAAAGGTCGTAGCACGTGTCCTCGCTGCCGCTGTCATGCCCACTATCATGGTCATATCTGGTGAAAGGAAGAGGAAGAATGGGAGGGTTAGATGAGGACGGAGACATGCGTTTGATACAGTTTTGACACTTGTGTGTAAAACAGAGTGATAATCAGCGCCTCTTTATGAAGTGTGCGATGAACAAGTGTCAGCAAAGATTTTATGAAATCATTGTTTTGTCAATTAATCATTTGGGAAATTGCAATGAGCCCTTTTTCTCCATTTTCTGACATTTTATTCACCATCTTCAAAAGGTCAAATTTTCAATCAAAGAAGATAAGCTGAAAAATCTCATCAAATAAATGGCATGTTATTCACTTTATCTATTCTTCTCAAACAAGGACTCGTGATCTTCAGGCATTTTAGAGGAAACAAATACATACTCAACCTTCAAAATGACTAGCTGCCTGGTGTTTATCACCTTGCATGCATTATGTAATTACCATAGCATTAAGATGTATTTGCGTGAATAATGTGTTCTTTACATGAGCTCACCCATTGAGAAAGGCGGGCTTTGTCTGAGAGTAAGCTCTTTACGAGTTTATGCTGGTTCTCTTACATCACAGGATTAGGTGTGACTCAAATACACTTACTGAGATTGTTTGTGTCTGTGTGTGTCGCAGTCAAGCATGTAGAAGATCAACAAAACTCGTACATGTTAGCTTCGCGAAATGTCTATGGGTGATGAACGGGTTGTAAACGACGGCTGATGGCAGCGTGTTTTGTCCAGAGACCAGAGCGTACGCTTACCTTGGGCTGCTGGTGTCTCTGGGATTGTGAAACCATTCAAGCAGCTTTGAGTCTGACGCCACTCCAACTTTAACCATGTAGGAGTACGGTTCCACCTTAAAGGCCCAATAGTGTCTGCAAAACAAACAGGAGTTATGATGAGACTCATTATATATGGACTCATTTTCTGATTTGTCACCCAACATCCCTGGTGCAAAAATCTCCTCACAGTGATGGATGAAGTGAAGAGTCTGAATGGAGGCTGATAATGATGGTTGAAAAATGATAGTTTAATAATCCCACTACCTTGTCCTCAGAAATAAGTTCCATCTCTCCTCCGTCCCTCTTGAATATTTTATATCCAGACAGGATGAGGTATTGAGAGTCTAATGAGTCAGATACCTTCCACATTTTGTGCTACACTTCCTGCGGTTGAGGTTCACTTTGCACAAAGAAACCACGTCCAGCAGGATACTTTATTTGCTAAATAACAAATCCCTGTTGCAAAGTCCCAGTGTTGTCTGTTTTTGGCATACCTTCCCTGAGAGATGCCGGTGTCCCCAATTATGTAGTCCAGTCCAATGTAGCTGCCCGTCTGCACGCGATCTGCTGCCAGGAGAAAGGCCGTGCCTGCTACGTTCTCCACAGTGTCCCGCCGCTTGTTTAGAATGAGCCGCTCCGTGCTGAAGCCACACTTGTCGCTGAACAAGAAACCGAAAGCTGTGTGCAAAGAGATATGGGGACAAATGAGCCAGAGGGATAGACCAATGGCAGACAAAAGGTGGAAGAAACAATGGAAGAGGAAGGCGGGGAAAAAGTGACAGAAAAATCACATTTTGTGAGTGCATACAACTTGTACAAAAGCTGGTGGTTTATTCTCTTTGTTAGAGAATGAACTGGGTTGGATCTGGGTAGGTGACCACAGCCGACACACGGGGGCGCTATAGCACAATCTTAAAGGAGTCACACAAAGCCCTCGTCACAGCGTGAAGAATCGGTCTGATGAAACTCAACCCTCATTTCTTATGTTCAGCTGCCATTTATATTCCTCATCGGGATGCAATTAAAAGCTTCCTATAAATAGTTTATGGGCCAAAGGCCACGATTACCATAATCCTGGATACATATAGGCCGTCATGATTATGCCTGTTCGCTCAACCGTCCCTTGCAATCTGAGATCTACACTGGGGAAGACCGGTTCATTTGCGTGTGATTAGGGGAGACCTCAACAACTAGGCCATGATCATTATAATAACAATAATATAAGCCTGCCTAAGGGAGACCAGACAAGAATGCAGCCGTTTTATGTCAAGTTACGTAGCAGGGATGCACCACTGACAGCGATCATGTCAGGCTAAAGTGGAAGCTTAAAATCTAATTAAGCAAACTGGCTTCATTTTATTTCATTTAAAGCATTTTATTTAACGCCTGACATTTACTTAGCACTGCAAATTGATTGCTACCTGCCATGCCTGGTGTTCAGTAGCTATGGGCTCATAACCATAATTAGTATATGAGCTGTTAAACATACTGGTTCAATGCTTGGCTACTCACAAATGACTCAATATGAGTGAGTGTAGTGCTTACATGCCGTTATGTCCTCACACCTGTACGCAAGGGCATGGCTGAAAAAAGAAACATATCTGGAACTATGGCCCCTCATGCTGCGTCATGACTAGTGTGGTGTGTGAGCAAGTGCATGTTTTGTCCTCTGCATTTCACCCTGGCCTGAAATTTCACCTCATTACTGACGCACAGTGAATCCAAGCACTCTGTCTTACACGAACCAGAGAGCACAGGAATGTGGACGCTCCAATCACAACACAAATGACGAGGCTTGTGCCGGACTCAAAGCATGGCCATAATCAGATCAGGGGAGGGACGTGTTGTGTATGCATGTCTGTAACAGACTTTTGAGGCCGGCTCCTGCCATGGGATGGGAAAGAATGAAGCATGCCCAAACAGACTCCTATAGAAAACACCTCTATAATCCCCAGACTTTTACACTTAGTGTATATAATCTGCGCAAACAGTCTAAATGTAGTGAGAGTGTAATGACTGCCGAGTAAAATATGAATCAAAAAGAGACAGTCTCGCACTGTGGGGATGCAATTTGAATTCAAGTTCAGCAGATGGTTGGGGATGATGATTATTTTAATGAATTCCACCTTGTGTCTGTCATGCAAGCTTAAAATGCCAGCAACAGATGCAAGTGCAGGTTTCTTTTCCAAGCTGTAGCGCGCACACACACACACACACACACACACACACACAAAAGCCATTATTATTATTATTACCACGCTGATGAACTAAAGCACCACTGTGCTCCATCATCTCCACCGTGCATGCTACAAAATTTAAAAGCAGCGAAGCATCTGTCATCTGATAGTCTTCCTATAAACTGAGCCCCAAAACACTCCACATGCTCCAAGAGGTAAAGGGGGTAGGAGTTTAGCTGTAGCCTTGGACAAAAAGAGGCAGTTTGTCAATTAATGAATGCACTTACAACAATAACAGCTAGAATTGATTAGGCTTAAAAAAGGTAATGTCACGCATTGCCTTTGGGAAATCGACCAACATCTTCACACTGCCTTGTCACCTCCTTTCCTCCTATTCCCTTTTCTATTGATGTCCAGATAAAGACTCCAAAGGACAGACCAAGAGCACACACCCATCACGGAGGGTAAACTTCACAGCACCTCTCAGACTTACCAGGTGCAGGTGGTGTGTGGAAGGTGACCTCAGGGCTGTAGGGGCTGAACATGGAGTTCCTGCAGCTCCGGACTCTGAAGGCATACAGGCTGTTCGGGTCCAGGTCACACACCACAGTGCTTGGACCGTAAACCCTGTCTGTAGCCCTCCAGACCCCGCTGCCTTCACCGTCCTCCTGGGATGGGGACTGGCTCGGGCCTCCGAGTCTGCAGAAAAACAAAATGATGGTCCAGATCTGTCCGTATACCCATAGCTCACCTGTGCATCCCTTCTCTTGGTGTTATTTCGGCGTACGTTTGCACCCACCTGCGGTATTCAAGTACGTGGTGATCTGTAGGCAGGTGGTCATCAGAAAGCCTCCAGCAGATGGAGGCCTCGTTATAGACTTTGCTGCTGGATAAATCAATCAGAGGAGGATCTGGAACTGGAGAGGAGGAAGAAAGAACACCAAGATAATCGCTTAGTAAAACGTAAACCAGGGATCACAAGACTGTCAGCATAGGTCATCCTCCAATTACTTACAAGTTGGAATAAGAAAACAAGCAGACCTTGTGTTTTTCAGTCGTCTGCGACAGGTTAAATAGTCTAAAATAATTATATTTGATGTGTGCAATATGCAGCCAACAAGATATATTTTCAAAACAATGCCAAAACTAGGCAATAAAATGCATTTTTTTTGTTTTATGTAACACCTTAAGTATAAACAAACAAACTGCTATGAACTCTAAGAAATTCCAGTGTCTTAATCACGCTTAGCACAGTCCTTCAGCTCAATAACATGAGCTTAAGGAAATGCAGCAGTGTAAGTGTGGCAAAGATTAGATTTGTCAGGATCAGGACTATCCACTCAGGACAATGGACAAGACTGTCTTACATAATGGAGCCAGCTAAGAGGTTTTCACATAGACTTACTGCCGGGAAATGCACTTTGTAAAAAAAAAAAAAAAACACCACCTCTCTCCCACTTTCTCCTTCATCTCCCTTCTTCCTGTCTACTCTCGTCACATTTGTCTTTGTTTTCCTCCTCTTGGTGGTTTTTAAGACTTCCTGTGAAGCTAAATTAAATGGCCTAGCTCTGACTTTGCATGAATCTATATCCCGACAGCATCCGTCCCAAAAGCATTGCTGTTCTCTCAGAAAGAGAATCACATTACTGAAACCGCGTAGGTCACCGGCTTTTCTCTCCAACATCAAGATTTCTTTCTCCACACTTCATTGACTCTCCCTGTGAGAATGTCCCTCCTCATCTCCTTTGTGGTATTTCCCATTTTCTCCATCTTTTCATATTCACTTTCCCCCGATAGACAGATTCTCCTCTGTGACTAGTGTCCCCACCGCCGCCGAGCTTTCTGAGCTTCCAAAGTAATTTGGCTAATCCTCCGTCTCAAACGTCTTTTTCTCCCAGGCACATGAGCTCCTTCATGAGGCTCGTCCTCTTATAGCCCCCCAACGCATTTTCATGTACAACTATGTACACTGCCATGTTGGTAACACTCTGCGGATGACCTTGTTTCACAGCTGCAGGTCTGCAGATTTCATTTGATTTTTAAAGGCCTATAAACATTTTTTCCAGAGAGAATAGATGAAAAATATTGTTAGAAGCCAACTATGGCTCCAATCATCATCCCTTACAAATAAACTAAAAATGTTATGAGTCAATACACTCGTGGCTTTCATTCCTTCATTCTTAATCCCTGTAACACCACGATTACACCTTCCCATCATATACATACAGGCCTTCTTTGAGAGAAACAAACACTGACACAGAAACAGGTGAAAAATATGAAAACTTGTCAAACAGATGGACTTACGGGCAAAAACTCAAGAGCCCAGTCAGCCATCCAACACAACAGGCAGCAGAGTTCAACATCTATTGATCACATACAAGATAGACTGCTGCCAGACAGACAGCAGCAAGGCCAAGTTACACTGCAGGGAACCGCCGTCTCCTGCGTCCATATTCTTTCCACTTTCCCCCTCTACAAATACACTTTATCCTGTGATATGATATCTTTAAGAGGAGGTGGAAATAGTTGAGAGAAAAGCTGTTCTCAGCCTGACATTTTGAGGAAAGTCCGATTTGAAATGGGAGACAAATGGGCATTTACACTCGACAACACAGTCTTTCACAGACTCTCGAGAAGCAGAGCATGGGGTCAAAGCCTGCAGCAGGGCCACAGCTGGGTTAGCATGGGAGAGCACAAACGCGGCGTTATCCAAGAGGGGAAAAGATGACTAGAAAAACACGGAGAAGCTATAGGCACTGAGCAAAATCCAACACAGACGGCTTTATACACTAACACGACAGCTGGTAATCATTCAAAGCTCGACAATGCAGTATCAAGTTATGTTTTTCTCTGATGAGCAGAGGACGAGATATACTGTAGAAACAGCTTCAAAATTAGTCTCAAGTTTTTGTTCACACAAATGTGTTTCCGGCTTCCTGTATAATAGATGCACAGTGAAAGAGCTTAGGGGTACTATCCGGAGATAGTATAGTGATTCTTTACTGCTGCATCATCCGCAAGACTTCAATTTAATTACTGCAGTGTATAAACGCCCCCTCAGCTTCTTTTCTTTCTCTGAGCTCAGACTAACGGCGTCATCAACTCCTATAGGCCACTTAGATTAAAGACACACATCAGTGTGACGGCCACCCAGTTGCCGCATGCAGCACTCTGTAGGACACATTTTTATATGAAGAAAGAAAGAAATCTAGAGAACCAAAATAATACATAATGATTAACAACAGCCTGAGATGAGGATGAGTAAATTATCTTGATATGTTTTGCTCCGGGTAATGATTATCTCAAGGTATTGTTTGTTTATCCAAAAAGAAAACCACAGAATAGACAATGGAGCTATAAAATATCCAGGACAAGTATAATTATTTCTATTTTGAAACAACTTTGTCGGCAGTTTTTATGTTTTAAATCTGTTATTGATCCAAACCAAACACTCAAAGAAATTATAGAAACATTACAATTCAACAATAACAAAAACTACTGTACTGTTTTTTCTGTCCTCTTCATACCATGATATGAATGATGATATACTTTTTTTTTTGATGATATAAAAGTTTTTGGATGATTTGGCTAAAAATGTGAGTGAAAATGTTCAATTAAATTTGCATAGTGTATTTCTTGGTGATGCATTTTCTATAATATGACTCCTTTTCTCCCTTCTTCATCACATCCTTCTTTATATTTAGTTTGTCCTATGAATAGTTTCAGCTCCAGTGACTGAATTTACCCAGGAGGCTCTTCAGAGACTCAGACTTATAGAAGTAATTTCTCTTCACTTCAAGTGTGGACTTAAGTACTTGTAAAGCAGTTGCATCAAACCATCACTGTAATTTCTTCCATAAGTTCAGACAGAGCCAACTGTAGCCTCTGAGATAAATCTCACATCGCTGATTTTAAATAAACCAACAGGGCAGCTCTCCAGTGTAGCAACAAAAGCCCGCAGCCACACACTCGTGTCACTCACAGCTTTGTTCGTCACCAACAGTCAGTGAAACAACTGTCAGTTATTTAGTTGCATCCACTTGAGGGATAATGGCTCCGTGCCAAAGAGAGCACGGCTTTGTCTACGATGTCAGCAGCGTTTAAGCCTTCAACACATTTTTTGAATGCTAAGATCCGGAAGCACAGCTGCCACTCAAATCCAAGTCATTCGCTTTGTACCGACACTGGCCGGCTTATCATTTTACGCTGGGCTCTATTTTTCCAAGGATGCCCCCAAACCTCAGACACCAGTCGACAGCCATCGACTGAACTACGACTGGAACAACTGCCGCAACTAACTGTCACTATCTGCAACAATGATATTCAAACCCTCCGGTCACTGACACAGATAATGTTGTCAGGTTAGCCACACTAAAGGCATCTGAAACGAGCCTCAGCCAGACGCAGCCAAATGTCACAAACAATCAGTCGTAACGAGGCGGTCTCCCACTCCCATCATCGTGCATTTTAAGGCATGAATGTGAGTTAGGTGGATCCAATAAACATCTCGTTCTGCTTCTGCAATAATGCTCGGTTTGAGTTCACATATTGATAGTCCGATCCTCCAGCTTTATTTTAGTATAGAAGTGGAATTTCAGTCTGATAATTATTATCAGAGTTTTGACCAAAGGTTGCAACACACACATCAATGTAGCCGCTTTATGATACGGGTTAAAGACGATGATACAAGTTGTTGCTTCTGATTGACCTTTCAGTCTTTATCACGTTTCCTTATTTAGACATTTCTGCAGCGAGCTCAATAATCTGCAGACTTTTGATCTTTGCTCTTGAAACTTTTATTGATCGTTTCTTGTTATGGTGGCTTTTTTTTCAACCTCCAAAGTTGTTGACATCTTTTGTGGCTCTTTCTTCAAATAAATTCAGCAGAAGTGGCTGTCCGCACGCTGACAGCAAATCTCGGGAAGGCACAGCTGCTAAATTTGCGTTGTAAAAGTCACCTGTGCTTTGACAGTCCAGTGCTGTTCCGCCATGTGATCAGACACATGCACATTCCTGTTGGTCGAGCATCAGAGTCTGTTATAACTTGTCTCTTTTGCCTTTTTTTTCTCTCCGTCTCGTAGCACCACATTTAAAATTGTGTGGAATAATCCCTCCAATTCATTTTCTTGTAAACATTTAAGCATGCCAAGTCAATCAAAGAGGTATGCATCCTCGCATCCCTGGGAAACTTCTACCTGAGCGGTTCTTTATAGAACGAGCCTTTGTAAGTCAGCAGACCAGAAAAAAGCTTCACAGAGCAGTAAAGTCCACTAGGATCATATCCAGGGCTGTTTATTCAATTTAGATTTCCACAGGTGACCTCTGACCTCTTAGCACAGCACTGTTCACAGATCTGTGCACGTGATGATGAACGGCTTATTCGCACTGTATTACTCTAAGCTTATTTTGTTAGACTAACCTTTTTAAAATGGGAGATCTCTGCATTGTAAAGATAGCTTTGTCATGGTCTGGACGACGCATGAACAAAGACAGCCTTCATCTTCAGAGATGAATAGAAGCTGGAAAACGTCACCGTGTTTTGTTGACATGGAGCGATGGTCACTTTTTCCAGTCTCTTGTGGTCAAGCTCTCATTCAAGCTTGTCCTTTAACACAGAGTCTCATCTGTGAGATCTGATGTGGGGAAACACTACAGTGGAACAGTGTATGAGATCAGAGAACCTCTGAAAAACAGGGGTCACAAAACACTAGAGGATTCACGCTGGGAAGTGACACACGTTCAAGTTTGAAGTCAGTTACTGTCAGTAAATATCGTTTCTGGGATCTTTTGCCCCTTTGGCTCACTTTCATCTCACACCACTTAATTCAAATGAAATCAGCTGTACCTCCACCAAAGCACATCTCTTTGAGCAGAGTTTCCTCTTTGGATGT
Source organism: Nibea albiflora (assembly GCA_014281875.1). Taxonomy (NCBI): domain Eukaryota; kingdom Metazoa; phylum Chordata; class Actinopteri; family Sciaenidae; genus Nibea; species Nibea albiflora. Next base: position 16,149,685 of record CM024801.1, read on the forward strand.
GTCCAACACAAACTCATCGAAGCAGGGGTCAGCTGAAGGGTGGAAAGTCCTCAGAGACTCTGTGGCCTTCTGGATCCTGAAAACATGCAAGACACAACATGATAAAACATTTATGGAGGCTTATCTTTATTACCAGAAAATGAGTTTACTAAAAAATGATAGCACTAAAGATAGTGCTAGCCCTTTTGAGAGCAGAAAACAGGCCACAGTATCATGCTCTTAAGAGTGAAAGGGCTTTGCCATTATCCAAAGCTGCTAATGGAGATCAATTAGTCAGCTTAAGGCAGAAGACACTTACATACACAGCGACTTGGCACTGTGGCATAAGTCTTTCTTTAACTGCCCTTGAGTTTGGTAACCTCGGTGCACGTGGCTTTGTTTATTCCTGATACACAGTCACCCAAACGCATCATCAGATTGACGCTCCAGGACAAAAATAAAAAACAGATCGAAGCACACTTATGGACTAAGAAACAGGAAGACCTTGCTCTTTATAAACTGTATGTGGGCAAGACAAAGTAAGTCATCGCAGACTTCAGCCTGCGACAGTTTAAATAATCAGATTTAGCTCCTGTAATTGTCTGTTAATCATTACTGAGCTGATTAATTATTCATTTGGCAGTTTACAGTCAGCATTTTAGTGCTGAAAGCTTGGACAGCCATTTGTGTCAGGCTCAGCTTCCTGCTGTGAGGTTAAAGGAGGACAACTTTAAGACACCAGAGATGCTTTAGAGATGCTTTATCCCTCTTATAATGTCTGTGGATTCCCATGATAAGCCCTTTTACTTTTTAAGCATCATCTTACAGAAGCAGTCCAATTTATTTACATATATCCTGATATGTTTTTGAAAGTTGGCCATCAATGATGTCCAAGAAAGACGCCAGTTGAGAAATAATGTGATTATCTGCGTACCTGACGTGCAGCTGCTTTGCAGTCTGTACAAAGCAGGACTGATCCGTCTCTTTCAGCACCTCCTGAGCGTAGCCCACGAGACCACTGTTCTCCAGCATGCCCTGGTACTCCTCCACCTTGGACACATTTACAAAATAATATGTTGTAATTCCAGTCATTAAAACATGTTGTTTGCTAATGAGCTACACTCCTCAGAAAAACCAAATAATCAGACATAAAGACCCGATGTTTCATACCTGGCCTTTGAGTTGGTCCAGGCGTCGGTTTCGAGACTGTTCGATGGACCTCAGCATCTCTGATTTCCTCTCCTGCAGGGTCTCAAACAGACGCTCGAAGTGCTCATTGGCTCGACGCTCTGCTAGCTGGCCATTTTCCTTTTAGAAAATAATTTTGTTATTTGTACAAAGTGAATAAAATTATGCATCTTTCACCACATGCACTATACGCATTCAATACTGTGGACATTGTCCTTGGTTTTTACCCCCACAAGAGTAAGAAGGAGAGTAGTATTATACTTTAATCAACTAAATCTGTGGTTTGGTTTGGCGATATACTTTTGGTCTACCTCATTTTTAGGTAACATTCAATGAACAAGAAACTTCACATTGCACAGCTTAAATATATAGACAGAAAGATTAATGGACCCAGACACTTTCCTCTTCCAGACACCACAAGCGTAGGAGTATTTAAACAGCACCCATTCAGCAGCAGCATCAAAGTAAAAGGAGAACAAACCCAGACATGCAGGAGCTAAACTAGTAGGCAAAACCTGCGTTTCCTTGTTTGTGTGGTTTGCATACTGTTTGTTTAGGGACCTTCCTTATTCGTACACAGAGAATGTGTATTTGTTACTCCACTTCACAGACTGGTTTTGTGAAAGCTATACAAATATTGTGTTCTTTAAGAAAAGGGATTCACAAATACAGTCCGTTTATCGTCCGTTCATTTTGGTTTCTGGAGATAAAAAAAACGAGCTATAGTTCAAGAGGCGTATGATAGTTGTGATTTACTATTTATTCACAAGGTTGGGAAAGACTTGAGGAGCTTTTAGCAAAACTAATGAGAGTTGTCTTGGAAAAGGAGTAGAGGGGGTTAAAGGCCGGAGGAAAATGCTGTAAGAGACACCAAATACAGTCTGGGCCTGGTATGTGAAATGTGTTAAGATTGCAAAATAAAAACAAACTTTTGGGGGTAAATTCAGACAGGATGTTGGCGTTGCAGCAGCGGGAGCAGCTCTCTCACCTCAGTCTGACTGATGAGCAGCTCAAGCCCAGTAATTTGAGTCCTGACCTGGTCCTCTTTGCTGATGAGGTAATGGATACTCTTGGCCAGCTTCTCCTGGTGAGAGAAAAGATCAGCAGCGTATAAAGTGAGTTTTATGGGGGTCTTGAAACACAGACGCACATCGCTACAATGAAAAATAATAAGACACAACATGCAAAACTGTTACAGAAGAGACCTCTGCTGTGCATGCATTCAAAGTTCATTAAAGTACGTGCCGTTTTGAGGCACAGAGCTGCTCTACTCACAACATTTCCCTGCTGTTGCAAATATTGCATTTCCCGCTTGATTAAAAGTTCTGCATATGCCGCATAGCGTAGTGTTTGACCCTCAATGACGCAGCGTGAGAGCCTGCAGTAGGTGCAGCATGTCAAACAACATTCACTTTACTATCACAATGATGTGACAGTGCATTACTGTTCAAAGCAACCGAAACCCACGCCGCTTCCTGGCTGACAAGGGCTTCCTGACTGTCCGGGACATCTGATACATCTTCCGACAATTTGAAGTATACAATGCACACAAAATCATGGGGAACAAATGGCCTCATTAAATATTAAGCGCCATAGTGTTTGTGTCAACACAGACCGGCAGGCTGAGTTTCACACAGATTCTGCCTCGACTTGCTGAACCGCCGAGGATCACGTCCGCGTGGCCATGCCAACAAGATTAAATTACTAGTTGATATATTTCACTTAACACCTATTCTGGGTTTGACATGCTTTTCTGTTGCCTGGAGCGTTCGTAGCAACCAAACAGACCTAAATCACAATCTGACATTTTTTTGTCTCCGCGTGAGCCAAACCAAACACGCAAACTGATTAATTCTGCCGAGTGGCAAAAATCTGATGACCACACGTAAGATCAATTAGTTTGAGCCCCGTCTGCCAAGTTGGGTTTCAGTTTCCAAACAAAAGAGAGTTGATATCTACGGTCTGGTGCATGGCAGCACGGGTACAGGCCAGGCATTAATATTACAGCAGGAGATGAGAGATTCAGGGACCAGTCAGAGGGTAGTACAGCACAACAAAAGCCCCGCTTTTGTGCTAAATGGTTTAGCTATGACACAACACTAATCCTGCTGAATGGGAAGATGTTACTCACTGACAGGCTTTTACTTAGTAATTAAATGCAGTTCCACATATCTATTGAAACTTGTCTGAGAATCAATCTGCCTAGAAGACAACTAAATCTATCAAAAGGCAGGGTTCAACATCATGAGACAACAAAAAGCCGTTTCAACATAAAACCCACTGAATATCATCACAACATAAAACCAATGATTAATCCAAGCTCCAAGGCTTTGCGGTGACTCCATTACTTTAACAGTGGCGTTCAAGATTAGTTCAATCTGTTATCAAACGTATTATGTAACACTCCAAACTACTCATTAGTCATCACAGATAACTCATAGTGTATTTCGCTGACAACACTCACGCATAGCGACAGTGTCAGCATGTGGTACCTTGAGGATTTTGTAGGCGCTGCTCATGGTGGTGACTTTGTGGTTGGCGTGGGATCCTCCCAGCTTGCACAGGTGACACACGGGCCGCCTGCAGACCTCACAGTACATGTTCACCTTCTCCATCTCGTGCTCTGGACACATGAGCACCTGAGATAGAGCAGAACACGGAGCATTAAAAATCATTGACACATACATATTTAACTGCATTTTAACAGTTTTTTTTTAAAAAAAACTCTACAGCGATCAGTAACTCGCTGAAGTGAAACAGGAACATGACCTAAACGTAAAAAAGCATCTAGACAGCTCTCTGTGAGCCATTTCCTGGAGAAGTGTCTCAAAATAGAATTTAAAATCAGCACTATTTTACTGCCAAGACCTTTGTCAGAATTTATCTGAGACGGCGCTTAGCTGTTTAATCAACATTGAACTGGAAAGAACAAAGCCAATAAGTCAAGTTTCCTACAAGACGTCACATTCTCAAGTGTAGTGTGTGCAAGATGTAGAGAAAACTGTGACATCATGAATTAAACGCCTCCCAGATTCTGATTAGATTATTTCAAAATGAGAACATCACATTTGTTTGATTTAAGGTATTAAGTTTACTAATCAGGGGGCTAACGACCATGACATGCAACCATCTAAAGACTACACAAATCCATACATGCTGGTGGCTTTTGTTATCTCCTGAGAGATGTTCATAGTCCAGCTCACTGAAAACAAAAAAAAGTTGCCCCCCTCGGCAGTGACGGTACTTGCCTTGGGCCTAAAATTCGTGGTGGGGCCAACATATTCGTGCTGAGCTTTGGGTGTCCCCCAGGGGTGGTGCAGCTTGAAGCACTCGTTACAGTAGCTCGCCTTGCAGTCCATGCAGCTCTTCGTGGCCTCCTGCGGTGGAGGTTTGCAGATGTTACACATGATGGCGACGGCTGCGCGGGCGGCCTGGCGGTAGCGCTCGACGATGCTCTCCAGGGTGAAGTTACGGAACAGCATGCTGATGCCGCGCTCGCCGAGGTCGATGTCATGCTGGCAGCCGGGGCACGGGATGGTGGTGACCCGGGGAGTCACCGACCCTCTGCGCCAACCCGGGGATGAGATGGAGCCTGGAGGGGAGCGGAGGAGGACAAATCAGAAAGGGTTGTGCATAGTATAGATTCAATGCCTTGGGTCACCCAGCTTCCAATCTTGTCTGAGGCCCTATTTTGACAGGCAGATAATGTCCTTTAACTCCAAATTACACTGTACGGATGGTTTAGAGTCAAATAAGGGCTTTGAAACACGTGAACCCCCAATTGTGTTCAACAGTTTCTGGGCCGAGACTCACAAAAGCAGGATTACGTCATCTGCAGGACTGGCCAAGTATGATCTTATGGCAAAAATGCCTTTGATAGTTGATAATGCCTTCACAAATAGGGCCTCAGTATGTCTCCCTTTGTGCTTTATTTCCACAATGACCACTACTCCATAAAGACATGGATTTTTCAATACAAGCAGCTTATTGAGTGGTTGTCATCCAGGGAAATAAGAGAGACTTTCCAAGAGCACTGGGGAAGATTGAAGAGTGATGAGATCCAGGATTGTCATGGGGAAGATGGCATCCGTGGAGCGTATAGAAAATATATAGTGTGAATGAGATTTACAGTGCAAGTCAGTCAACGTCTACTACAGGAGTGAGGAGTATTTTAAGTGCTTACAATGACCTGGACAAAAAGGAAATCATTTTATTTCCCCTAAAATGATCAAGCAAATAAAAATATGACAAACCACTATTTTTTTTAAATGAATCAAGCAACACAGCTTAAGTACACTATGAAGCAGAACCAAAGCATTAGTGGTTTGGTTCAATGCATGATGTCCAGTTCAATGCATCCACACTTATTTTTTCACGACACCAAAACTCCTCTTGAAGCAACACGGCTTTCAAGAGTTTCTCACAATGTTGTGCTTGTTACTGATGCGGCAGCATCGTAACAAGGCATCAAACACGGCAACATGAATAATGGAGTTTCACATCACAGATGCAGGCAACGGGGGACCACAAATCACTCTTACCACACACACTCAAACAAAGCCAGCAAACTGAAGTTGCTGCACGGCAAAAATAAACGACAGAAATATTGCTTCACGTTTTTGGGGGACAGGGGAAGCGAGGAGTGCTGGATTTATCTCAGTTTGCAAGCCAGATTTTCCACTTCGTTTCCGAGGACCTGGAAATTAAATCAAACACTCCTCAGGTAAGCGAAATACAGGAAAACGGTTTTAAAATTGCACTTTTGCAAAAGAACAAAAGAATAAAAAGAAAAAGAAAAAAAAAGGTGCAGCTCAGGGAAAAGCAGTGGCAAAGGAGCAAACATGTACACTGTGTGATACAGGATGTGTAGCCATGTGCATGCCGTGTGACATGAGCAGAACTGAAGAGTGAGAGACAGTGCGGGGATTTACTGCCTGGAGGCCAAATCTGATGACGAGCTCAACTGCTGAGCTTCGTTTGCCACACATCAGTTACCTTTCCTACCTGAAGTCATATGACAAAGGCGAACGCAACATTGCGGTGTGACGCTATGATGAGAAACTTGTGATGACGGTGATGAAGGTGACACAGTCTTGTTAAGACGAGGCAGATATCCTTCATATTCAAACCAATGAATGATCCTGCAGAGACAGTAAGTACGTGTACATGTGTACGTGTGTGTGTGTCTTTACTCGTGTGTGAGTCAATGAACGTGTTGTGACATTGTGCATTGACTCAGGTGCTCTGGTCAGGACAGCAGGTGTGCGCGAAGAAGCAGCAGACAGGAGATGCCTGCAGCAAAGTGTGTGTGTGTGTGTGTTGATTTGTGAATCTGCAGAGTCGAGGGCAGAAACTGACGAGTCACTGCAGAGCAGAAGGGGCGTGTTGCTCTGCACGGATCACACAAACAGTTTGATGCTAGAACTGATGTAGCATTTTTTTTTTTTTAGTTTAACTGTAAGTCTGGCATGTCTGCAACATTTAATTTAATACTGGGAATCTTATATTTTATCCAGGGTTTATAATTTCATTAGTGATACAAGCTCAAATCTGTTTATTTAGGCTTGCTGAATGTCATTTGCGATCCAAAAATTTGTGTTGGCATTTTGCTCTGTCAGTGGCTGCAACATTCGCAAGGCTAATTTGCATAAAACTCTAATTACTGTAAATATTTCCTCATTTCTTGTTCAAATAATCTGTTCTCGGAAAGGCTGATGAAGAACGGGTCATTTAAGTTTGAATGTACTTTTTTAAAAAGAGATTATTGAGGACCCTATTCTAATCTTCACTGTTCCTCCCATCTAATTTCCAGGTAGCTTCCATTGTTGTCTTTTTGGAGATTAGTATGAAGAGGCTATTTTTTTCAGAGGAAACTTTTTTTCTTAAAAACATCCACTGAGCATGTCTAATAACTGCATTAGCTGGACTGAAACAACTTGTATTCAGTCTTGTTTTACTTGGCCGGCAACCTGACAGTTCTCAATTCATCATTCCCTAAAATGATTAGGAGGTAGGCTGAAACAGGTCTGTGTTCTTCAACTGTTTCTCAATCACTAATGACTAATGACTGAAGCAGAAACGGTCCCCTAAAGGCACACCAATATCAGTCAGTAGTAGGCAGTTAAGAATCTTAGCAAGTCCAAACATATCTTCACAATTTGTGCGTGTGTTTAACCCAGAAACAACACAGGCTAATAGTTATACAGCTCAATAAAGCAGCTTTACTTGCCACCATGTGTTTTGAAATGAATGCACAGCTTAGCTAGTGTACAAAGACACACACACACACACATCGGGGGTCTGGTTCACATACACATGCACATTCCTATTCCACTTCAACTCCTAGGAAACATCCTCACCCCTTTCTCACCAATTTCAGTCTTTCAATTCCTTTTGGTCATTTGCCAACCTCCCTGTGAAGGACTCTACCTCCCTTAGACTCATCTCATCTCATCTCATGCCACTCCTCTTTCAGACGGCCTCCTCATGTGCTGACTCACCGTCGCTTACACCGTTCCCCTTTTCCTTTCACTCATCTGTTACTAACCTACTTACAATATTAAATAACAAAGTTTGAATTAAAGATTACATTGGATCTAAATGCCTTGATCTGGATTTAACTCATTTGACCACTTTTACGCTCAGTGGACATTTTTAAGAGGCACCACCTCTCAATTTCAAGTGCCCAACCAAGAATTTATAACGTGCTTTACAACATTACAAAGTCTATTTTATTCCTAACCAGTGGTGTGAGTTTGTATGGTTGTGTTGACAGGGCTAAAGTAGACTAAAGTAGAGAAAAGGTAGAACCAAACTAGGGTTTCACAGGGGTTTCTATTAACACTGTACTCACTACCACAGCTAGTCAAAACACGGAGCCCGCGTCTACCTCGACTTCCGAACGACCTTCTCACTGTGGCTGCAAGCAATGAACAGAGAGGTGAGGTGAGACCAACAAGAAAAAATGAAACAATACATAACGTGAAGTGACGTGTGAAACCAGTTAGTTGTTTTTTTTTTTAAATACATCATGACATTTTGAGAAAACAAAGCCAACATAAAAAATTAACTTAAGGAAAACTTAAATAAAAATCTAATAATGCAGTTCAGAGAAAACAGTGTTTAAAATATACATACAGGATGTGGACACTTATTAAAGCACAATTAACTCTTGATCTGTGCACTTACTAAAGACACACATGATCTATATTTAAGCACAAATCCAGACAATTTAAAAGCAAATTTGATCGTTGTTTTGGAGGACATTTTCCATCAGGCTCTGGGCTGATATGATTGAAAGGAACAGTTTGGCATTTTGGGAAATACGCTTGCTTTCTTGCTGATTATTAGATAAAAAGAACAATAATGTGTGCGTTAAATATGAAGCTCAACCCAGGAGGCAATTTAGCTCATACTTAGCTCAACTTAGGCTGGGTCCAAAAAGGTAAAAACATCCTCCTTCCAGCACTACAACAGTAAGACCTGTATTTTATATTCCAGTTTGCACAAATTCCACAAATTTCAGGTGGTAAATCTGCCACCATCATCAATATAAACTGCATATGTGCTGTGTCGGTGCTCAAAAGGTGTCGCTAAGGGCAGTAGCTAAGGGAGCTAAGGGAGGAGCATGACTTTTGTCTGCTAAGCTAAAATAAATGTCTCCTGGCTATAGCTTGGTATTTTTATGTAGATTAGTGTTTAACGTGAACTGCTGGCAAGAACATGACTATTCCCCAACGTGTCAAACTACGCCTTTAATAACACTGACACCAACTTTAACGTGCACTTGTCAAGAGTTAGCTGTTTGAACATAAATGCATCGTGATCTGTTCGAGCCCCGGTAACAGAAAATAAGATGAAGCTGAGACACAATGCTGATGAAGTTTTAGTAACCGCCTTCCTCAGTCCAAACACAGCGAGGCTCGTCCAAGCTGCATGCTGATAAATATAGCCTTAAGTCTTTTCTTTCACTCCCTTCACCTAATCCCTCATTCATTCCTTACAGGCAGGTTGCGTCACCATGGCTACCAATGATCTGATCTCCCAGTGTTGGAGGCGGTTGGTCGAATTACAGAATAATCAGCGGTTATGTTTGGTAGTTGAAGTGCTAATTCGAGGTTTCCTAAACAGCAGAGAGTTTGTGTTTTGTAATCTGCTGATGAACAACTTTGCTGAATAATTCCCGAGGGAATTCCACCTGAAAAAAACTTGTGAATAGTTGTACGAACTCTTCATGAGAGGTGCTGCCAGATTAACCGCAAATAAATAAAAAAAAATAAAAAAAAGATTTAATGACCTAAAACAATGTGCATCAATTTGCAATCAGTCGGAACCTTGTGACAAACCCGGCTTGCAGCGAAGGCGTGACATTTGTTTACTCAAAAACTGGATTTGATTATTTCCTGCGTGAACAGATGCGGTCCTGCCAGCGAAGAATGAACTCATTCAGGCTGCGGGGTGGAGTCTGAATGAGGGAGGCTGTGTTTGGGAGGCTGGTCTCGGTGGTTTTCAACCATGAATGGCTGAATAGGTCCCAAAAAGTTGTTCACCTCACTGTAACTCAGGAGCTTGTTATAGCTTTGGTTCAGCGTGTTGCTCTGAGACTCCTTCACATCTAAAATGGAGACCAGGTAGCACTTAATTTCAGTTTGAGTTACACTATGGGATATTGATCTAACGTATTTGTATATGTAACCTATTCTGGCGCCATAGTCAAGTCACGTAGCTTATAAGAAGTGTTGTGTTGATTTAGGACTCAGCTACTGAATATGCATAAGTGTAGAGTATCTTCAGCACCAAAATGAATAACTTCACATTTAGTGGCTATTTATATCCTCGCTGACAAGTCTAAGTTGTGTCCCAGTTCCATACCAATTACATACAGTATAATCAGTCTTATAATACAGCGTTTGCAATTAGGACAACATGGTATATTATGTTAATTATTTTATATACACACTCACATAAACATGCATCACTCCCAATTAAAACTTCAAAAGCAGAGCTAGTATAGTGGTCACAGCATCATCGAGTAGTGCCTCCATTTGTTTTGTGTATTGCATTGTGAGCCAATAGTGTAAGCTCAATAATCTAATGTTTTTATGTATATATGTATGCATACTGGCTGGTTAGACTAATTTTGTTAGTCACTCAAAACTGTATGGAAGTCAGAGACAACTCTGGTTTGGTTTGACGCGAGTGGACAAGAGTACAAATGAGACAACGATCTTTATGGAGGTGGCCTGTAGCCCAGAGCTCTCACAGGACAGAAAGGCAGCCTTGTGTCCCACCGTGCTGTTTTCAAGGCTTCGACAATGACCTGCAGTGCAGCCATGAGTTTACCAGAGATCTTAAAAATATTGTGACAAGTTAGCTGCTTACGACCCCGCCTCGACTACAGCTTTTCCTCAGCTCGGTTTTAAGAGTTTAACATGCCTTGAAGGAGCTTACAGATGTCCCCTGTTCCCTTGTGTATATAACATACACACACACACGCCTCTATATCCGATTAAAGGTGGAGTGAAAATGATCCTCAGACGGTTTCCAAATGAATGCACGAGGCTTTTCATGATTGAAGGGGATGTTTGATGCCCCTGGGCCAGTCGAGTCAGACAGCGAAGACAATTAGGGCTTGAGAGAGCTTGTCATCATATCTTTTCTCTCGGTAGACAAAACTACAGCTTGTCGAGTTCCTCTGCCGTCTCTTTAATGAAGCCTGTAAAAGCAGACAGGATTAGGAGGAAGACGTGATGACTGACAACGCCGTGGCTGAGCGGTAAAATTATTAAATCATTTTTATGTCGGTTCTTGTTTATCTAGGAGAAGAGAAAGAGGAGGGGCGGTGTCTGCACCACCAGATACCATATAATAAATGTTTGGCCCATTTTCTTTGTCTCTTCTCGGTTTCCATAAGCGTATTCACCATGTTAGAAGTTAGATTTGCATCAGCTAAATGTTTACGTGTTTGTCCATCTGCTTCATGGTGACACTGGCCTTTTTGTTTGTTAGATAAGCAAGTATGTTTTCCATCTGTAACCTTTTTTAATCTTTTTTTCCCTGGGAGGTAAATTCAGGCTTCAGCTGTTGAAACCTGTTGAATGCAGAGATGACAGCAGAACTAAAAAGTGAAGTTAAGCGAATTGACAGGAAGACCACGCAAGAGGAAGTTAACATTACTGATAAAAAACTCCCTTCCATGGAAGATCGCACAAACGGCCCGGGATGCATTGAATTCTTGCATGTCCTGTGTAACCACACTCTGATTATTAGCGTCCATCAGCTCACATAACCCGGGTCTAATGACAGCACGAGCGCTGCTCCACTAATGCAGCAACTCTCAGACGTGAAACGCTTTTAACCTCAGAGAAATGCGAGATCCACCTCTCTGCACTAAGCCGTACATGATAAAATCCCTCCGGTAAGGCTACTTTTAGTCAATCTACAAAGATAAAAACAACAAAGAAGGTTCTGGTTCCTTACCCCGAGACCCACCTGATCTCACAAGCCTGTCTAGCCTCTCCATGGACGGGGAGGGCACCCTGGACCTGGGACTGCCCGGCATGGAGCACTCTGAGCCGGCATCGAAAGAATCCTCATGGTTGAGCATCAGCAGCTCTCGGACACACTTGTGGCAGATGCTGTGCTGGCAGGGCAGGATCAGCGGGTGGGTGAAGAGCTCCTTGCATATCGGGCAGATCAGCTCCCTCTCGATGTTCTTGATCGGGACCTGCAGATGGAGTCATGATTACTGCCTGATATTTAGAGTGTTGTTGTTTTTTTTTGCATGAGTCACCACCGTAGCTGCTGTCATCTTGGAAGACACTCGAACAGGAGATAAAGAAGAACCGATCAGGCTGGGGGAAAAAAACTTGTCAACTTCAGTGTTTGGAGGCAAGGATGCAGCTGTCTTTGATTCTTGGAACAATAACCTATTATTAGGACATTTGAAATGCAGCTAAAACAGGCCTATTGTCTGCACTTTGAGCTGTGAGCACAGCATTTTGTTGCATCGGCGAGGTGTGAGATTTAGTTTTAGGCAGCTAGATTCGTGGAAACCAACTTTATTCTGAAAACCACCGATAAAGTCACAACAACAACAGCCCATCCACGCTGTCTTCACCATGTTTCTGTTACATTACATAAGACAGGATTAAGCCCGGCTAAATATAGACAAAGAGCAGATTCCAGCTCACGTTTTAACACTAAAGAAAACACTTCTACACGTTTTAGACCCCAAAACAGTGCTCCCACATTCAGCGGCTAATTAGTTCATTTATTTCAGGTGCGGTGACACAAAATAAAATTTTAAAAAAATCAATAAAGTCTATGCTACATTGAGCAAACATTAATTTAGGTGGAAAAAACGCCTCCACACACACACACACACACACACACGTGCGTAAAGACAATACCCAGAAGGATAAGGGGAAGTTTAAACAGAAGGAAGGCAAACAAAGCAGCTCCAAACTGTTTAATACGAAATTAAAGTCGACTCAGTGATGAATGGATTCACACTTGAGGTCTAACTGTGAACTTCTCCCCACAAAGGCCGGTCTCTTTATATTCACGGCAGAGAAGCTACAGGCTGTTAAACAATGACGAGCCCCCCTCCCCAAAAAAAAGAAAAACATCTCCCCGGCTCCGATAAATCCTCTCGTCTCTCCACTTACCGCAGTTGTGCTGCCACGCCGCATCTCTGCAGTCATGATGAGAGATTACAAACAGCAATCCTGTAACGTGTGCGTTTAAAACCAACAACAGACTCAGACAGACTGTATTTTTGTTTTGTTGTTGTTGATGTCGTTCAACTTCTCGGACGCGGACGGGGAGATGCCGACAGCGACGAGCCGAGTGAATTTAAATAGAGTGACGCTGCTGAGAGAGGCAGAGCTGTGGTGAATCAGCAGCCGGTTCAATGCTGCAGTGCACGCAGGGGGTGGAGAGACAGGCAGCAGACAAGAGGAGGGGAGGGGAGGGGAGGGGGCTGGATCTCCATAGGAACTACTGCTGCCTTCATGTGCACCTCGTAAACTTTATTGGAGTCATCAACGCATCTGGACGCCCTCTCATGTTTGCTTTAATCGGGTGAAAGGCAACACCGATTGCATGCAGGTAAATTAATCAGTGTGCTGCATGCCGCCGTAGATATTTATACTACATGCAGTGGTAGATATTTTTACTACATGCAGCGGTAGATATTTTTACTTACAGTAAAAAAACTAAAAAAACAAAAACGCAGTGTGAGAAATAGTCGACTCAACTAAAAGTCAGTCCAAGATTTACTTTAGTTCGGCCACGTAATCATTTTCTCCTTTTGCTTCCTCAACGTGCCCTTTGGCATTTTCACCTGCCATTATGTCCATAAACGCTGTAAAGCTTGGTTACATTGCCCATTTGCCCAGCTCCTGTTCTGGCACGACACCAGCTCCATTCTCTGCGCCACAGTCCTGAAAACATCCTCTTCCCGGTGGTCAAAAAACACCTCTGGAACACTAACACTCCCCCACTGCACTGAGTGGTCTGGGCTCGACTAACAGATTGAGCTAACATAAGCTAACAGCAGCTACAGTTCATGTCAGTTTACTTTACTGTCCATCAAGAAACTCTGTAAATCTCAGAGAGTTCATGTGCATGTTCCTTCATGTCCACCAAGAAATAGTTGTTTGGTGGTGGCTTTAGTGCCAGGTTTTTAGATTAGATCCTGATTAAGAATCAACATGATTTAAAATGAGTTATTTTATGGTTGAAAAGTTACAGAATGTTGCTTTAAGTGAAGCACCAAAACATACTCATGATACAGAATCACATATATTACGTTGTACATACAAAGGTATGTACATCGAGAGCAGTATAAAACCAGAGTCAGATTTCTTGTATGTATACACATGTCTGGCCATTAAAAGTTATTCTAGTGTTTCAGCTTGTAAAGGCAGGGCTAATTTATTTTGTATACTGGCTAATAATAGGCTATCTTATCATTTATTAGTTGATTTATATTTTACATTAATAAATCTGAATGTGTAGAGTAACAAGTACCTAAAAATGTCAAATAAATGTAGTAAATATTTGCTGAATATTTGAAGTGAAGTGTAAAGCAGCATGAAAAGGAAATTCTTGAGTAAAATATCAGTATTTCAAATTGTGTTTAAGTACACTACTTAAGTGGGTGTAGCATGTTAGCATTTAGCTCAAATCATACTGTACCTAAGTAAAATAAAGTCCATAAAGTACTCATACCCAACTAGAAGAACCACAAATGCCAACCTGCTGGCGGTGCTAGAGGTAAATTCAGGGGATCTCCAACAGTAGGAGTCATCTTCTGGAGACTATGAATATCTGCACAAAATTTCATAGCAATTTCTCAAATGGAGTGTGTGCCATGTTACTAGCACTGATATACATATAACTTCTAGACTATCTGGCTTTCCAGAGTTTAAGGACTGACTGTAGGCTACTGTCACATACAGTAAGGTTTCTATACTGGGCAAGCTATAACTTAAGTTGACTTTATGGTCTCTACCAAAGTCAGGTTCCCTCTGTTATTTCAGAGGATTTATGATCTGCTAATTAGTTGCTGCAGTAGATCTACAGCTCATTTTATTGCACACTGAGGCCCCCTAGTAGGTCGATCAAACAATGTTTTGGCCAAATAATAAAATAGACCATATAACAACTTTTTTGGTGGCGCCTGGGATTTGGCTGTATTTTATTTTAGTCAGTAACTTTGTGCAGCAACACAGAACAAAATGGATGAAATGCCTGATCTAATCTACTGGCCAACGAGTGCACACTGGCTGATGGCACTGCGGGCATCTTTAGGACTTTGATGAGTCATTCACTTTTCCAACAGTATTTGTTGGCAGCATCCCGTACAGACATTAGTTCTCATTAGGGCAGCTTGCAGCTCCACGATCTCGCTAGTTCCATCCATGTCAGGATTTCTATCAAATCTAGTTTTTCAGCATCCTGTGGCTGCAGCCTGTAGGGACCTATAATAGCACCCACGAGTGTCAAAACGCACGGGGGAAGATATGTGACTGTCTGCCCACTAAAAAATCCAAATGGCTGCATTTTTTTTTTTATATGCATTTTCTGGGCATGAAATAAAACATTATAAAAAATAACTTTATGTAAATTAACATATTAAAAACTTAGACTATTTAAGACTATTTAATGCTGGACCTGTAACCACTAATTCATATCAGTTAACATTAACATTATATTCACGTTTTACAATGTTGGAGTGTCAACACAAAGTGTGCTCAAAAAGGACGCTCAAGGACACATAATGTCTGCTCACTCTCCTGTTGTGCTGGATGCTGTAGCCAACAAAGACCATCTCACAAAGGTAATCGTGTGTTTATACCCGCTGGCATCTCTGATCATTCTTATAGTACAGATTTAAGACCAAACCTTGTTGCTCATTGTCCAAGCCAGGCCGAATACATTTTGAAATATCACTGAATTCAACAACGGCAGCTGGCCGCTGAGTCAATCTGTGTACAGTATACACGCAAAGCTCATACATGCATGGATGTATGTCACAGATGGAGTGAGGTTGGTAAAACACCCCCCTTCTCCATGCAGACTCACACACACACACACCTCAGTAAACCCGGTGACTCGGCTCAACACACAGCTGCGGACAAGTGTGCCACATACTGACAGGAGTCTGTGATCTGCCTGCAGCACTATCTAACACACTGAAGGGCTGAAGCCTCTAATTAAACTCTTTATGTTCACATTTTTTTCTTCTTCTAAGAATAGAAGAGAAGCCTCTGCCTCCAAGCTATGAAGCCTTGACACAGAATAGAGCAGAATTCAATGGAGGATTGTAGGCCTATCCATGGGTCACTCCTTTTTATGTTAACAGAGAAAGGGATTATTAATACCTCAGATCTCCTTAGAATATAGAATTATGGGGTCATATAATTATTTAATAACCCAAAGGCAAGGTAAAGTATAAGATTATATGGCAATACGTTTGGACTGCATAGTGTTAGCATTAGACATATATATTATATGTCATTTTGCAGGAATATAACACAATATAATACAACAGAATGGAGAATAAGATTGAATTATGGAGGTATATCATGCAATATAATACTAATATAATCAGTGGGTGGGGGGACTGAATAGGTTTGGTATGAATATGGTTAAAATAGCAGAGACACACCTGAAACGGTGCCAAATAATAGGTGTGGGTTTTACCACAGGTAATTCAATGTAATAGAATAGAAGGGACAGAGCATGCTGCTGTATAAAATCGGAATACAGTAGACAAATTGTTAATACTAATATGATTCAAATAGATTAGAATATAATAGAAGGCAGTGGTCTAGGTTTGTCAGCATCCCTCTCCATCCCCTGACAGCCCTGCAGGCCGGCTCTGCCGCCGCCGCTGCTGCTGCTGCTGCCGGGGGATGATGGACAGATCGCTGCTGTCAAAAGGACCGTAAATCATCCGGATGAGACTCACCTCGCCCCGCTCGATCCGCTCCACGATGCTGGCAAACTCCGTCATATCCTCAGAGTCCGACATGGTTAGTGATGGTGATGGGTGTACAGTGGATAAAGCGGGATATTAAAATGTAGAAAAACACACACACACACACACACACACACAGCGCGCGCGAACAGGAGCTGCAGCAGCTTAAAGAAACAGGATGGAAAGCTTCACGGCTCCACAGGGGAGGGGAGATGGCATCAAGAGAGAAGAAGCCGCTCCTCAGACCTCCATCATCCACCTCTCTCTCTCTCTCTGTGTGTGTGTGTGAAGAGTCTACAGTACATGCGCCGGCTGCAAGAAGCCAATTCTCTCTTAGTTTGCCTCGTCTTGGAGGGAAAACCCCGCCCTCGCCTCTCCAGTACTGTACCATCTCCCTCCTTCTCTCACATCATCCCTCAGCGGCGATGTCTCGGCTCACAGAGCTCTTTGTATCCTCCTGCCTGCTCTGTCGCTTATCATCCCGTTTTATCCATCGATCACGAGAAATAACACACAATAATCTCAGTCTGGAGATTACGGGGTTGAGGGTGGAGGGGTCTTAAATCTGTTTGTGTTGCATTCGGTCAGTCAACTCGGGCTTTTACGCACGGCGTGGCAGCGCGCTCATGTGTGCATATGTTGCTTTATATGGGCTGATTTTAGCTTAGCTCTGTGGTCTCTTGGTGGTTTTGTTGTCTGTCCTTCATGGGGGGTATTTTGAGGAGGAGACGCCCCCCCCCGTCCCTCCCAATGCCGCATGTGTGTGTGAAGAGTCTTGTTTCACGCATGAACCGGAATGTAAAGCGACTGCGTGCGTGAGGCCGGATTAACTTCGTGTTTTTAATTTTTCCGGCAATGCCACTTGTTCCACGTCACCAGATGGCCTCACGGCTTCATGCAGACATATTCCACCCCATTGAGCATGTGGTGGGGGACAAACGGGCAGACTGCCCTGACGGAGCAAACGGTGCATGACAAAACTAATATCTCATCTCCTAACTGACCAGTTTCCAAAAAAACAGGCACTGAGATCATCGTTGTTTACATGCAGTGGAAAGGCTGTCATCTCCGTGTTGAGATGGGAAATCTTAAAATGAACCTTGAAGTTGGGGTGAAATAACACTCTCCAGTAGGACATCTCTGTTAAAGGGACATCACAAAATCTAATACCACCATTGAGAACAACTTGCGTTGCCAGGTTGTAAACAACACTTTACACAAAGTACAGCTAAGGCCGATAGGAACGCAGGTATTTTTAGACATAAACCAAAATACTGGAGACATCCAAAGTTTGATCTAATGATGACATAGATGGAACCAAAGTTACAAATCAGGCTGAGGGGAACATGCATGTGTCATGAGAATCCAAACAACAGTTCACCGATTGAGCTCGGGGTCAAGAGGTCACTAAAGTCATGAGGAGTCATCGTCTGTATCTGTATCAAACTACATGAACAATAAACTAAGTATTAATGACATATTAAGCATTGATAAAAGGCAAGTTCACAGCTTATGAAGCCTGTGTTAGAAAGGAGCCTCCTTGTAAAGTCGACCCGGCCCGGCTCACGGTAACATCTACAGCGTTCAGCCTTTCATGACAATTTCAATAGACTCTTGGGGCATAGATGAGCTCGGTGCTCATGTATAATATCTGTGGACATGACACTTGACTGGCCCATAAAAAAGCCACACAGCAGAGCCGCAGTGCCCTCTGCTTGACTGAATAATCAATAGAACGCATTGACTAGCGTGTTTTACTAAGCAGAATTGATTCAAGTTAAATAACTACAGAGACAGCAGCTGTTGCGTAAGTGCACACATAAGCTGACCCGGAGGCCCGTAGATGTTCAGAGATGAGTCATTCATATCTCATGATGCAAAGCGGTAAACACACTGGATTTGTATACATGTGTGGTAGCAACAGCTCTGCTCGACAAACATCAAAACAGCAGTAAGGAAACAACAAGTCCTCTGTCCCCTGGGTTTGCATGCCCCTCACAAATAAATAAACTTGACAGTGAAGTTAACGCCGGTTTTCCCCTGCAACACATCGTCAACCAAACTTTCTTCCATTCCTCCTCCATCTTTTGTGGCAATATAGGATTACATGCCTCATCGCGAAGTCTGGTGCCACACAGGTATAAGCTGTCACTTGAACTGGGGACCGTAACCACACCCAAACTACAGCTGCAGCTGGCTGTCAAGGGAGCATCTCCAGACAATTTAATCTGGGCTGGGCTGCATTCACAGGGGAAGAAAATACATTTCCAAATGGCTTTCTAAATCCAAATCAACTGAAAACAACAATATGTGAGATGCCGTTTAAATTTTTAATACCCTCTACATCCAGATTGGATATCGAAGTGCAAGTAGGCCACATTTGTCTGGATCAAATTACTTTATCAGTGCCAGCAGTGAAGTCTGTGACTGCGCTATGCAGCTCCCAGGTGGGACTCTATATATGTGCTCGCATGTGTGGCCCTGTATCCAGTGAAACCCCCCCCCCCCCCCCTTCCCCCACCTCCCCAATGCTTTTAATTGTGTCTTAGTCACTGACCTAGCAAAGAACAGAAAAAAAAACCACACACACACATCACCATCAGATGGTTATTCTAAAGAGCAACTCATCCACGTTGCAGAAAAATGAAAAGCAAATTAGGAAAAATGCTGAGCGGATAAAAATAGATCAGAGTTCTGACTCACCCAACCACACAGAGCCTGCTGTGAAAGGAAATGAGTCTGTGTTTCATACAGAAACCCAGCTGTTGGAGGTGATCCCATGGCACCCAAATGACTGATCTTTTCCCTAAAGGACAGAAAAAGGACTTTGCCTCAGGCTACTTACACCCCACCTACACCTGAGAGACGTGGCGCACGCTTGAGAGAAAAGTGGCCCTGTTTGACCGAGGACAGACATTTTAGAGCCAGATTTCTGACTAGAAGTGGTACTCAACACTCAAGACGGATAAGTCCCCTAACAGGAGCAGAAAATGGATAGACCAAAGGGAGCAGTAACAGAGACATTGATTTGGTTTTGGGTCAACCAAATATTGAGGCCATTTCATCTTTCTGCTTTTCATTGTTTTCATCATGAACTGTGTCTTCAAACGGTTATATATTTGCTGTTAGCAGCTCCGTTCTTGTCTTTTATTTCCGGTATTCTTGGATTTTTGTTTAGCAGCACCATCAGGCCGGTATTTCTCCTTGACAACCACTTTGGTGGCCAGGGAGATGCCACAAGAAATAACTGCACCGACCACCTGTATTACTACACATAAGTGTGATTTCAGTCCGATCTTGCAACTTTCGGACTATTGGGCTTTTTTCTCGCCCTCTTTTTTCGTGGCTAAAACACATTTTTCTGCTGACCTGCGTCCACAGCTGTGCAAAGCTCTGCTTCTGTCAGTTTCTCTAAACTGGGAGCGCGCTGACTGCTCTCTACTGTCGGTAATACACTGACTGTGCACAAGTACCCTCATGCAATCCTACTTCAAAACGCCGGAAGCCTTTAATGTATTTGTTGACTCAATGACCTTTCCTGCTTAGGCTAACTTTAAGACCACTTATAACAAGATTCAGCAAAAAAAAAAACAACTAATGGACGGGTTTGCTTTGCACCAAGTGAGAACATTTGTGAATCCTCAGAGGTAAACCCCCTCTTAGCACCCTCTTCAGGAGAAAATGTCGACTTTGCACAAGCTCGTAACAAACTCGGTGCACTGCTATGACATTTTCAGCGCACATTCATGCACCTATGTGGTTAAAACGGCCCCCACGGGCGTCGACTTTTAGGCTTCTAAAACTAAAAGTCAATCCTGAGACCTCGCGTCCAAAATAAGCAAATCACACACACAACGAGAACAAATTGTAAAAGTTAGTACGTGTTTTTATTCAACATAAATACAATATGCACCGCCAAGCTAGAATCAACATTATTGTCCTCAAATTCAAAGCCGAAGTACTATAATACATCACATACCAACATTTGCATATCCAATTCCCTTAACTGTCTCACTGATGTAGCTGTAAACATTTTTTTTTAATCATCTTGAGCACTTGCACAATAGAAGTCACATATTTATAGACATTTACATATTTATCTACACTCAATATTTCTACAAAGCATAGAAAAAATAAATTCCGTTACATTTATTTATCATTACATTATGTATATTTCTGATAATCAAGGGATCAAGATTGGCCATTTGTGGCATTTTGGCCGCATTTCACAAGACTCTGACATGTCTGGACAGTCCGAGCAGCTTTCGCTGCAGCGGGCTTAGAAGCGCGACGCCGTCGTCCCCTGTGTTCATGCTGTGGGACTGACGGCACTGACTGCAGCGTGATGTAGCAAAAAAAAATGCAATGTAACAACGGAGATGAGGCCTTTCATCTGCAGTAAGTGGCAGATCCATCCATCCAATCTTTCATCCTTTTCAAAAGTGGAGTAAGCATCCACGGGTCCCGTCTCAATGAATGCATAATCGATCAGACGTGAAGTGACAGAGCCCGACGCTGGTAAAAATGACCTCTAACAGTCAAGCTTAAGCATGACTGGATAAATGAACTGTACAAAGAAGGGAGGAGGGTTTAGGAAACACCTTTCCTCCGTCCCCTCAAGAGGACGCTTGTATTCGCTGCCTTTCTTGATGGAAACAGCCAAGCTAAGCCCAATTTAAGCACGCCGCACACGTGGATGGCATTCAGAGAGCAGTGACCCGAGACAATGCGACACAGAGGCACATTTCAGTCAAGTTTGAGTGAGTAGTTTTGCTTCGTGACTTGGCCTATTTGCGGTAAGGACAAAACCCAGCTGACGGAGGTTGTGTAAGTAGTAAAAGTCACTTCAGAGGACGCGTGGGCGACATTTTCTTTCAGTGCATCTTTCACTGACAACAGTTCTGGATTTACTTTCCAGAACTAAGTTTGGAAAAAAAAAAATACTTTGATGAATATTTGTGGATCTGAGGCTCAATTCAGCAGCGACAAAGAAAGTCATATCTGAACTTTCTTCGAGGTGAAACAATTAAAAAGATTTTCTGCTAATTAACAAAGTGTACAAGAAAACAAAATGGCAAAAGAAAAGTCGACAAGATCAGCAAGAGGACAGGTAGCAGAGCTTCTCGTCTTAGGCAAAACGGGAACATAAAACAGTACAACAATAGAGGATACAGTTGGCTAAAAAGAAGGTTTTTGCACCAAAGCAGGGCTATATAACACTGGGGGTGGAGGGTTGTTTGGGGTTCAGAGAGGCGCCTCCGACAGTTTACGTTTAATAATAGATGGAAAATGATTTATTTATTCACCTCTCCTCCTCTCCTTTCCTCCGTCTGCCTGCTCTGCTTTCTAAGTCGGAAAACGAGGGCAACTTGGCGGGAAGGGAGAGGAGGCCAGGTACCGCTTCATTTTAGGCGGCGGGAGGGCAAACCACAGAGGCCGTATTATTTTTGTATCTAGTCTACACACAGTAGACTCCCGCAGGTAACACGTTGCAGACACGCGGGCCGCCGTGTATCTGGCCTGCCGTGATATTGTCTCTTCCTGTTTGTCATCTCGGGGCAGCAGGTGTTTTGATGTGACAGCGGTCCTACAATGAGAGGGCGTGGCTGCAACAGGAGGAAACGCAGCTTGCTGGGAATCAAGAGCGCTGATGCGATGGGAAGAGGAACAGGCTGAGCTTAATTCAGAACTTCAGTGCCCACGTATCACCATGTTTGGGCCAATCTCAATGTTCTAGCTTAGCACAAAGGGAAGAAGGCTGGGAGGTTGTTTATGTGGGCTGACATGAGCTGTCTATGGCAAACAAAAGATAATGCTCATGGTGTGTATTGGTGGAAGTCAACATTTTAGGGCTCAAAGGAAGCTGACATTGTTTCTGCAGTCTGGCTCGGTGGCACAGTCCGCTCGTGTGCATTGTTCTTTGTTTTTGCCCTGCGTCCTCTCTGTTCTGAAAAGTCAATCCCCAGCGCTGTTCAAAAGGAATACATTCCCCCAAGTTATGATGCCACTGTCTCATCTTTCTCCTATTGATTTCAGGCTGGCTTGTGTCTTGCGGGGAGTTTGGTGAAGGCAGGTACCTCAGATTGGTTCAGGGTTCGGGAGGGTTGCCGGGACGGAATCTGCTGCTAAAACTGACATCTACTAGAAAGAATGGATTTTCCCCTCTTCATACCAAATTCCCTTAAGAGGCCTTATCTGTTTTTAGCCTCAAGAAAACTGAACTCCTTTCTGGATAATCAGTCATAGACTTACCTCGTAGGGTGCTTTTGCTGGCTGACTTCCCCGTGAGTTTCACCCCAGCGGTTCTATTATCATTTTAAATCTCTCTTGATCGTTGAACAAAGCCTGCAGTGGTGAAACCGAAGGGGGGCGAGAAACACGGGAGAGTTTACCTGCCAGGCTGGTATGACCTTTGGGACTTGAGAGCCTGAGGGTTTGGAGAGGTTCGAGAGCAACGCAGGGGTGGAGAAGGGCAAGAAATACTGCACAGGAAGGATAGTTTCTGTCTGTGAATAAGGGGATCTTAATCTGCAATTGGACCAGCTCATTCAAAGACTTTCAGCGACTGAAGCCAGTTACTCCAGAGCCATTTAAAAGACACAATTTTGAAGTTCCCGATGCCCTCCTCGGGGTTCCCTCTCAGATTAAGAATATTTATTTTGAGGACGTTTCTTATGCCCACGTGAAGAGAGTGAGGAGTGTTCCTGGTTGGCTAAGAGGGTTTACAGCAGATGGTGTCGTTGACCGATGACGATGAGGCTAAGGAGCGGGGAGCTTCCAAAACATCGTTTGCAAAGTTTGCAAAAATTGAGGCATCAAAATTTCTTCAAGTCTCCACCGATTCAAATTTGAATTTCTGGCACGTAATTTTACTCCCACAAACCACAAAGCACGTTGTTATTTACTAGTGTGACTAATAAAAAAGGCAGCAAAAAAAAAAAGTGTGGCATATTGCTTAGCAGAAAAGTCACTTCAGATGGACTTAAAATTAGCTCCTCCGACGTTACTACAGTGCAACTGGAGTCTTAAAAAAAAACAAAAAACCCTCCTGACTCCTGATATGAGGAGGCCTCTCTTCAGATTAGGGGCCAAGCGTCTTAAAGACACACAGCACAAGTCCATTTGCCTTTGCCTGGCTACTGTTACTGAACCTGTTCAGAGACAGAGCGGTGGGTCGTCCTGCTGTCAGTGCTGTCTGCTGCAGCTGCCCGTGCTGTCCCTCCATGTCTGCTGCAGCTGCTGGAGGTGCTGAAAGGCTCTCTGGGTGATGTTAAGAGCTGCGTGGACCTTCCTTAGATTGGGCTCCCCGATCAGAGACAGGCCACACAGTCCTAAGTAGGCGTGGAGAGGGTCTGAGGGAGAGAAAGGAGCAGAGGGGGAGAGATGGGGAGCACGGTGAGGGATGGAGGAGTGACACAAAGGAGGTGAAAAGGGAGAAACTAGGTCAGAGACGGTGGCATGCGTCACAGCAGAAGCACCTGCGTTTGACAGGTCAGACGTGAGATGATGATTGTGTCTGTAACCTCCCTCTGCATTATCAGATTAATAAAACAATAACCTAATTCCCCGCAGAACCTTTTTGAACCGTAACATTATGCAGAAGCATTGTTTTTGTTGTACTATTCCTTTAAGGGGACATACATAATGCACACAGGCTGGCCTCGTGACCCCGTCCCTCCCCTGGGACCAGAGTAAAAGCTGCACAAGCCAGTAAATGGAGTGGTAATTGAATTATAATGAAATGACAGATGATTGGGCACAGACATCAGGATCAATCAAAGCACCATTAGCTGCATCAATCAGGAGTCATGAGGACTCAGACTCAAGGCTGTAAAGAAGAGCAAGGCTTGAAGGGAGAGCTGATTAATAAGGATATTTTTAAATGTAGATTTATATCACAAGGCATCATTAACAAGGTAAGACCACAATATCATGCCACTTACAGTCACTAAAGGAGCACTCACACCATTTATCTTGTGATTTTGATCCGAATGCTAACTTATCTTAAACCATGCGTCATTGTCGGAACAACAGAGTCAGTCATTCCTGTGCTGTGGCTTTAGATAAACAGTGATGGGCCAGTGTACTTAGGATCGTTTGCAGTCCATTATGGATTCTTCTTTGGCTCCGTTTTTGGTCTCTACCACCTCCTGAGGGTAATAACTGACTCTTTGGCTGCCAAGTGCTCCACAACGTTCATCAGCTAGTCACTAAACTTGTCGGTCTTCTGGAGCCTTTTTTTGGCTGAAAATGGCCAAAGACAACGCGATGAGAGCAGCGGAAGTGTGAACTGGAACAGTAAAGATGTGGACTGAGCAGCAAAAACGAATCCTCAAAACACAGATCACCATCAGGTAGCTTTGCCACCAACGATCACAAGAAATCCACTTTTGTTAGATGATTTTACTAATCGCGAGGATCAAGTTACACATTTTAGTTACACAATAACTGGCTGTTGGTGTGAGATCCCCATGTACAGGAGGACCAGGCTTTCCTCCATGTTGCTTTGGCGCTTCTGGCCAATCCTGTCAAGCAAAGAGCTCCGCTGTGCTGTTCAGCAGGCAGGGATTCTTTCAAACAAACAACAGTCTGCCAAAATCAAGGAACACGTTGTGCATTGGCAACGGCTAATAAATATGATATTTTCATGTGTGGTCCACATTCAGCAACCATTCAGACAATTTTACAGTCATAAAATCAGACAATGAAAAGAGCTGTGGGTCTGTTTCTGGCGTTCATGACAACGTTTTTATTGAGACTCAGCTAAGGATGTCTCTACATATTACAGACTGTTCCTAACATGAAAACCGATGCCGATGATGCTGAACTCTTTCCTGTAGAGGAACTGTGGACAGAACCGGATTGTGTCAAATGTTCAAAGCACATTTGGTCCAGTTCTGCTGGACAAACGGATCACCTCCTTTTGTTCCATGTCATTGTTACCTTCCTATCTTCCCAGACCAGTCCCTGGGCATGAGTAGCTGTGCATGACTGCACTATTAAAAGTCCAATGCTATCAGCACTCTGGCTGCAAAAGAGTCCCTTTCATTTCCTAAAACTCTCTTTTGTTCAATTATATTTAAGAGGCTTTGTCAATACGGCATCTGTTCTGCTTCATTGTTTCTTAGAGCCCATCTTCCCTGCCTTGTTCCTGTAACATGAGGAGCTCGATCTCCTGTGTCCTCGGGCTACCTACGAACAATCGCCTCATCAATTACACATTACAAGTGCGAGCAAGAACAGCGCACGAACGCATACACACACACCACACACACACACACACGCACATAAGCATGTGCGCCATTGAAGCTTAGGGTTACAAGAGCTTTTCCATTGATCTCAAGTAAAAAACTGCCAACCACAACTCCACCCTGACCTCTCCGCACCTGTGGCGGGGCAGGGTAGAAACGGAAAGAGAAAAAAAAGAAGTAAGTGAAACCGCTTAGTTCTGCCATCTTTTTGCCTTTGAGGTCATTGAAGCTACCGAAAAATAAACACCAACAATATGTTTGACATTTGTTTCGACCACATGGACATTAAACACGCCTTTCAACCCCACTGCACGAGAAAAAAAGCCCCAGACCCATATAAACAACCCGGGCAGTATTCTGTAATTGGTTTTCCGGTCGCGTTTCTTTTATTTGCACTCGATCTGATGACTGTGACTGCAAGATGTTCCCGTAATAGCCACCTCTAAGAGTCAAATCATTTACCTGGATGGCTGTCGGGGCCACTTGGCAAATCCTCCCACCAGCCGATCCTGCGTGGAAAGGATGAAGCTCCTGTTCTTGTCGAAGTTCGTATACTGGAACACGTCTAACAGCTGGGACAGGAGAGAGATAGCAAAGTTATTTTTTTTTTTACAGGGCATCTGGGCATGTTTTGTTTGCAGGGGTTAGATAATTCTCATAATTCCACAAAGGTAGGTCACTGCAACCTTTTTATTGCGTATTATTCATCTTCATACAGACACAGCTGTGGGGACAACATCAACACTTAATGATTCCCATACTGCACCTTTGCCATATACAAATATTTTATCTGAGTGTACACATTTGTCACTTTTGCCCCAGAAATTCAGTTTTCTTGCATTGTGTTTGCCTGTGTGCGTGTTTTCCTGGCTCATTACTCTTAGCCTGCTTGCATTTGTGCTGAAAGGCTCGCAAGTTTTTTTTGGTTGTGTGTGTGTGTGTGTGTGAGTGAGTACAGGGGATTAAGTCAGCTGTTAAGACGAGTGCAAGACGAGTGTATTCACGGTGCTATTTAAAAAATGCCCCATGTTAGCGCACACTGGCCCTCTGTTCTCTTATCACTTACCCCAAATTGCTGCAAAGCTGCAGCAAGTCTGAGGTAAAACACTTAAATGCACCCAACATGTTAATGCATGCAGGAGTGTGTGTGTGTCTGCTGCACCAGTCTGTACCTCTAGTGTGGCTCCCACCCAAAAGGAGTAGCATGTGTCTACAGGTTTGTTGGGCCGCCCGTGGAAACCGTTCTGCTGCCTCATGATACACCAGCGCCGGATCCTGTCCAGCTCCCGTTGACTCAGCGCCTCCTCCAGTCGCCCCATCAGACACAGGGAGGCTATGGCGCAGTACGTCCAGCCACCTGGACACACGGACGAGCAGGTTTGTGACACATATACAGTTTGGAGGACAAATAGTAGGGGACTACTGATTTCTGACAGTGCAGTGGTTCACCCCAACATGTTTTATGTCAACTAGATGATTACAGGGCACCGCAGTCAAAACAGAGGGTGTGTCTGCGTGCGAGCCTTTTTTTACTGCCAAAGGTTTGATTAGCATGCTGCTACTCTCACTTTCCACCTTTTTCTTGGACGTTAGCGCAGCGTGGTGCGACCTTATGTTACGCATGAACGTAGGCCAGTGAAAGAGATGCACCAGGCGGGGACTGAAAGCAGAGCGTCTTCACAGATATAGTCATCCGACCATGACAGGCTGTTATCAGTGAAGCTACGAGCAGCAGCTATCCATCAGCTTCTACAACCAACCTGTCAGCTGCTTCCATCATCACGGTGCCTTTAACTCGGCCCTAACCATTAACGCCATCATCGGCTTCTTATCTGTGTTTACATGTGTGAGGGAGAGAAAAGGACAAAGGCGAGGCGGGGTGAAGTGCGCGGGTCACGGGTGTAAATCCGCCGACGTCGCCTCCAATTAGCCACAACTAGCTCGCTATCTGCTGGAGGCACGGGAGAATCAGAGGGGATGAATATAAATCTGGATCAAACACAACTGTGGCGAAAAAAAACAAAACCACATCCTCTAACGGGAGGTTTGTGGGGAGAGAAAATTAAAATACATTTGAATTAAAAAGCTGCTTTTTCACAGCCTTTTCTATCGTGATACATATTATTCAAACTTGAACACAAGTATTTTTCTTCATGGGCCACAGTACATTATTTATGGAGACCAACAATTGGGATATTTTTAGTATTTAACGTAGAAATAAGGCTGCTAAGACGACTACATAGCCTAAAGAAGAAGGAAACACAGTGAGGAAACAGTGAGATGAAAAGCCAAGCACACTGAATATATAAACAGAGAGAAAGTTCATTTCTTTCCGCCGGCACACAGCTTCTGCAGCTCAATGTTTCACGTATTTAACTACACGGGGGGGCTCAAGCACAATTATCTACAAAAACAGTGTCAGAGTCTTTGCACACAGTGTGGGAGGTCTCGGTGCTGAACAAACACACACTTCAAGGGTGGATGGGTAATGGGCATCTAGTGTGCATCTCTGCTGATGTGTAATCAGCCCTCAGACAGAGAGCTGGCTGGCTTGCAGAAGGGAGCCAAGTCTCGATGAAGCCTGTAATCATAGACGTTGAATTTATCGCATGGAGGGAAACTACCAAGAATTACCAGGATCCAGAAGTCTGTCGGAAAGTTAGCGAGAAACGCAACCTGCACCATGTCATAAAGATGACTGTGGATATGTTCCAAGTAGAGCTTTGAAATGTGTGTGTGTGTGTGTGTGTGTGTGTGGGAGGAAGCTTTTGTGTCTAAATAATAAGGTTTAATTTCACTGAGTGGGGGATTAATGAGGACAATGTATCCACAGAGATTTTAATGGCTAATCCCTTAAACCAGTTACTCCCGTCAGCCACTTCATGCCTTCTACCACTACACCGCCAACGCACAGCCCTCAAATGTGATCGATAGAAACCTTTTGACTTGAAAATGATATTCATAAATCAGACTTTTAAAGCTGGGCTGCCAGGCGCGTACATCTTTACCGCAACACACACACACACACACCTCTCACATTTCTTATATCCAAGTCTAAACCATCAGAAGATGATCATACTCACCATGTGACTCCCGCCCAGCTCCCTGGCCGAATCCATTGTCATACGACTGTAGAGAACAAAGCACACGTCATTCAGTTACAAACAATACTTCATCCAGCGAGAAAGGCTAATGGAGTCAGAAGGGGCTGAACTGCATTACATACATACATTTATTACATAAATATCCATACTGAAACCATCTTTTTAAAAATACAGCGAGCACAAAGCAGCTGTTTAACTGACTTGACTGGAACGGCTAAAATGTGATGTGTCATTCTCAAAAAGAGTCTCGAGGCTTCCTGTGTGTTTGTACTGATCGAGTCATGACTGAATGCGTCATCAACGGACTATGCTAACTTCTATATTTCTTGTATAAATTCTTCCTTGTACTTTGCTGTGTTTGCTGTCAAAGTTTAATAGCTCATGATGGATAGAAGAACAGACACTGAGAGCATTGTGAGAGCTAGAGCTACAGTATGCACATCACACAAAAGTGTTAACTTTAACAACAACACCAACAAAACGTAACGAACCAACCAACTTTTTGAATGGAACAGAGCAGCTACAAATGAGCATGCTCTCGTGTTTTGAGACTACACATGAGCACCTGGTTATTTCTGCTCACAGGAAGAAAAGGAAAATGACCAAAGTTCAGCTCTTGCTTTGTATTGAGCTTTGAAGCAGTTTGATGAGAATGGCGAGCGGTGCGGCAACAGATGGCTGTCACTTGGGAAAAACAGGGTTGAGTCCTCGTCTGCTTATGTGTCTGTTCCGATCAGACTGTAACAATAAGGTTGGTAAGTGGACACCTGGCGCCACAGGAAATGTGAATGAGAACCGGCAGTGTGGCTGGTAAACTTGTCTACTGTTCCAGAGCCCTTCCACACAAGACCAACTATCATTCAGTGCTTTTCTGTATACTTACATTCACCAACAACTAACTTGCGCTGCCAAAGACATTTTTGGATTCCACCCACCAGCATGTGGCCAGTGGATAAATATACTTTTCAGACATGATTCGCAGTTATCTGTTAACTAATTAACATAGCTTTCTCTCTCTCTCTCTCGAGTGTGTGAAGGAGAAATAGAGAGCCATACACACCCAGCGCACAATAAAGAAACTGTAATGAAACACTCCTGTGTTAAATGTCAAACTTAGAATAAGCTAAAGTTTTGAAATGAATGGGAGCATCTATCCCTCAGCTGTGGGAACTTGAGTTGTACAAGAGACAATACCTCACACAGACCGGTTTGATGCATCTTACCCACATCTGATGGAAAAAAAACATACACTGAGGCTAAAGTATGGGTTGAGTTAAACATCAGTCAACAATCATACAGAAATATCACTCAAGTGCCACATCATAAACTTGGAACATGTCGTTTCCCTGCTGGTGGGGCGGAAAAATCTCTGCTACAGCTTTAAGACTACAATGCACCGCTCAACCCCCCCCTCCCACCCCCATTTATTATAGATGAAGTATTTCTAGGCAGAGTGCCACCTACTGAAGGTGGGTGGCCTATTCTCTCCATTCAAGTGTAGAGGCACTGCTTTGAATGGTGCAGACGCAGAAGTTGTACCAGTAAGGGGAGGGAAGGGAAGGGGAGGGAGGGAGGGGGGGCGGGCGGGGTGCTCCTGTTAGCCGGGAATATAGCGATCATTGTTTTCATTCATCGGGCGTGCAGCAAAACTTCATATCCTCCTCACCGCCTAGCGCATCAGTCCACATTTTAACGTCTACTCACCAAACTTCCTCTGATGTACTCAATGGCTTTCTGGATGTCCATGCCTGACCAGTCGTCCAGCATATAACAGATACTGGCTGCGCAGTAGATAAACCGTATATCATTTTCACTTCCTTCTGGGACTGCGTAGAAACTGGAAGGAAGACGGCAAGCGGACACAGAAAGCCACAAACACAGGGGAGTTACGCAAACGGCAGAAAATCAGCAGTGCGTCTTCAGAGTTCATGTCGGTCCGCGTTATGGCAGCTGCTAGAAGACTGCCATCTTCGATCAATTCACTTAGCTGACAATCTCCGCATCGCTCCCCCATTCAGCCTATTGACAATCACACCACAGTAATGCAGAGGCATGCAGAACGTTAACCAGTATAATGTTGTGTAGTGCAGAGACAGCCGGCGTACTTGCGGTAAGAAGTGTGCAATGCAGGCGTATATGTGTGTGTGGGGGAAAAGAGAAGGACCAAATAGTAGTTTGTGTTGTTTGTAGTTTGGAAGCACAAATACAAGGCGGAGTATTAAAATAGAGACATGAGAAATAACCTACTAGGAATATGGTAATGTATTCAAATAAAAGACTTAGTTCAAAGCTCAGTGTGTGTGTGTGTGTGTGTGTGTGTGTGTACTGACCTGCCATCCTCCAGCTGCAGTGCTCTGAGACCAGCCAGACAGGCCTGTTTGTTAACCCGGCTCAGGTCGTCTCCCAGAATTAGCAGCGAGCACAGCCCAGTGTAGGTCATGGCTACATGGCCACTGTCATATGGATGGAGCACACCTGGACCCTGATGGGAGCGTAAAAATGAGATATTATTCATACGACGGAAGCAGAAAGACAAAAGAACGAGAGATTACTGCAGCATCTGGAGAAAGGGAGTGATTTAAAAGCAATAAGAGGGCCAGACAGACAGCTAAATAGACTTTTTTTTGGAGAACTGACTCAGGATGGCAATGCCTTTACATCAAAAATGTCTCCATGGGGATAGAGAGGTATTGCCAAATGTGAAAAATACATCTATTACAATGACTGTTAATATTACAGCTGCTGGAAATGAGTCTAATAAAACTGGAATAGTTTCAGACCCCCTGATGTGACGGCTTGGTAGAATGATTGAAGTGGCTTCAAATCCAAATATTTTAAGAAGAGAGAGAAAACATGAAATCACAGCAGCGAATACTCAAAATATATAGTAACACACAGGGAGGGGACACTTTACATTTTACATACAAGTCATGCCGTTTGGTCAAACTTGGGATTCAGGTCTAAAAAACTGTTGATGTGAAGAGGGGCAGTACCTGAGTGCTGTAAGGAACTCCAATATGTGACGATCCTCGAAACCCACAGCGACTTAGGTTTGATTCTGGAAGGGAATAACAGGGTGAGGTCAGGTGGAGGCGGAGGAAGTATTCAGCATTGTGTACTGGCAAACATCAAGAGACACTGGAACCAGAAAACACGACTGATTTACTGCCTCAAACTCAGTTTCATGCTTTGTATTGACCTTCTGCAAGGTGCCGCGAAGATGCCCAACTACCTAAAAGGGAAGAAGCTGTGCTGCTGCCATCTACTGGTCGTATAAATATAAATATAAAAACATTACATACTGCAGAGCCCAGTGAACACAATGTCCTCATACGTGCTTCAGAGATTAATCAAACTACACAGTATTTTGTACATGTGACAAACCTCACATCACCATTTCTGACTGGCAGGCATTGATCATGTTACACTAAGTACTATTGTGCTTTCAAACATTAGTATTCAGAAAAGGGCTGCAATATTCATGTTTTTCCAGCATATGAATGTTGTAAACAGTAATCATCGGGGACAGATGCTCCCGGCACAGGCGCAGACACACATTTTACCTAGATTAACGCGACATAAATATACAAATTAATTCAACACACCTGTGCTCAATTGGACAGCAACAACGCGCCCATCAACAACTATTAGAAGTCTGAACGGCTACAAACATAAAATATATCTCCATGCCGATGATACATTAGGAGATTTTACATGCCTCTCGATGTTTTCCGCATCTAATGACAAGAAACAAGCCAGACACCAAACATATGGCGGCTGCAAAAATGAGAGCAATCAAGCACGGCTATCCCGACATGATTTCTGTTGACGTCTTGAATAATTAACTGACTGGGCATCTAAACAGATGGCACGGAGTGGCTCGTTAGAGACAGGAGAAAAAACAACAACAAAAAAAACGAGTCATTAAATATTCAGAGTCCAACTTTCCCTGATGAACGGAGTTGATGGAGGTTAGGTGAGGAGGACACCTGGAGGCCAATCCCTGTTTCAGAATCCAATCAGCATAAAGCTATTTCACGCACTCCGAGGTTGGACTCCTCTGAAGTGAAAGAGTCAAACTCGATGACTTTTTCCTGAGATACAATGCTCCTCGTACTGCAAGTAACCCAAACTTGTCCTGAGCCTTCCATATAGCAGCGCCCTAGTCGCCCTCGCTCCTTCCCAGACATTAATATAATGCATGAATATAACATAATAATTTAGCTGAAATGTAGACGTAGGTATTTCAGCTTCTGCTGTCTGAACGCAAAACCCCTTAATCAGTTATGTTTTGGTTGGTTTGTGACCATTCACACGCCGCTCTGGCAATGAGAAACTTTGTACATTTGCACAATGTGCGCCTATTACAGCAGCAAAGAGCTTTAGTGCTGAACATTTCCTAAGCCAGCCTCTGCGCCAACAGTCTCAATTGTTCAAAGTATTTCCTCACAGACTGCTTCTTTCTTCTGCCTTCTCTTAAAAGTTCAAATAATAATTGAGCTCACTGTCAGAGCTGTGTCAGAAAACCTCCAAGAAATGCCTTGACATTTTATTTAAAGCAGCTCCTGTGAGGCTCTGACAGCTCTACTTTTTGAGTCGGTTAGATCAGGTAAGGCAGTTATGGTTATACGCGGGATCGGAAATTAACATTTTAAACTGTGAACATCTACCAGCCACTGATAAATAAATGATCAAATACACCAGACGCTCAATGATAAATCATTATTTTGTGTCTGAAATCTACCAGCCACCTTCATATTTTAAGAAGATTTGGCTGGTTGCTCATAAACCGGACTGATCTGTACTGACCTGTATAATAATAATATATGTTGTAAGCTTAGTTGAGAGTTCAGAGGCGATTACACTACATTCAACGTACTTGTTGTGCGAGTGATCTGTGATCTGATTTGCTGCGTCATGTCAACCCTTTTTTTTTATTATTCATTATACTGGCAATTATTACTTGTTAATAATTTACTGTTCAAGCTCAGCTTATTTACAGTCAGGTGTAATTTAAAGAGGAGAGGATGTGACACTTACGGTCCTCTGTGGGCAAAACCTGTAGTGAGTAGATCCACTCTATCATTAAATTTCTATCAATCACATCCAGAGCGTCGAGCACGTCGAGACCAGACAGGGCAAAGAATATGATGGTTAACCTGGAAAGAAGGCAGAAGGCAATGGTCATTAATTATTACTGATTTAATATTGATGCACGCGTGAGCTACAATAATGGCACGGGGGCAGAGAAGCTCAATAAATCAGAGGCAATGTAAACAAGTCAAAAACACATTATTCTTTTTTTTTTTAATGAGCCTGGTTAGATAACTAGCTGTTTGTTCTCCATCCAAGCGGAGATATTTCAGTCAACAAACCAAGTTCACAGTCCATTTTGCATGAAGTTCACTTTCAAATGAGCTTTATTCCTATGATATAACCCGATAAACGTCGACCGACGCGTTTCACAAGGGTGTGGTGGCGGTGGAAACTAAAGGCACAGCTTTGGTTTCCTGTTTTACTGCGGCCAAACCATCACAACTTCTCCACACTGGCTGATATCAGCAAGGACGCTATGCTAAGCTAAGTAGCATCGGGCTCCATTCAAAACGGTTGCGCCCCCGGCTAGCTCGGACGCTAGTTCCTCAACAAAACACCCGAATTAGAGCAAAATGTTTCACTCCAGTTACCGTACCTGGTTGTTTCCAGCGAGGCGTACCTCTCAGGTAACACCTGAAGTGTTCTCTGGAAGAATCGTACATGTCTATCTCTTAAAAAGTCTATTTGCTCAAATTCTTCAAACTGGCTCTCCTCTTCCGCCATCTTTGCATCCGCACCTATGAGGAATCTTTTCCTGTACGCCTGGTTTTCAAAATAAAAGCACGCACACCACACAGCACAGCGCTACACTGCATGACTTCAGGGCAGGGCTGTCCACACTTCTTTCAAAGACGGCCAGATTTGACAATGTGAAGATGCCCGGGGGATAATACTAACATTTTAAAGAGGAAAAACAATAAAAGTTGTGAATGGAATACGTTAAACTTGCATGATGTATGTCCTTAGAACTTTCACATTCAAACGCTTCATTATGTCAACCAATAAAGCTAAATCTTCCAGCCACACAGTATCTGACAATCCTAGCAGGAATATATAAATAATATATTGTACTAAAAACATGGCCCGCAGTCAAGAAATCTGACCATAGGCTTGCTTTAGGGAAACATTCCACAATAAATACTGCTGGAAACCTATAAATATACAACAACTCTAATAAGTCCACCGTTTAAACAGAGCAAAAAGAAACCACCATAGACAAACTATAATTACTTTATTTAAAGTACCTTTTTATTCACTGATTGTACAAAATCTCAAACAGCAGCACACAGTGGATACAAATAAAGAATCTACTGTTATATTCATGTATTATATTAATATTAGATTCAAATGAAGGCACAATTTGATTGAGGTGCGTCAGAATATTGCAGTGAATGCGTTTCAGGGCTGTTCAGTCGGCCTCCATCGCTGCTCCTCACAGGCCTTGTCTCCAAGTGGGCACAGCTCTGCAACAAAACAACAGAGATTTCAATGATTCAGCATTGTATTATTATTATTATTATTATTATTATTATTAATAATACAAACTTGAATTATCTACTGTAAAAATCAAGGGCAGTCAGACCTGTGAAACATCTCTAACATAGGCCCTCCTCCTGACGGTCCAATGTGTTTCATTTCTCTCGTCCCATCCCTTAGTGGGACGAGTTAGCCTGGAGGGGTCTCTGCTGATGTGAGTGTCCACCTGAATTAAGAACAAATAAGCATCAACAGAGTTTGTCTGATGATATGTTACTGATTCGTTTCGCTGCACAACACTTACCTTCTCCTTCAGCTTAGCAGCGATTCTCCTCTGCCTTTCCTCTTCCTCTTTTTCCCTCAGCTGTTTTTTCTGAAGTTTGGCCTCCACCTTGTGAAGATCCTGCAGGAAGGCAGAGACAAGCTTTGTGTTACCAACGTTAGCCCACTCCAAAACAAACGTTGTGCCTCTCTGTGATTCGTACCCTTTCGCTAAAGCGTTTGACCCCCTTTGCTGCCTCCTTCCTCCTCTCCTCCATCTCCCTCTGTTCCTCCTCTATCCTCTTCCTCCTTTCTTCCTCCTCCTGCTCGTTCTTCAGTCGTAGCTGCTCTTCAACCATCAGCTTCACCTCCAGTTGTCGTCGACGCTCTTCCTAAACAAATTATTTTGATTAGTAAGGTATGTCCTTGATTTTTGTTCTGAATAAATCAAACAATACTCACATACTAACACAGAAGCACTATCTCTGATGATAAATAATCACATAAATAACCACGAGTCAAAGCACCTTTGCCCGTCTCCTCTTTTGTATCTCCTCAGCCAGTCTCTGCTCCTCTTCCTGTTCCTCGAGCCTTCTCTTCTCCTCCTTCCACTCCTCCAGTCGCCGGGCCGCCTCCCTCTTCTCCTCCTCAATCCTAAAACAGAAGAGGACAGAACGCACTAAAACAACATTTCACAGCTTAGTCATGGATTCAACATTGGTTCCATTTTAAAAAAAATTTAATTCTATTTCTGACTCACCTGAGTTGGTAGGCCTGGCTCTTGTACTCCTTCTCCCTCCTTTCTGCCTCCACTGCCTCCTCGTGACTCTGGATCCTGGTCTGGCGTTCCCGATGCTTGCCGGCTTTCCAACGCTGAATAGCCTGGGTATGGTGTGAAGACAGGTAGCAAAAAATTAAGCCACAAAAAAAAACTTCTGTGGCTATTCTCAAAGAATAAAGACGATTCAAACTGAGATCATATTCCTAAATAAAAGTTTACGAGCACTGTAAGCATACTATTGGAAACCATTCTATTTATAGGGAAGGTTGAACTATATTTTACATACAAGCTGGTGGAGTAAATATGACTCTGCTGCTTTAACTGTGAATTTGTTACGTCAAAGAGCAAATGTGTCCTCCACCCAACATCAGGCTTTCTCAAAGGCAAGACACAACAGGCCTTTGTCGAAACCGTAGTGATGATAAACGTTTCGTCACAGTTCTTCACCTCTCTCTTTCTGTCTTGTAGGTAGATCAGCTCCTGATGCCAGTCCTTCGTGCTGCTCGATCTCCTCTAGTGTTTTAGCAGGCAAGTATAGTTTGGCCTCTTTCCTGTATGCGGGTTTCCCACTGTGCTTTGTCCAGACCTGTAAATCAAACAGATTTAGAGTAATACAGACAGGAATCTTGGAGAGAAATCGACCTTTGGCTTGGCGTCTGCTCAAGTTGCCCGAAGCAAAATGTTGAACACTGATTTCAACAGCAGTGTCTTACTTTAAGGAAGGCTTGGTGGTCATATTGGTCCCAGCCACCGTAAAGGCCTCCGGTCTTCTGCAGAAAAGCCTCCAGTGCTCTGACCTCTGCGGGGAGGTCTCTGTCTGCGGGTTTGATCTTATGGAAAAGGTAATGATGTCAATGAAGTGCTGCGTGGGTCAGAAAAACTTGGAACAAGATAAATATTATGTTTAGTCGTGTCGAGGCCTAACTATGTAAGACAGATTATACACTTTATGATTTATAACAATATAAAAACATGTATTTTCTGTCTTTTGAGCAGTCATATCTTATACATATTAACAGCATTTATTACATCACATTTCTGGACTCAAAAACAAACACAGAGAGGAGAGACGAGTGGAGAGTGGAGACGGACCTTAGCGTTGGGAGCTGTGGGTAGTTTGGGGTCTGTTTTGACAGCAAGGCTCCAGTTTTCAATCTTCTTCTC
This sequence comes from Nibea albiflora, assembly GCA_014281875.1. Lineage (NCBI taxonomy): Eukaryota > Metazoa > Chordata > Actinopteri > Sciaenidae > Nibea > Nibea albiflora. The sequence goes on from CM024801.1 coordinate 16,187,476, forward strand.
ATAAGCTGTGATCTCCTGTCTGCACGTCCGGTCCTCCTTCAAAAGTTCCTCAAAGCTGAGGGGAGCAGAGAAACACATTAAATGACCAATTTTCCAGGACAGGTGGCAGCCTGCACCTTACAGAGGTTTCCATTTTTCTGGTTGAATTTAGTCTAACGTGTATCCCATTACCTGGACCGCTGTTCCTCCTTTAGGGTGTTAATTGAGATTTCCACCTCTGACATTATTTCTTTCAGTCTTTCGATCACTGAAAACCAGAGCAGAAATCATTAACAATCTGTCCCAAAACAATCTTATTTTCATTTATACTCTTATGATATTATAATCAGCATGTTTTTATTGAGCAGTGCACTACTTTACAATAGCATCTTTTATATTGTTGTAACACAATGACACATATATTGATATTAACGGTGGCAAGGAAGTACTAAATGCCTCACAGGATGAGTGTATGTTACGATTGTGTAATTGCTTTTAGGCACTATGAAGAAACTCTGCTGGATACACTTACACTCAGGGGTTGGCTTCACATCTATTAGTTGTCTCTGAAATTTCCTAACGCCGTTATGAATCTTCACCAGCTGCTTCTGAAGATTCACCTCTAAAGAAAAACAAACAAAAAAGCATTAAGAATAGCAGTTTCTTTAACAAAGTATCGAGATGGATGTTTCACACTAGCATGACTTAATGACTTTCTTCAGCTTGACCTTTTTTCTATATATTTCTTACTTGTAAGTGATTTATCATCAATCAAGCTACTGTAACAAGTGTATTTCACTGGCTGTGGGATCGTCGAAGTCTTATCTTATCTTACAGAAAGGACTCACTCTCAGCATTTCTTTCGTCCTCCAGCATTTTCTCGAACTCTTCCAGTTCTCCGGACACGTCTGTCCAGCCATTCTTCCTGCACTGAACAATCAGCGTCCTCTCTTTCTCCAACTTTTCAATCCTGGGAGGGAAATAATGGGTTTATTACATGAATGTCGAAAAGCGAAGACGTGGTGCTAGTAAAGGACTGGTTCGATGACATGTTTGTGGTAGGTTTGGATGGCGTTAAATGTTCCCTTACTGCCTCCTGTTCTTCTCTGCTTCTCTGACAAACTCCGCAGCTTTCTGCCTGTCCAGCTTGTGGTCCACGCTGTCAGCGGTGACGGGGGATGATGTGCAGGGCTGCTGGACACTGCAGTCTCCATCTGCCTGCTCGGATCCATTCTGTGAAAGCACAGGTACAAAAATGAAATCCATGTTTGAATACTGAACTCAATGTGCAGCCACTGCACCATGGGTAACCAAAATAGTAAAATGATTTAGTATTTACTATACACAGTATTAACTACAGTATTTTTGTAGCTAAAACTAAACACTCAAGTTAGCAGGCAGTAACATAGCTAACGGTAGCCAGCATTGAGCAGCTCCTCCTCCTACCGTACTCCACATCTGCCGCTTTCCCTGAACATTTTAGACATCTGAGACACTTATAATGTTGCAGACTAATAAATCGTATCTGTCCATTACAGAAACAAGCGGAATAAATGAGTTTTTGACAGCTACCGAGCATTGTTTATCAGCGGATGGTGCGGTTGCTAGGGTGTCCATGTTCTTCTTCTTCTTTGGTGTTTCTTGGCAGTCGCTTACTGCCATCTGCTGGAGTTTACTTCTTGCTCGCCTCTCTTCTGTTACATTCTCCTTTAATCAGTCCAGTTGACCCCAGATTTTCAACATTCTGCTATACTCTTGAATTTATTTTCCACGTCACTTCCCTCTCTCCTCCGCATGCTACTGTATAATCACATGTTCCATTGTTTCTTTCTCCCCACGGTCACCTACGATGTGATAACTGTGCTATTCAGTTTACTGTGTCCTGTTCTTATTCTGCTCATGATTACTTGTTCTGTTCTGTTATCTCCACTTGCATCCTTCCTCTCCTCTTTGTAATACATATAAATATCTCCCTTTTTTCTGCCTCCTCCAATGTTGATTCCACTGGTTGTTTATTTCCTTCCATATTCCGCTTTCCCCTCTGCTTTTGATAGTTTTATGTTATTTTTCTCCTCCTCCTCCTCCTCCTCTTTGAAGCTGGTATCACATGGTTTGTTTTTATGTTAAATTTTAAGATTAGTTCAACATTTACTTCTTCTTCATGATATTTTGAATAAAATGTCCCTCATATTTATGACACCGTAACATAACATACTCTGTTTGTTTGTTTGTTTGTTTTGTTGTTCACAGTGTTGTTTTATGATGAACAAAACTAACTTTATTTATTATAACATGCCTGTCACGTACTCCCGTAGTTAGTGAATCAGACCAGCAGAGGCTGCTGCTCATCATAAGTCAAGTGTACCAGCCTGTTAGACTGGACTAGACTGGAGCATATTAGCTCCCACGGGAGCCCAGTGATTGGGCTACATGGGAGATAAACCACACATAACCAGGAGACTGTAACCATGACTACAGACTTACATTAACCAGAGTGCTTAGCCTTAACCAGATGGTTTGTTATTATGACCACAACCAGTCAGATTACTTAGTTTTCCGTGAGATATTCAGACTGAATGGGTCTAAAAATACTGGAATCAACCTATAAAATACTTACCATGTGTACGTTTCTAATAACTGAATGCAACCCCCCCCCCCCCCAGATTGCAAAGGTTTTCTACTTGAGGGTGTTAAATATACTCTCTGCAGCCCAGAAACATCAGAGTGCACCCTGCTACAACTGGTTAGAGTTCCCTACGCATCTCACTCTCTCAAATAACTGCCTATCTACCAAGGTCTTGGTTATTTCTGTAACAGCCTTTTTATGATCGCCAACAGCTATAATTATTATGAGAGCCGGCCAAGTGACAGTCAGAGAGAAAAGAGGAGAGAGAAAGAGAGAGTGAGAGGGAGTAAAAATAGAAACCTGAATCCATTATTGAGTGCAGATATTGGGGATGGTCTCTCCCATGGGTGCAGAGGCAGAGTTGTCATCGCAACATAAATAGCAACCGCTCTCCCTAATGAAGAGTGTTATAATTTCCTGTCTTCCTCATCAGTCAAGGGACTCACTTAATTTGATAAACGAGGCAATCGGGTGACCCTTCAACTGGTTGGCATAACAAATCAGACAAAACATACTGGTTTGAAGTAGGGGGTTTCCACACCGAGTATATTTGGGAACAAAAAAATATAAATGTCAAGCAGATGTGAAATTTAGGTCAGCCCTAAAATAAACTACACAAATATATTTTTTATTGGACTTTGTGAGGGAAACACTTTGACTTATGTGTATTCTTCTGTGTGTGATAACAAGAAAAAACTCAAAAGCTTAAATCAAAGTCCACTAACTTTTTTTTTTCCGCCCTGGACTTTCCAGCTGCATCTCACAGCTTTTCTTTGCTGGATAGAGTCTGCTCAGTTGCTATAGAGATAGCACAGTTGTCCTAACCCTGATGAAGTTAACAGGTGGTCGTATGACTTCTGTCTCACAATCGCAGCAGTGGAAGCAGTTCTTTTACTCCAGTAGAAGTATCAGTATGACCACCAAGCCTTCCTTAAGTAGCAATACGACCGTTTGGAAATACTCTGTTACAAGTACAAGTCCTGCATTCAAACTTTTTAAGTACAAGCGCACAAATATTAGCATAAAAATGTAAAGAACATTTGATTAGACAGTCATTAAACTTGTGTACTTTGTATGGTGCTGGATAGCTTCTATACTATTAAGAAATATATATAATAACATATAATGATACATTGGAATATTGTTGTTGAATTATTGTAAATATTTTGTATTAATTATCAGAATCTACAAAGTAACTAAAGATGTGAAATAACTAGTGAAGTAAAAGTATAAAGAAGCATAAAATGGAAATGCTTAATTAAAGTACAAGTACACAGTGAGTATATTTATGCTATACTACAATACTTGAGTGATTATACTCACTTACTTTTCACCACTGCGCATGACTCAAACTTAAGTCACGTGATGACAGCTGAGTAAACTCGACACCCATGAGGAAGGTCTGAGGAGACAGTATAAAACTCAGGGAAGAACAAGGTTGTGAGTGAGTTCTTATTTTTTTGTCAAGGTAATAAAGTTGTTTTTTTGTTGTTTTTTTTGACACTTTCTCTCACGAAATTTTCCCCTCAAATCTTCTTTTACATTTGGAACAGAACCTGAATTTTGCATTTGTGAAGTCTGGTCATTCATATTCAATCTTGAGTTGAAACCATGCATCCAATGCACCCGAGGAGTCTAACGTAGACTGGTCGAGATAGGAGGAAAACTGGGAAAGACGTGACCTTTGACCCCTCTGCAGGAGTTAATAGCCTATTTGGAAATGTTATGAGACCTGATCCCTGTAAACCGAGAGGTCAGTTTTGCATTCATGAACGGAGGAACTTTGAGCTTCCCCCCCTGCCAGTTCTTTGAATTAGACATGCTTATTTATGACATCTGCCACTGTGTTTATGTGACTGTGTGTGTTTCTAGTGGGAGAGCCTGAGTTGCGTCTGCACTCTTACACCTCAGGTGAGTGTGTTTACATGTGTAAACCCTCCGTCCTGCTGGCTGTAAGCCCGTTATTGGACAAGCGTGTTTTCAGTCAACATGCCTACTTTTATGAGGGTTAACTATGTTGACAAACACATAAACAGCATGCACAGACAAAAGTGCACGCTTGTATTGACACACACACACACACACACACTTCCACCACATACAATTTGTTCTTACACCTGACCAGTGCTGTAATTGTATATGGTGTTAAAAACAAGCAACATGATCTGGCTACGTCCTGCACATGGCGGGTGTGTTAGACTCAGACAGGCACATGCGTTCATGTATGCGTGAGTGTGTGTGTGTGTGTGTGTACAGGTCAGTAAATTACTTTAGCGTTGTGTGGAGCTTGGGAAGGCAGGGGGAAAGTGATCACACTAATTACTTTTCCTGCCGTGCATCAGACTCGTACCCTCTCTCTCTCTCTGTTTCTCTGAATGACGTCAACACATCAACACTTGTCTGAATGAACCGTTTGATCCAGCTGTTCTCCTGTAACTCATACTTTTAGCTAATCTCATATGTGTGCTTATGTAAGTGCCTTACATGCCAACTTGTGAATTTCCTGTATGTCTGCCAATTTTTTTTTTTTCTCCGGCTCTTATCTTTGTTTTGTGAAATATTGGACAGTTTTACTTCTTCAGACCTAAAATGGAAGAATCTAAAAAAAAAAAATCATTCTCAAACTCTGACATGCAGTGTGTGATGAAGGGGTGTCAAGTTGCCTTATTTTAAGGAGCTGTGGGGCAAAAGGCTGGTAAAGACTGGTCTGGAAAGCTAGAACAGCGCGGATATTTGACATAGAGAACTTAATAGTCCCCAGAGTTTGATTCCTGATTACTTCAGTGATCCTCTGACCTTTCATTTAACACCACCAGCAGGTTCCACTTGTGCAGCACTTCAAGCTCACGCAGGATAGCTTGAAATGAGTTGTAGCGTTAATGCGCATATATATTGGGTGGCACATGTCGTAAAATGTTGATTTAGTGGCATTTGCATGTTGAATGTTGCAGCAGTAGAAACCCATTAAAATATAGTAATACGAAAAGTAAATACAGAGGTTTAACATCCGTGAAAACTGAGAGCCTCCAGTCATTTATCTGCTTGATTTGATTAGGAAGGCTATATCTTAGAAAATCAGCTTGCATTTGACTCATATGATCGGCCATGAAACTGATGCTCTTATCCAGAGTGCCTCTCATAAAATGCACCGTGACATAAGTCCTTACCTCACCCACACAGCCCACGTGATGTACAGTGGAGGTCGCTCACCGCCATCCTCATTTGACCTGTAAAAAGAGAGGTATATGTTTCTCACTCTAAATAGAGTGGCGAGGCGCTCTTATATAATATGTTTCAATGCATGTAAAACTAGAACGTTTGGAGGTTTCAGTCGACCTTTCATGTCTGAAAACAACACACCAAAATGTCTTTTGATAATATCACTATCATTGTCTTCATCAGCCCAGTTGTCCCTGTTGTAGGTGACCAAATCTCTATTTTTTTTTTGTTAAAGCCAACATGAACAGGAACTACTTTTAATCCTGATCTGCTGATGACGTGGTATGATCAAAAGCTCCAGAAAGTAATCAAATGGACCACTTTCCTGGTATTTATTCTACTAAATGGAAATATTCAATCTATACAAAACTTTTGAAAGTGTTATCGTATCTTTATCTAACTTTATGCATCACATTAAAACTCCCATGAATTGAATTTGGCATTAATTAATACTGTGATCTCACTCCTTATATAGCCTATATCTAATTTAATACGACAAAGACAAGAATAACATTGTTGTAAATGGGTCACCCCTCCTGTCAGCGACGTGTCTGCTCCTGCAACTCTCCACAGAGCATCAACTACTGTCACAGGATCTATATGCAGAGTTTAGACTTGCGAATATACTTCATACTGATGGAGCACTGAATCATTTTGGATAGCTCGCAAAGTTTGGTCTGCTGAGCACCTGCTGACGTTGAAGCGACACAACAGCAAATCTGTTTTAAGACTCGGTGAAAAAGAAGCTTCTGAGAGGGTGGCAGCCAGCAGTTTATGATCACGTTAGCTGTGCTGCAGCAGCTCAATGCCAACTGTGCCGCATAGTGATGCAGAGTGAGAGGAAGGTGACTTTTGGGCTCATATTCAACCTGAGTGCATTATTACTGTAGTTTTAGGTTGCTTTTTTTTCCCACCATTCTTGCCAAACAATGATCATGTCTGTACTGTACTGTAGATGCCGGGAGATAATTAACTCAGCATAGCATAACAACTGGAAGTAGGGGGAAACAGCTAGCTTCCCTCTGGTCAAAAGTAACACAATCTGGCTACCAACACCTTTAAAGCTCAGTAATTTACAGCTATAACAACATATTTGATTTGATTTATTCAAAACTGAAGTGCAAAAATTAAAACTTGTAGTGTTACAATCCTGTGATGGAAAAAATATCAGACCTTTTACTTAAGTGAAAGTACGCACTGTGAAAATACTCCAGTATAAGCTCATTCTTACTAAACTAAAAATACTGTCAGCAAGATGCACTTAAAGTATGGAAAATAAGACTACGTATGGCGCAGTAAAATGGTCCCTGTCAGTGTTTTATTATTATATATTTTTATTATTATCTATATCTATATTAATAATATATTAAAATAATAATAATTAATAATCAGTCCTCAAACACACACAGGTAGTACGTGTTGAAAGACCCTGCTCATATAAATGCATTTGCTGCAGGTTCATGTAATCGTGCCTGCTCGCTATCCTTAAGGTAAAGAACTTTTTAGTGAATCGAGCTTCCTGAAACAGTGTTTTCTTTCATGAAATTAACAACCACAGGAGATGCAACTGTCTCCAAATCACCGGGACAGTGAAGCAATGTCATGTGAAAGTGTCTGCTGACCCAAAATATCCCTGTAAGTACAGTACATCGTCTTCACCGACTTCTTAGAAGAGCAGTAAATCATATTAGAGTAAAATTTCATTGCATCTGTTAAATAATGAGCAGCAGCTGTGGCCTGGCTCCTGTCTGTAGGTACTCTACAAGTTGATTAAGTATTAACTAGAGGAAAGTGAATGAAAAGCTCACGTGGAGCCTGAGGGCTGTTAGAGGGAGTTGCATGCAGCTCTGACCACAGTTAACTTTATGCCCCTCTTTGTGTTTCTGTGTGTGTCGGAGAGAGACGTGGGGGGAGAGAGAGAAGTGCTAACGTTACAGAGATGAGATGACCCGCGGGGGCTTAGAGAGGAGTTGATTGCAGACGTGCCACTAAGAGTTCACAGGGTGTACATGCAAGTGCGTGTGTGTGGTTTAATGGGCGGACTGGCCACTTCAGTCCAAGGCTGCTGGTGTCACTCTACCCCTGGTGTTTTATTAGGAGGGATAACGCTGCAGTCAGAGCAAGTGCCTCTTTCACAGAGAGAAAGATCACCTCTTAAAGACAGCAGGAACGAAAGAGACTACTAAGGTCACAGTGCATTTAGTTTAATTATAAACCCCTTACTCACTTTCATGTACCTGAACCTCCGTCAAGAAGTTCCCGTCTCTGCTGTTTTTGGAAGTTTGTGTCTTTTCATGCCTTGAAGACATCTGAGGCGCCTATACATCAGCCACAGAGAGCAGAGGTTCAATAGAAACATGTGAAGCATTGTGAAGTGCTCTGACTGACAGGAGCTTTGATGCCAGACTCAGATTCATACCTTCATTCTGGCATGTAGGTGGATCACCTCTTGTTTATTCCCCTCCCTGTGCCCAACCCATGACCTTCTCTCAGACTCACCATGACGAGACAAACAAACAGAAAACAAACTCAAACGCACATAAAAGACATGTGACGCTGTAATATTAGTGCACCACCCTTGATTATTGCGAATGTTCATGTCAAACACCAAAGTCTGGATGTAGAACGCCCGGTGAGAAGAAGGCTGCAGCTTTACTCATCAGGTTTGGTCCTCATTATACTTTAGACTTGTCATTACTCCTTTCCATTGTAATAACACAGAAATGCAACAACAAAAAATTTTTTTGACTTAAATAACCTCTGAATCTAATAATTGGGAACATTATTTTATTGAGTCAGTTCATATGATATATCAAAACACTTAAATTGTACACCTTTTCTCTGTTATTAAAAAAGGACTTTGCTGATTTAGCATTCAACTCTGACATCATTGTCTGACCCACAAAAGACTCGATATAAACTGTTAAAAATCAATGCAAACCAACCAAAGATATCATATATATATATATTTTTTTTTAATTCCCCACTCTTTTTATTCTTCCTACATTGTCCACAATGCAACTTGACCAGTTTAGAGTTTGGTCTGAGATTCGGCTGTGTTATGCTAGCAGCAGCTAGCTAGCAGAGATGAGCAGCGAGCTACAAAGGTCTGGGAAAGTTCACTTTTGTCTAACTTCACATCCTCAGAGGAGCTTTATACAGGTAACACTTCCTAGGACTGATGTGTCAAATAAAAATAAAAATATAAAAATATGGAGAAAGGGGAACACAAACTAGCCAAGTTAAGAGCAGAGGGAGAGAGCGATGTAAAGGCTTGGATTGGGGTATCATCTGTATCAGTGTGATCATAAGTAATGGACACCAGCAGGTTTGAGTATCTAGTTTATCCTCTGGACACTGGATCTGTCCCTGTCTGTCCCTGGCAGCTTAGAACCAGAGCAAACACTGTCGACACTCTGTGTCAATGATCAACTCCTGATGGCTTTCGTGACAGAAAGAGTGTGTCGTGCGCATTTTCACGCATGCAAGTCAATTTTGTGTCTGGACACTGGCGGCATGACATAATTGTCAAACAGACAATCTAGACAATAACAGAAAAGACACTGGATTAGAGTGGAACTCAATAAGACAGAGAACCTAACCTTGTTCCATAAATTATAAAATCTGGCTTTGACAAAAATCTGCATAATGTATTCACACTTTCGTCGAGGTTCTGGCCATGACTGCTCTTTTATCTGCAACATTTTGCAGCCACATAACAGGCAGAAGCCAGTGAGATACAGGGGAAGGCACTGTACGCGGTGATTAGATAGAAAAAGAGGTACCTTGTGGAAATCGTGGATTCTCAAAAGAGCGTAGGCGGGCCTTGTGAGTCAGTGTTGCTTTGTGGCAGATGGTTTGGCACTGGCAACAAATGTGGGCACAGCCAAACATTTAGACTGATCAAGAGGGATTGTTGTTGTACAAGGTGCATTCTGAATGAGGGGAATAAAGGCGCTTTTATCTGGGTATGGAGATGAAATGAATTGAATAACATGAATGTTTCAGGTAAAGAGGGAAAACACCTTATTCAAAGAAACAAATATAGAAAATAACAGGAATGTGCAGAGTTTGGTTCTTGTATGTGAATTGCTGTATGTCCGCATCCCTAACCCTTCAGTGAGGCAGCTATCATGACCTATATATGTCATGATGAATGGCTGCCGACCCAAACACGAGCCAGGAGACTAGAATCAGATGGAGTTGTCGGAGGGATGGGGGGATGTCCTGAAAGGTGCAGGGCCGGTGGGGGTAAAACTAACCTGAGGGGATGAACTCAGGCAGACGGTCCTGAGGCAGAGGAAGAGCAGCGTTAGTAACAGGGCGATCACAAAAAGAAGAGTTTGGCCGTGGTGTCGGTTATCACTAAGGACACTCAATGATCTGGCAGCATGTGAGTCGTCGAGCCGGTTCTTTTATAGGGGTCAGGTGATGATGATTGGTAGCAGGTGTTGCTGTGAAGTGGCAGCCAAAAGGAAACTGGAAGCCACGCCCAGCAGCACGGGCCGAGACAGACAAGACAAACACGATACAAAGGAGAAACAACAAGAGGCCAAGCCTCACATCACATTTATTATAATAAAATTAAATTAAACTAGGAGTATATTCCTCTAAAATGTTTGTTTTCAGGGCATTTTCTGCTCATTATCAATATAAACTGAAGCTTATTTCAGCATGAAACCGCCAATTTATATTTTAGGCATCTACAAATGAATCAAAGTTTTGCATTCTTGCATCTCTTCCATTACAGATTAGTTCCCATTTGGATTTTTGTGAGGTCAGCGTGTTTCAAAGATTGGGAACAGGCTAGATAAACCTCCAAGAACATCTGGACACTTGTAACCATAGAGTTTGATGTCCATAATGTATAACTATGGGTATGCTTCCCAATCTTTTCAGTCTCCCAAACAGCGCTGTTCTCTGATAGCCTTCTCGGTGATGGGTATAATTACTCTCCTTCTTCCCTACAAACCAGGAACACAGTTTACAACTTTCTTTTTTTTGGAAGAAAAGTGGTAGAAGTTCACAGAATGTCTCTGAATGGCAGGCTGCATGTTGCCTCAAATAGTGTGTGTGTGATACTGTGAAGGAAGAGACACTGATAGGGGGTGATAAAATTAGTTTATGGTTTCCATAAACTTTGGTTCTCAATAACAAAGTCCTGAGCTTCACACATTGTAAATGAGCAGCGCCAGGTTTCTGGATTGTGAGGTACCAAATTCCTGATTAATCTGCATGAAAAATGGCCCCTGGGTCAGTCAGCGTCGCTGCTGCCAACTGTCACCTACCCGGATGCCCAAATGCCCCATTGTAGCTACAGAGCATCCATCCATATTTATTATCTCCTGAGCTGACAGGAGATAATAAATAGACGGTGGCATGTTCTTTATTTGCTTTCATCAGAATGAAAACCATCCTGGCTTACGGAAGATCAAATGAGGCAACAGAGGGGCTAACAGTTGCACTCTTTGTTTACTGGTTTCCAAGTAATTATCTCAACACAGGTTCTTGTGTTCACATGAAACGTTTCTCAGACATATTCCTCCTGAGTGAATATTGTCAGTCAAAGTTTGAAGAGATTTTGATGCTTTCCCACAAGAGATTTCTGTATTTGTGTTGGTTTTTTGTACACTGGTTTATGGTGGACGGGGCTCTGTTATAAAAAAAAAAAAAGGGTGATGTCACATGTAATTCTGCACCAATCAGGGTTCATTTGAGTCATGAATCCGATCACACTTGGGTTGTTCCTGTTACTGTCAATCAAATCGGATCAAACCACACCCACACAGGTCTGAACAAACAGATTCATTCAGGTTTGGGGTGTTAAACTCTTCGGTAAATAATTCTGCATCTCTTATTTTAATACATAACAGCATGTATGAAAATATTTAACCATGTGATCAATGATTAGATTCCACACAGTCCCAATCACTGCTGGTTGAAAACACATCAGACTGAAACAAGTTTGGAGTTTGACAGGCCATAAAATTACATCAAAGAGAGGTCACTGGAAATGGCAAAATGGCCAAAGTGGAATATTGCATTAAAATTAATTAGGACTAAGTGCTAGAATAACGTGGTCCTCTTACAGGAAGGACAGTTTAAAATAGACATAAAGAGGATGTCCTGGTGTTTCACCAACAGTACTGATGTCCCTGTTTTCATGGGTTTGTTGCCGCACATTTTCTATATTGTCTGCTATCCAGTAAATAAATACAACCCTGATTGCCTAAAAAAGTGTGTTAAAATGTGACTTTGTCTGGAGGACACAAACCAGACAAGCCAGAACCAAACTGTTGTAAGTGTTCTTGAGCCTGTGTAGTAATATCTCTTACAGAATCATGTTGGTTTTTAATGACTGAGGGATAAAAAAAAGTTGCGGGTATGGATTCTTTGAATTTTTGAGGATGTTTTGGATTATAGATAGTGAAATTCTTTTTTTTTTTTTTTTACAGTTATGTGTGGAGAAATTTAAAAAGTGGTGAACCTCACCCCGTCCTTGCTTGTTAGGATGCTCCTTTTCTAACTGTCTTCATTTGAATATAGGTCGAAGAGGACTTGCACATCATTGCATTTATGTTTTTATTTACTATTTATATAGTATCCCGACTTTTTGGGGATCAGCTGAAAAAAATAAAAACCTGACAATGTGTGTGCACTTTTACATGTATTGTCAGCTGTCTTTATAATACTCCTGATGATTCAACCCTGCACACGGATTAGCTCGAGTCACTGTCAAAACTGGATCTGCCCTGTGTGTGTGTGTGTGTGTTGTTTGCATGCGTGTGTGTGTTGAATTTGTGTATTTGTTGTCATAATCACTGCCATGCCAGCTAATTCTCCCTCTATTTATATGAGTGTTGTTTTGACAGCTGACTCAAAGTGGAAAGTCTCGGTGCCAGTGTGCTTGGAGAGCAACAATTACTCTCTCTCGCTCTCATACACACACCCACACACACTCACACACACATACACACACACAATTAGCAGCTCCTGGTCCAATCAGCGGGGGATCTGTGTATTCGTGAGACAGAAAGAGAAAGAGCGAGGCCAGTCCATACCAGTATCAGATTCAGTCCCAGTGATCCCCATGTTAATACCCTGCCTATCTATTTTAGCTGCAGAGGCTCTTATGTAATCAGTCACGTTTTCCCAACACCTGCTTTCTCAGTCACCACCTTCTTATTTTACATTCAGCAGGTGCTCCTTTCATCCGCAGCGATTCATTGTCAGAGCATCAAAGTAAACAAGAAAACAAAGTGCGGCGCTCTGGCGAATCGGTACATAGGGCAGATCCATCTCCATTTAAACTCAGTTTAAGACGGACGGCGGTGATGGATTTACTCTCTCTGTGCTGAAAGGGATAAAATGAAAGCACCGGCTCTGAGTTCAGCATGTATTCACACCAACAAACTGGCACTGACACTAAAAACCTCCAACGTGTGCGTCTGAGTCCTCTTTTGAGTCTTTTTGACAGCTTTTTAACTTGAGACAAAGTGAGCAGGAAAGTCCTGAAGAGTACTTCCTCAAGTTTAAGCAACTCTATTTTGTGTTGATACCCACCAAATAATCCTTCTCTCTTCTTCTTATCTTATAAACTAGTTTTACACTACATCAGTACTGTGTAATAAGCTGATGTTTCTCCAACCAGTATAAACACATAAATAAATCAAATCTGTGGCACTTGAGCACTAAACTTTGCTACACATGATGGTTTTTTTAAAGCTCAAATATTTGCATGTTTCCAAGAAAAATCTTGCCCTCTTCTTCATTGTGCACATTGTGAAGTGAATCGTTTCTTGGTTTGTTGCTCATTGTGAAAATGAAGGTGGGAGTCAACTATTTGTTGAGTCGTGATGCGAGAAGAGAAGAGAGAAGCAAACATTTCTCCTCTGCTGCCGTGGTGACCAAGGACAGAGAGACGTAGACGAGGAGAACGAGAAAAGATAAAGAGTGAGGAGGTGGCAGCCAGAGAGCTACAGACAATGGCAGAGGCAGATGAGGGTAGCGATGGGAAAGTAATAAAACATTAAAAGAGACAATAGACCTAATTTCTTATTCATATTTCCTCTGCTTTGTTGCTGCCCTTGGGAATGTGCTCTTGCATTATTCTACTTGTCTGTCACGTCAGTCAAACCTCATTGAGCTGAAATAGATTGAGTGGCACATGGAGACAGACACGGAGGTATGGGGAAAAGAAAGGTGTCTGGTGACTGAGGCGAGTTCACCTGCAGGTATTCAGAGATGGAGGAGCACGCTTAATGTAGGACAGCTTTCCAACAGGGCATTATTCAACCCTAAATATAGACAGGACAAAAGTAGGCTGAGCTAACAGCGCTGCCAAAAGGCCACGAAAAATAAGCCATAACAGTGAGTGAGGGCTGTGTCAGATGTGTTTTCATACCGTCTGGAGATCCAGGTTTAGTTTGGGTACTCATACATTTAACCCGTGTCTTAACCCAAATATTGACGTGGTAACTCTTCACCACAAAACCTGTTGTAGGTGATGATGAAGGTAAATTGACCATAAAGTTTTCAGATAAAGAAATATTTCACGCTTTGTTTTATATGGTCCACGCACAGACACATATATCCATTTCTTTGCCAAAAAGGCATTCACAGACAAAAGAATGCACTCAATGTTATCCTACACAGTGACTTCACTTACGATTGGGGTCAATTAGTCCCCAGAGAGGTCTAACTGCCTCTCAGACGTCTCATGATTAAACTGTTATGAAACTGATCTGAAAGACACTTATTTGGGATTCGGGCGGAGGTGGGGTGGTGCATTGTGTTTAATCCGACAGCTGTGACTCAGGAGGTAGAGCAAGTCATCCGCTAAGCAGATGATAGGTGGTCCGATTGGAGTCTGGATGTTGGAGTATCATTGGGCAAGATACTGAACCCTTAATTGCTCCTGAAAGTCAGGTGGACAGATTATCCTGGAATAGTCTTAGTCTTCCTCCTGCCTCTGTTTAACATCCACAAAGAATGACTCTCTTCTCTCTCTCTCTCTTTCTTTTTGGAGTCTTTAAGGAGTCTGTGTCTTGCTCAAAGACAGCTCAGCAAGATATATTCTCACCAGCTTCATGGCTGGGACTTCACGGGCAACCCTCTGACTCACTAAACCCCCTCACTGCTGAGCAGTCAAGTGATTTTTCTAGCTCACGCTTTTCTGGTTGTTATACATACATTTTATACTTCTACTCATTTCTGCTTTTTCTTTCTCTCCGACTCAGCAGCACCATCTTCTTAATCTCTCCCTCATTATGTCAGCATCTAGTACGACGCAGGGCTGATGGCACTGTTAACCTCCTGTACTAGTATAAGTGGGGCTAGGCCACCTGAACGCTCACATGATCTACACTGTGCTGTGACAAGCCTGGACTTGTTCCAGGCACTGAGACCCAGAAACACCTACACTATATACTTCACAATTACTGTCAATGAGAGGCGTTAAAATTCCCACTGGAGCGAATCTAAGCTAACTGAGCTTAACACAACAGAGATAATAGTTTGTTGCAGAGATGTTGGGTTTAAAATTGATTTTCTCTTCACCCAACCCTTAAAAATAAATAACCACGTGTCCTCTTTCATCTCATAATACCTGCGCTATTTTTAGCAGGCAATTCGGAGTGCGGTTATGATAAAGCAAAACAGCGCAGGTCAATGACACTCCTCAGTGCCAGGAAACCGCATGAACTTCCAAACACACTCTGTCTGCACCTGAAAGCTGAAAACAAGCTGTAGTCCTGTTTCTGTTATGTAAGACTGACGATATGCCGCATGCTTTCAAATGGCTGTGTATTTTAGTCCCCGGGGGTTGTTTATAGATCACAATATAGACTGCTTTGACACCGACCTGGTAAAAAATTATTACCCAACAACCCAAAGCTGCTCTGTTCTACCTCGTCTGCCCAGTGTACGTTCCTGCAGTGATCATGACTCATTAAAAAATTCCCACACTTCACGTCGCTCGAGATCCTGGCAGTGAGTCACCAGGGAACATTCAGGATAGGTGTGACATTCTGGGACTGACTGCTGCCGCTGTACATGTGAAGGAAACAGGTGGTGAGATCCTCACTGTGACAGAGGAGAGGGGGGCGGGGGTGCAGAAAAAAATCATCTTCTTTCATCTCTCCGTTTGAATTTGTTGATAACCAAGATGTGTTCCCATTGTGACTTTTATATAATGTCATAAATGTGTAATCAAGACTGTGCATGACTCCTTTATTAGGAAGCTTCAACACTTATGATCACCCAGATCCTGATCTAATCTAGAGACTAGATCAGGACAGATCAGGCTGGCATTGATCTAATGTAAACATGTAAATGCACAGCCATGTTAGTGACCATACTTAAACACAGTGATGTTTGGAGCTAAATGCTGATTTATTTTAGCGTGTTAGCATGCTAACATTTCCTACGTATGTCCAATGATTACGACTAAACATGAATTACAGCTAAAGATGATGACAATGTTATTAGACTGGCAGTGATGTGGTCATAAAACAAAGTGTTGAGCGCATGAAATGTTTGACCTGATGATGGTGCTAAATGAAAAGTTATGAGACCGCCGTAAGTTTTTACAGTTCATCCTGCGGGGAACAGGAATGTGTGTACTAAATTCAAAGGCAATCCTTCCAGTAGGTTTTTTTTCTGTCTTGGCTGAAGTTAGCTTAGCATCATTTCTAGTGTTAGCCAACACTCAGGCGCTGGCTGCATCGAAATGACCTTACTACTATGCCATATATGAGACCAATAATATGTGAATTGCATAGTATTTATGGGGAATAGTTACATTATATTAGGACTGAGGTAGTGAGGGATTTGGGCTTGAAGATAGTATTAAAAAAAAAAGGTAACGCTAATGGGTGGTTAGCGAAAGGGGGTTACTGCAGGGCAGGAGGAAATGGCTGCATCTGTAATGACATGAGGATAAAGTAGACAGGAAAAAAACAGAGCAGGCAGCTGAATGACGCTAAGATCTGGATAAGTTGTGATGAAATATTAACCTCATTGCGGCACTAGAGGAAAAGCTATGGGATCGGATAATTGGAAGTTGCTGTCGAGGGATTCCTAATGTCTGCACAATTTTGTAAAGATTATGAAGGCTCATCCTCCTGGCACCATGAATATTATTGTGTCTAATTTCATAGTAATCTATCCAATAAGCTGTCAAGACATTTAAGTTAAAGCCAAAAGCGTCAACCTGCTGGTGGCACGAGAGGAAAAGTCAGAGGTTCATCCTCTGGGGATCGTGAATGCCACATCATCACGATCTGTCAAATAGTTGTGGAGATACTTCACCACTACTTTGCTGGACCAACCGACAGGCCTTGATGCCACGTTACTAACTCAAAACAGACGATGTGAGTGCATCTCTAAATATTTACTGAGCTTCAGCCCTAAAACCAGCTCCTACTGGAAAATTAAATCTTTAAAGATAGATCACAAATACAGTTTACATTTTTAAAAAGGCCCACTGATATCCCATAACAGCTGAGCTCTGTAGTATTTAGCACTGTTTACATCAGTAAATAGTGGAGTTTTATAAACTGCTGGACAGAAATACAGCTTTACAGCAGAGAGAAATACCCATTTATATATTAGGTTTTAAATACACTTTATCGTCTGTAGTGATGGAGTAAGAACACATGAATATCATTTCAGCGATTGCAACAGATAGAAACCGTTATTGAGGTGCATGTTTTTATTTAGGACAGTTCTCGGAAGCGATTGGATGCACAACATGAGCAAGCCCTGTTGCAATGTCAAAAGTTGCTCTGGACACATTCCAGTCTGGAGAGGTCCTGCATAAACCAGCTTGCAGCTCAAGTATCTGGAGTTAGTCCACCACAGAGAGACTCTGCAGTAGAAGTAGCAGGAATGTGAACCCAATGTGGAAATAAAATTAACTCTGTAGTAAAATGCAAATACTTAACAGGGAGAGATGCAGCAAAACAAATGATTTGAATTCTTTGCCTAGCTGTGGGACTTGAGGTTTCAACTTAAGTTCCCCATTTACTCCACTACGCTCAACAATTATATTGTATTGGCCATTCATTTTTGTAGTGTGTAACTAGGTGTGCATTCCCATAACTCTTTTGGGAGTGCTTGGCATACACACTGACCTCTTGAGGGAAAAGATCATTTCTGTTCTTTTATATCAATTTCAGTTCAGACTCAAAGCAGACTGCCATGGTGAAACAGCATTTTCCTGATCAGAAGGATAGATGTAGTTTAATTAG
Organism: Nibea albiflora; assembly: GCA_014281875.1. Lineage (NCBI taxonomy): Eukaryota > Metazoa > Chordata > Actinopteri > Sciaenidae > Nibea > Nibea albiflora. The sequence goes on from CM024801.1 coordinate 16,205,551, forward strand.
ATGATATGAAATTACCAATCGATTTAAACTGATAAGTAGGAACCTAAGCAATGCTAAAATCGTCCCATAGAAACTGAAACATCTGAAAAAGTCCCACATGACAGACAGAATAAGGAAATAAATGACATTTGGACAAGGAGACAAGTGCAACATGGGTTTATTGTCAAACTGGTTATTAAGACATGAACTTGATTAATGCCATATCAAATCTTAAACTCCGCTGTAGTAAAGTGCAGATTTAAATCAAGTTGCCCTGGGAGTCCTCATACATGTTCTATGTCTGGTTTTCAACTGTCAGGTTTAACAGACTGCAATATGAAATCCTATGAATTATGAAAAGCCCTTTTTTTTCAACCCACACATCTAAAGCTAATGTGCAAACAAGATAATTCACAAGCTTTTACTATCCTGTACGTCGAGGCGTCCTCCTACTCATCTGTGTCTTCAGTTCTTGTACAATTAGATGACGGTTGTACATAATGAGCAGAACTACACTCGCCGTGGTCTAGTTTGGAGTCCTCATGAAAAAGGTTTTCTGCAGTGACTGGTTGGCTGATATGCTGCTGCTGCTGCACATGCACAGCGGGACAATGTTGGTAACCTACTCGAGATTTTGCCTTTTGATAGTGATCATTAAAATAACGAAGGTATTTAAAGGTCGGCCATGTGTGAACGTTTAAGAGGTCACTTCTGTGCACAAGCCCGCACCCTCCAGCGGTTGTAGACAGTTTTAGTTTGGCTGCTGCGGTTTCTAGTGGCAGTCATGTGCATTGTGGAATCTCCATGAGTGCCACTACACCAAACTCTTGTCCTCAATTTGTGTAAGCTAAAAAAAAAAAAAAAAAAAAAAAAAAAAAAAACTAAAAAGAAAAAAAAAAGAGGAAAAAAACAAAAAACACTCAAACACAAGAAACAAACCGTGTGGCACTCACACCCTCTCACACAAACGAACATTCACAATCACTCAAATTCATTCACTTCTCTTATAACAATCAGTACGATGATTTTGCATCCCCCTCTACCCCCCCTACCCGCCCCACCTCTTCTTCTTCTTCTTCTTCTTTGACCGAAGTAAAAAGGGGATGCTGAAGGAAACGGCAGCAATGAGGTAAACACAAAAACTCATGAGAGATATTGCACAGACAAGTGCCGGCACAGAATACAACAGTCTCTCTTTCCAAAACAGCCTAGCCTGTGCATAGGAAGAATAAAGCACTTATGGTGTTCGCAGACATTAAACCCTTTCTCGTAAAGCTTTGTTATACACTAAGTGGGAACGACAAATGATTCCAGAATCCATGCCGATTGGCAGGCATCTAGATGTGCATGACAATAACTAAATGTATTGTAAAAGTACAAAAAAAAGAAGAAAAATAAAAGAAAAAAGGTAACCTAATGATGACTGAGGAAGGGTCCATGACTGTTGGCAACAGTGATGGGACAAACAAAAAAAATAAAAATAACCTGAAGTCCCAGCATATGTAGAAATGCCTCAATCCTTGCTTTGAGAAGAGAGAAGCAGGCAAAGTTGAGGCTGGGTTGGAGCCAGCATGGAGAAAAATCTCTCAAGTTTCATTCAATAAATAGCATAGTGGAATATGCAAAAAAAAAAAATCTAAAGCAAAAATATGTAAACCCCTTGCTCACTTCATCCAGAGATACAACTGTGTTTGTCCATGTTGCAATCCACTGCTAATACATCCCCACAGATCGGGCTGTGGCTTCATGAAAGAAGAAACAAAGGAAGAAAATGGTAACTCATTCCTCCATTTACTCCAATCACTGTTCAGTTTTTCCTGGACATTTTTTTTGTTCACATGAATCTTCAAGTTCACGCTCTCCAAATAGTTTGGATTTACAAACCTAACCCACAAAGATCGTGTCTTTCCGCTCCTCCAACACCCCGTGGGTCGGGTGTTGAACTTTTAGTGCTCCTCAGTCTGTCCAGTCCACTTGATGGAATCACTTCCTCTTTTCATCCGTCCATTCCCCCATCCACACACTTCACGGTCATTATCTGTGGAGCAAGACGAAGGCCTCTAGTTTCTCGGGGATGTTTCCCCGGTAGTCGAGGCTGTGCTTGATGATGGCCCTGGCGGCTAGGCACTGCAGCGTGGTGTGGTTTATGGGTTGGATGACATTCCTGGACAGCTCCTTCTCGTCCAGGAGGTCGCATGCCGTTTGCTGGAAGGCGTTGGTGCTGTCAAAGTGAGTCCCGCACGAAATCAGCAGGTTCATGATGTCGGGGTGACCGTTGGATGCAGCGATGTGAAGAGGACTGGTGGGTTGAAAGAGATGATAGATTTAACAGAAGACTACACTACAAAACATGCCGTCATTGGTCTAGTCTGATTTATCTTCTTAGTTTATACACAAAATATATTAAATTATTGTTCTAACCCCAACTAGGTTGTCTCTTTGTACCAAAGTGAAACCAGTAGACTGAAAGAACAGATGATGAGAGCTGAAACATAAAAACAAACAGACCTGTTGTCGTCTTCATCGCGGCTGTTGACGTCTGCCCCACACTCGAGGAGGATAGAAGCGACTGTGAGGGAGGGGAACTTGCAGACGGGATAGCGCCCCACACACGTGGTGTTGCGATCGACTGCTAAGTGTAGTGGACTGTAGCCGTTCTTACCGCACGGCTGGAGCTTCAGGAATCTGTGAAGATGTGGAAAGACGTCAACATCCTGGTAACAGCACTATGGAAATACAGCACTACGGGACAAAAGCCATCTTTATCTACATGATTCATGGATACAAATGAAAAAAAAAAAAAAAAAAGACTTGTGGCAGAGGTGGAATGCTTTAGTACTTTAGTTCTACTGACACGCTTATTTGCTGGAAAAGGGCATGTAAAATTGCTAAAGCAAATTTTGGGGCATGAAAAAAAAAATACATTCACAGAAATGAGGTCAAAGAATATCACTGTCACAACAAGGATACCGAATCTCCTCACTGAAGACAACTTGTTGCAGGTACAGGTACAATACACACAAGCTCACCTATAGATAGTTTCCTTCTTGAAGTGGTCCTGCTCTGCGGTACACGGCACCTTCTCTAAAAGACAAATGAGGTGCAGGATGATTGACAGGGCCTTGCTGAGCTGGGCAGGGTCCGGAGGCATCGGCCCATTTTGTTTAACGGCCCGCTCAATCTCTAACACGCTCTTGGAAAGGATCCCCATCAAGTCCTCAAATGACACCGATGTCCCCAGGAGCCCCTTGGCGCGGTCCTGCAGCATGAAGGAGAATAACTCAGCGAATGACAGCAGGCTAGAGGCCGTCATGGGGCTGAGGGGGTCCAGGTTGCTCTGCTGCATGTCCAAAGCATACTTCCACAGATTGATACAGCGCTCAAAGTTCCCAGAGTCGGCGTAGACGGCGCCTCGGTAACGGATGTAGTAAGACGTGTCTGGGTGTTGAGGGCCGAGGATTCTCTCGCGGATGAGCAGTGCCTGCATGCGCATCTCATCCGGGTCAGAAATCAGCCCGTCCAGCTCTTCATTGTTTGTTACCTGGGTAGAGGATTACAAGGTCAAAAACAATTGCTGGGTGCAGTTTAGGGTTTCCAGGCAAAGTGAGAACTACCTTTAAAACCTGACACTGTACCTCTGCGGTAGTTTCTCTGATCAATATAAATCTAGCATGATACACTCTGTGGCTCAAATATGAAGACAGGTGGAAAGACCGACTCGTACTCACCTCCCGGGCGTAGTCGTATGCCATGATCAGCTGCTTGGGTTCTGGTTTATGGGTGATGTTGTTACTGTCCAGGTACCTGAGGTCCATGGCTCTCTTCCAGTATTTTAAAGCTCCCAGCAAATCTCTTTTCTTGTCAACAAACGTGGCTCCCAAGAGCTCCAGGGCATCGATACGTTCCGTGTGGCTCGTCTGCAGCGGAAATGACAACATTTTTCAGATTTCTCTCCTTGATAGATATTCAATTCAATATACAAAAACATTATAGCCATAGCGTCAGACGCATCTTTGTAGACAAGCCCTCCATTAACATCAACTCCATAAAGTGACAGAAAAAACCCGACCTGCTGGTGCATTGTCAGGTCATCTACGATGTTAGTGTGGCCTGTGACGCTGGCGGAGAGGAGGGGAGTCATGCCGTAGCCGTCCTGCTCCATGGATGCGCCGTACTGCAGTAACATCCGCATGATCTCCAGACTGCCCGACTCTGCACAGTCATGAAGTGCAGTGTTGCCTGTGAACAGAGAGGGGGGGACACGTGTCTTACAACAAGCTACGGTCAGGTATATTCATTGGGAACAAAGACAAAGACCCCACACAGAAATTTAGACGGAATTAAGTTGTTCCTGCAACGCAACAATGTCCGTTTATATTTTGATGAGGACTTCATATTTACTTTAAAAGTTAATACACGAACTCAGATCAACAGTTGATCAATTAAAGTGAACTTCCTGCTCGAGCATTAACAAATAAGGCTAAATGATTTGCGTGTAATTAAAAACAGTTTTTGATGAAGCGGAAATGGTTTTAATGCTACTAACCGGCAATTATTAACTAGAATATTATTAGATTTTGTACCTTCTTATTGTTTCTACATAGAGACCCAGAGTGTTACAGCAGAGCTGGAAGTCAGCTGCACGCTGTCCTTCCTGTAATATATTCAAAATGGCTGCAGAACAGCTGATACCAGATGATTATTGTGGATGCTACCCTCGAGTCTTTTGTTACATGCCCATTCCATCCAATGATTACGCATTCAGGTGTGACCCGTCATGCTCGCAGTGTGTAATGTAATTCTCAACACCACTCACCCAGATAGAAAATAGCAGGTCATGCTGCCTCTAGTTTAGTTCTAGTATAGTGGGTACACGTGTTGGGGTGTCAGCTCAGCTGGAGTGAGCCTGCATGTGTAGTGTAAAAAAAAAAAAGAAGGTTTTCCATTAAATAATACCTCTCTGTGCAATGTTTTGGAAGTCTTTGGGTCGTGTTCTTTCACTCTGTGGCTGTGTCACATCACAGGTAAAATCTGGAGAGCACTTTAGTACTCTCAAACAGCCATCAACACATAACAGACCACATTTTAATCTAAACATGTATTGCATGTATGCAGTTCTAAAATTGTGGTCACTGTCACACTGAATCTTTCTGAATACGCCAACTCTAAATGCTAGATTTATACATGAAGCGAGAGTAACACGTAAGTATTTGGTGTTATATAGCATTTGTTACATGAATGCAAACATCTGGAGATAGAATACTACTGAGCCTAAGCATGTGCTGCCTATCCTTGTCCTGAAAACCTCTTTCAAAAAACAGGCCAGTGTGCCGTGGAAATCAGGATGAATCGTCAACAAAAACATTGTAAAATAAGTGTTTAAATAGGTTTCCACAGCCGGTTCCTCCCAGAGTTCATCATGGATTATTCTGGAAAGTGCGTATTGATTCCATAAAGTTTCAAAGAAAACCACGCAGATAAGTACATGTCTTTAAATCGAATCAATGACACACATGACAGGTCAAGTCCATCCTTACCAGCCTTTGCAAGTTTGGCAATTTCTGCCAAAACTAAACCGATCCGATTTTTTTTTCTCCATCTAACTCGACAAAGAAAAGTGGTGGGCAGCAGCACTGCAGCTTTTCTTCTTGTTCTTTAGAGGCTGGCAAGTCAAACTCAGTCAACATTTAATGTTTTTCAGATATTAAAACACGGTCTGCGTCGAAGAATGATAACATTTCAACTTCACGTTGCCATAAATTCGTCACAATCTTCCGGGTCTTCCTTAAAACCATCTTTCACCAGTTGATACCTTTTACTGGGTGGGGATGTGTTCGATGTCACTGCTGTTTTGTGGTGTAGGAAAGGTGTTGTTGAGCTTTGCTTGTCTGGACGATAAATTCACTTCCACTAACAAAACAAGTTCATCCAGAAACTTTCCAGAGCCAGGGATTAGTCTGAATACTCATTATGTGACTCCAAACTGAATTTAGGCTACCTTGAGGGTAAATGAGGAGGGAGCATCACCAATTGGTGAGCGCTGGCAACAGTTTTTGAAACAGGTCAGCCTGCTGCGATTATGGCACCTGGTTGATTTATTTCCCCAACTTACCTCAACCACTTCATATTGAATATTACACAGCTACTCCTTCCCGTTGGTCCAGCTGTTATGGGAAAGGTCTGAAGTGAATGCACTTACTAGGCTATTCCTCAATCATCACCTGTGCGACCCTGTCAGGCTTGTTTTTGAGTACATGCATTGGTTTGTACACAACAGAGCACCTCTGCGGCTCAGGGGAAAAGTGTTAGTCATAAATTAGTCAACAGGAGGTTCAACGGGCGAGCTAAAGATGAGCTACAACCGCACGGTTCTGTCCTATTGAAGTGTAGGAGGTGGACACTTGTAAGTTTGACTGGTTAAGGATTAAGGCAGAAGCTGTGTATACAGTCATATTTTAAGAGTGGGATGATTTGGGAGATGATTTTCTTTCCTACCATAAAAGTGGTCATGTTCAAAATCCACTGTGAGAAACACAAATGCTCCATTAAGAAAGGAACAATACACATTTTTCCAGCAGTATAGGATATCTAGTGGTTCAACGATTTTCTTTTCAGGCGATACCGTGGTCTACCCTAAAAACAAAAACTTGCCTTTCCATTCATGAAATACCATCTAAGGAGAAAATAAAGCCGTTCAGACACACCCACAGATTCAGTCCAAATAGTTACCGTCCCTGCTTTTCCATTGTGATACCAGACATACCAGACGTGAGTGTTATTCTGTTGAGTCATTTAAAATGGAAACCTCCACATGCTTTTGTTATTATCTCACATCATTGTTCTCTACTGGCTATGTGTACATTTATCCCATTTAAAAGTCAGAAAATGTATCTGTAGGGTCTTATCCCAGGGTGCGAGATCATGTGTATAACTGTACAGGGGGGTTGTTGCTGACAACACGGTGTGTCTCACCTTTTACACTTTTCCTGTTGACATCTGCACCTTTCTCCAGCAGATACTGCGCTATATCCTTGTGTCCCTTGTAGCAGGAAATCATGAGACACGTGTGGCCGTGTCTGTTGGCCACCTCCAGGTCAGCTTTGTGCTCCACCAGGTATTTCACAATGTCCAGGTGACCGTCAAAGCAGGCCGCCCTCAGGGGCGTTGAGTTGGTCAGGGTCGTGCTGTTGACAGAAGCTCCGTGGCCCAGTAAGGACTGGACTACTTTCAGGTGACCCGCCGCCGAGGCGGCCCACAGCGGGGGCGCTCCCTCGATGGTCTCCCCGTCAAAGTTCACCGAGCCGCCGACCTCAACCGGAGCGCTGCAGCACTCCAGCAAATACTCTACTAGGTCCAGGTGGCCGTACCGGGAGGCCATCAAGAGCGGGGTGGCCCCGTTCGTCTTCTCGCCCATCAACTTGGTCACCTCGTGTCCATCTTTGTTCTCCAATAGTTTCTGGAGGAGACGGAGCTTACCGTCCCTGGCTGCGTTAAAAACCGCTGTCTTTAAATCCATCTCTGGGAGAGTTAGTTACATAAAAAGGCAACGATGTCCGTGAATCATTCGGCCAACGATAACTCGAGGTGTAAGGTCGCTGTGGACCGGTGGAGATCGGGACCCTTTGTTTACAACAAGGTCCCCCACTTCCCGGCTAACGTTAACTAGCTCACGTTAGCGTTTTTTTTTAAAGACCACGACAAGTCGCCTCAAGACTTCAGCTCTCAAATTAAAAAAAAATATACCACCTGCCTGTTATAGGAATATCTATTAATAACCCAGACGTTTCAGGCGACCCTTGGTCCAGTAATACATTTGTCGCCAAGTTAGCAAGGTGGCTAATCAACTTCCTTGATCGATTCAGCTAACCGACTAGCTCCGCTTCGCCGAGCTAACTTTACACCTCTTTATTGACCGTTTAACCGACACTGATCCACTGACATGCCTTCCCCTCCATTAGCCCAGCTTGCCGTGCTTGTCATTGTCCCGAAACATACTCCCGAGACGTGATTTACGTTTAGTTTCCGAGGGCCGAGATACAGAAATCCACCCCCACCCGTGCTGCTGTTAGCTTAGCCTGGGGAAAACGACGCTGGGTCTGTTGTTCGGCCAAACAGACAGGGGATGTCCCCCCAGCAACCGACACGCACACAAGCCGAGAAACAAACGGCAGACGTTACCCTCTTTACAGCGAATAATAGTGGGGTGATGGTAGCCACTCAGCAAGCTGGCACGACAGTAATCTCCGCGAAGGGGAAGGTAAATAGGGAAGGCTATCCACCCACGGCTCGACCGGATGATCACGACTCAGTTTCTGTCAAATCGCAAACCCAACGCAGTCTTTTTTCTCGACGTGCGCAAATGATTGACGTGCGAGCGACCAATCAGAGGGCCGCTACGACCGTGACGTGGCCAATAGAAAACAAAGCAAGAAAAGAAATCGTTGCTCTACAAGTAGCTGTGACTTTATATAGACATCAACAACGACAGGGGAAGAAACTAACCTCAAACAAATGTTTAAAATACTTCACGTGTGTTAAAGGGATTGATAAATATTCCGAATTATTCAATGAATGCAGAGTGCGCTGTGATGGCCTTGATTATATCACTCCCTACAGGAAGAAAAGCAGCATGACCAGAAAATATATCACTCCTCCTCACTCCTGAAAAAAACCCAAGTATTTATTAATGATGATCAAATAATAAGAATAAGCCCTCAGACATTTTAAAACAGAAAGTTTATTCAGCCATCCCAATAACTTAACAAGTTCCCAGAAGGCCTCACAGCTGAATGTGTCCAAAAACGACCTGACAGTGTACAAACCTAAAACTGACAGTGAACATGTGGCGAGAGAGGAAAGCATAGCAAACGAAGCAAATCCAAGCCAGAACTAAAAGATGGCAATAATAATACATATTTTAGACCCATGTCTACAAAGAGGTGTTGTGTTTTTGATCAGTGAATAAAAGTCTGTGTTATATTTCTAAAATCAGTCACTGTCACCGATGTGCGCAGTGAAAATTTCACAGGCAAACCTCCAAATCACTATATTATACACAGATGTGCTATGTTTCATCTATGCCTGTGTTTAAGACAGTGGCTTATGTAAGGAAAATAAACAAAGAAGAGTTTTGTAATGTTATCCTGCTGACCTTTATTTCACAAAAAAATTCAACTTGGATCTTTTTTTATTAGCTTCTTCCCCTGTTATTTTTATTGACTGATAAAAAAGAATGTGCGGTGGGTTGCAAGAACTTCTGAAGTTTGAGAACTGCTCGCTTATGAAATCAAGAGAGAGAGAGAGGAAAAAAAAAAAATCACCCACTGACTTGCGGCGACACAACCAGCTTATGCTAAGCCTGCAACTACTCTATGCAGTGCTTGCTGCAGGCTGAAATGTTTAGTGATATCTTAAGAATGACACTTGTATTAGAAATGTTGAAAAATAACAGTGGAAAAACAACAGAACCACTCATAATAGACAGGCAAATTATTTATATGTTGGCCAAATCTTCCTTCCTGTATCTTTAAAGAAATTTTGTAGTCAGTGAGGGGATAACATTTGAAAGTACAACTCAAAGTTACCAGAATTATCAACGACATTTTGCCACACATGAATTTTACAACAGTGCTGTATAAAACCAATATCAGCCCATAAGATAAATAAGTTGTTACACGTCAAACAGCAAAGGCAGAATCTTACATTGCAGGGGAACCAGCAAAAGACTGCCACTGAACACACAAAATGTGTCAATTTCAAACACAAATATTAGTCATTTCTTTTTTGTTTCCCACACAGAGTCACGTCAGTGTAATAAAGAAGAAGCTTGTCTGGTAATTATAAGATTTTAGAGACGGAAGAGATAATTCACCTAAGTAGTCAAAAGCAGTGTGATTTTACCCCAATGTAGAACCTAAAATACAAAAACTGGCTTCAATTTATTTAAGGAATTGGCTGCAGTCACTAATGGGAGACCATCTGCATCTCTAATTTCAATCCTTCAACCAAAATACAGACATTTCAAGCTATTATTAGACAAAGGATGGCTTACTCTCTGTACAGCATACTCTCTTCTAATAGCGCATCTAAAATGACAAAGCTGATAAAAGCAAACACAATATCTAGTTTTTTCTCACTTAATACAGTGAGGTTTAATAGCAAAGAAAAAACAAAACAAAACAATGCAACAGATTTTTCATAACCGTGCCAATGTGGTTTTAGAGACCCTATGAACTGCAAATAAGGAAAGAGATCCTCAACTCTCAACATTACACACTTAGTCACAACTTCCACTCCCTCGGTTATTTCAGTGCACAGTTTGGGCTGAAAAATGGAACAGATCAGGGAGAGAGGGCATGAGATGACAGGGGGTACAAAAGGACACAAATAAAATACGAACACATTTAGAAATCATTTCAAATATTTAAGGTTTGTTTTAACTATATGACCGTGAACTGCCTCCAATGAAGACTAGCAACTCTTTCTCCAGGTTCGCGTTTACCCCTCAAAAACATTTCAAATACATATATCCTTTTTTTCCCCTCAAGGCTCATTTGCATAAAGTTTGTAAGAATACCAGTGCAGAATGAGAATGACGTGTCAGATTGTACGACCTGGCAGTTTGATATGATCCAGTTTCAGATCAGCAGTGATATTCTTACTTGCTCTAAGCACATGAGCCAAGGTATGGACAAACAACGTGATCGGTCAGATCGCAGGGCTCAGAGACTGTTACGATCCGACACGTGTCGTAGTGGTCTTCTTGTCTGAGAAGAAGCTTCTCAGCAGAACCACCTGACTGATGCTGACTACCAGAAGGATAATGGCTTCTCCGATGGACCAGAATGCAACACGGGTGTTGAGGTCCTCTGCCCGGCTGCGTCCCTGGGCCTCACGGAGGCGAAAGTGTGTCTGAGAGTCGATGACCAGCTTCAGGGCCTCATGGATGGACACGCAAGCAGATTCCATCTGGAAATGGTAACAAAATAAAAGCAAAGACAGATGTGAGAGATTTATTTTGGGGCTAGGAATTAATAATTGAACAGCTAACAAGAAGACAATTCAAATTTCACAAACTGAAGGGAAAAACTCTAAAAGACACAGATTTGAATTGATCATATTCTTATGATTTGGAATCAAGTGTAACTAGTTTATCAAAAAATATTACATGCACTGGTGGAAGCAATTCCTTGTCCATAACTGTGATAGTGGCTGCAAAAGTATAAAGTGTTCAGTTTGGTTCATTCTTTACCACACTCGCATGTGTTTTCCTCTTTTACAATATTTCATCAATTAATCTGCCAGCAGAAATGGGCACAAAAACTTTATAGTTTGTCTTCACTGAAATAAAATCCACAACAACTGAGAGTGATGGACTTGTAGACAGTGACAGTACTCCCAGACAGGTGTTGACATGATGACAGGTTAAACTTCTTTTCAGGTTGAAAGTGGGTGGAGCTTTCCTAGAAATGTGCAGAGGCCACCAAACTGCATTTACTAATAGGATGTGGAGAAGCGTATCTTCCGGTTTCACCACATTCTATCTTGAGTTATAAATAATAACATTTAAGAAACTGATTGAAACATTCACTTCCTCGAACACAAGCATGCAAATGCAGAAAAATTGTGAATCGTCACACACAAAGCACAGCTCACCTGGGTGAGAGCAGTCACTCTGTTCTCATTGGGGAAGAGTGGGGGGTCATCGCCGACCTGGAAGTCAAAGTAAACTGTCTTGTGTGTGAAGGTGGAGAACTCATTACTGAAGCAGAACTTGTAGGTGCCATTCTTGGCTGCTGAGAAGGTAAAGCTGTCGTATTGCTTCTTCATCTCCTTGTAGAGCGTACTGCCATCTGGATCTTCTATACGACAGTCCACATCGTAATGGCCACCGGTCACCACCTAGAAAACATACAGATAGTGACACATTATTATTATTGTTATCTTTACGCCATCATGACTTGTGTCAAGTTGTACAGAGAGAAAGAAGAAGGGTAGGCAACATGGACAGAACTCATGTCACGACTGTCACTTCCAAAACAGTCAAACATTGCTGCTCAAGTATTGTACTTGAGTCAAGTGTTCAATATCTTAAGATGTGACAGATTTTAGCCATATTTAGGCATGGAAATTGTGATGAATGATATAATGATACAATTATGTCACAATACAATTTATCAACAGACTACAAATACTGAAATTAATTATTGCTCAGCAAAGACAAATCTGATGAAGGCTAAAGACCAAATACTGCTCTCTCGCTGCTTAGTATTGGAGTACTAAAACCCAAAGAAAGCTGCACAAGTATACACAGCAAAATATCAAAGAAAACTGCAACGATAAACCACAAAAACTGTCACAGATTTATATGTAAATGTGTACAAATCACGTCAATACTATGATACAGACACTCGCACACACCTGCATGCATTGAGAATCCATATACAATAGCTTTGTTGTGTTTATTTAAGTTAACCGTGTATGTAAAGCAGTTACTAGTCCTGGGGTGTTTATCCTTGAAAATAGTTATCGCCTTCAACAGGACAGTGTGGTTTCTGCTCTACTCATGAACTAAACATGACAAAATAAAGGCCACGCACCTGAAACTCCAGTGTACACTTGGTGCCCATGATGATGTCCTCGTAGAAACACTGCTTGGCGTTGTCTGGCAGCTCAAATGTGAGCTCGGAGCCCAGCACCCACGTACAGAGTAGCTGGGCCCACAGCACCTGAAACAGCACCCGAAAGGATCCGTACATCCTGAAGACCGACCAAGCTTCAAAATAAAAACCTGAGCGGACCTGCCGAGATAAACATTAGCAGATATCAAAATAAAAGCCAAGCAGCCGGCACAAAGACAAAAATGGTGACAAAGCAAACCCGGACATTGATATTAGCAGGTTGTTAGCTCAAAGCTAACTAGCCAGCTGTCGCCCTTTCTATCTTAAAGACAGAAAACCGCGCGGAATGTGTTACATTTTCTTACGACTAGTGTATTCCTGTATTATAGGTGGATTGTGACTACTGGCGTTGGAGTGAATTCAAACATTAACCATTCTTAATTCATTATTTTGTCTCAGCTAGTATTAGCTACTCACCAAGTGCTGCTCACCCGGATGCGACTAGTGCTAAGTAACGTATTACAAACGTGACACATCATTGGCTGTCAACCGTAAAAGCCCGCCCCCTGCCATCTCTCATTGGTGTAAAAAATATGAGGAAGACGGCTTGTGCGATCACGTGGGACACGTCCACGTCACATACGTATCTTCCTTTTTTTGATACACTCCAACGTGGCCGCTGTGGATAGATATCAAACTGCAGCTGACATGTGTGTTGTGTTAAACAAATATACAAATATGTTAACAAATATACACAAATACAAAATCTCAAATTCTGAGGTCCAGAACCTAATGATAGATAGATAGCATGTTAACATACATTACAAGTTAACCTATACAGCAGTAAATATATATGTTAAAGTTAACCTATAAGATACATCTACATTTAAATTAAACCTGTGCTAAGTAATTAAACATGTACATAGAAATTTAACATGTGCAAAGAAGGAATTAAACATTTTACATTTAAATTAAACCTGTGCTAAGATCTTATCAAATAGAAAACTATATAAAGGTAAGGTTTATAGCAATAAGAAAACAGAATAACGAATAGAGATAAAAACTGTATACAGTTAGATTAGGCTGTAGACACTGAATGAAAGTCACAGTATTAGCTGTGCTTATAGCTTGCAGCTATGGCACAATTTATTTGTAGTGGCTCAGATTATGTAAATATCCACGGTTTTGTCATAGGCATGCACTCATAAGAACTGATTGTATTCATCCCTTTGATTTATCTTGAATGAGTTTTCTATATTTTCATAATCTATGTACAAGACACTGATGGTACTGACAAGGAAATGTGTGCAGTAGCAACATACGAACCATTCACCCTTATGGAGTGACTGGGGTGATAACTTGGCAACTTAGAACAGTGCTTCACAGAAGCAGAGATAATAAAAAGTAAAATCATCTTTGGAGTAAGATGTGTGACCATTGTGTCACTAGAGTCTAGCCGACATAGAGCTAAATGTCCTGACGTATTCAAGTTTGCTTGGAAGGAGATCGTGAGATGTAGGAGAGTATTCATCTGATTGCAATCTGCAACTTCACTGCTAGGTGCCACTAAATCCTACACACTGGACCTTCAAACCAGCATCTAGTTGCAAATGGAGGAACAGCTCTTTGGGGACTTGCGGATACAGCCTTGGGTCAGATATACATTGGTCCATTAGCTGGTTCTGTGTAGTAGTTAATCTAAGAAATACAATTTAAGAGTAAAGAGTAAAAGTACTGCAGCCTCAATGAGTTTACTCCCCCAAAGCATCGGGGTGTGTAACCATAGCAGACCAATAGATGTGTTAATATATTATAATTCATTATTCACATGATACTTTGCCTCTGCATGATCATGACTGTGTCATGAGATCATGATGCGCGCCGAGTGCGTCTTCCTGACAGTTGTGAATACACGTCTGACCCCAAAACGTAAAAGTATCGCGAGAATCTGGGCAGCGCGAGATTACAGTGTAGGGAGGGCTGCATGGAAAGCTGGAAAGACAAAACAAAAGCCACACATTTCAACCAACAGGCGCGGGTCGCTTTTTATTTTTATTTTTTGTAAAGACCTATTTGAACACTTATTCGTATCTATTACCATTTAACGGCAATATTACAAAAGTTTTACATCATGCCTAGTAGCACGTCTTTGCTGGAGACCGATGAGGGAGAGTCCGAGGTCCCGCCGCCGCTAGTGCACGCTTTCGCCGGTATGGGCCTTGAGGAGCACCACGGCACCCAGAGCCAGACCCCCGAACAAGCAGACGAGACCCTCTCCTTTCACCACCACCACCACCACCACCACCCACCATCTTCCCGCGGTTTCTCATTTCAACCTCCTCGGTACGGTCCTTGACTTGAAGCCGATGCCTTTGCATCGGCCGCCCTCGGGAGATGAAGTGAACATAACAGCAGTGCCCGAGGACGAAGAGCTAGAAGTTGTAGCCGACTCCTCGGGCTGCAGCTCGTTGCTAGCTCAGGCCCACCTCCACCGACACCACCCATCGGTGCAGAGTGGCTCCGTGATGCCGTCCGGGATGGAGCCGCCGCCGCCGCACGTCGAGACGGTACTGTTGTACAACGGAGACGAGCGGGATGAAAATGTAGTCGGCGGCAGCGCCCTACCACCGGCGAGCAGCATGGCGATGCTACCGCCCGGCGTGTACGGGGAGTCGGGCTACGAGGCCGAGCCTTCGCTGTTGAGTCGGCGAAAGAGCGTCAACACGACCGAGTGTGTGGCCGTACCGAGCTCCGAGCACGTCGCAGAGATTGTCGGCAGACAAGGTTTTTGTCTTACGGTCTTCTTGTTTTTAGTTGTATTCATTGGCTAACTAACGTTAAGATGCTAATGGCAGTTTGGACGAAACTTGGTGGGAAGATAGTTAAAGTAGGCGAAATAAAATATAAACAACAATAGAAGCAGGGCAGGAAATGTAACAAAATGATTAAATTAATACGATATAATGTTAAGATATAAAAAACAAAGTTAATATAAAGGTTTTTGTGAGAATTAACGTTAGCTGACTAACTTGTTGTCACCCACACTGCTAGCATTAACAAAGACGCGGTATTTTATAAAACGTTAATTAATTTAAAGTTATAATGTTTGTATGTGACATCTAACTCGGTCTTTGTAGTTTAAAAAAATCCATAATTAAACCACACTATCGCTGTGAATCTTAAGCTACGTTACAACAGCCGACGTTAGCTTCAGACCAGCTAAGTTAGCCTAGCACTCCTCCTAACTGGGTCAACACCACCCTCCTCCGCCCAACAACCTCAACAAAAGTTTACATCACAACTTTTTTTAAAAATCAACTAGCAGGTCCCTTCTGTGCCTTCTCGCTTTGACAGTCTGTATTATGGATGTTTTATGTCTGTGCTTTATAGCCTGACACTCGAGCCTCTTCTTTAGCCGTGCCATGTCGAGCTAAACCAGACTTGGCTTTGTCTCGAAGGAGAACATGAAGAGCAGTGTGTTTGGTCACCATTGCTTTGCCACATCAGCTGTAGGTTATAGTTAGCTCCGTGACATAACCCAAGACTTGAGAGTTGCACTTGAACAGTCTGGCTCTTCTTAGATGTCCAACGCCTTTATCTGGTCTTTTACATAAACTTTACATAGCTCGGTGGTAGGGTTGTGAGAGTGTTATTATGTCGGATTTGAGACCAGTTGGGGGAGGGTGCAAAGACTGCAGTGTTGACAACAACAGGAAATGGCTCTGGTAATGATGTTGGGCTCTCAACCACAGCTGAAAGGAATATTTAATTTATAAGCTATGCTACTTTTAAACAGCATTAGTGACTGCATATTGAAATTGCACATGCAGTAATCTTTTATTAGTTCAATTTGAAGATGCTGAGTATTAGAGCTCAATATTATGCGCGTGTTATGTAATGAGTTTAAGTTTGAATAACTAAATGGGAAATAATCCAACTTTCCTCCGTCTTTCCTCGTCTGCCTCCGACAGGCTGTAAGATTAAAGCGCTTCGAGCCAAGACCAACACCTACATTAAGACACCAGTGAGGGGAGAGCAGCCTGTGTTTGTTGTGACCGGGCGCAAAGAAGATGTGGCCATGGCTAAGAGGGAGATCCTCTCCGCGGCTGAGCACTTCTCCCTCATCAGAGCCTCCAGAAACAAGACGGGTCCTCTGTCTGCTGTCACCGGTCCAGGGACACCCTCCCTACCTGGACAGACGACCATTCAGGTCAGCAAGCACGTGATTATGAGTCATGGTGTTGTTCAGCGTTAAAGATATAAAACAGGCATTCTCAAGCAGTGAATCACAACAAGTCTGGCCAAGTGTTGTGTATGTGCTTTTGTTTCATAGAGGAACTCTCTGTGTTTTGTGTTTTTGTTTGGTTTTATCACAAAGTGTGTATAGTTACCCCGTGTCATTTTCTCCACAGGTGCGGGTTCCGTATCGTGTTGTAGGGCTGGTCGTGGGTCCCAAAGGTGGGTCTTTAATTCACCCTGTTTCACATAACTTCATGTTGTAAAGAAAGTTCAGAAGATTTCAGCCTTTTTTTTTATAGCATGAATGGAAAAACGTCAAGCTAGTGGAACACAGGTATGGGCAATTGTGTGCCAACATACACCAACAAAGCCAAATTGTAACTTTATACAAATGATATCCTTTGTAATGCAGAACAAGAGCAAGTCTCATTTCCTCATCAGGCTCAGCATGAAGAGGTTATGTTTGTGTTACACAGTGGAGGGAACATCATGAGTGTTTTAAATAGTAAGTCAATTCCCAAAAGATTATTATTTTATTCACATTAAATCTTTAATATGAAAAAAATACTGTTTATTTTATGGATAATTAATGAGGCACTTTGCTGTAACAGCCCATACAGAACAGTTTTCTGTTTCTGAGCCTTAAGAAAATTGAACAGATTCCAACTGTGTCTTAAATTGATTATCTTCTCAAAGAGTTTAAATGTGCTCAGTATCAGGATGTAGCAATTAACTGATTCCACAATTAACCATGCTTTTACACGTCAAAGTTTTGTAACCATAAATGTTCTTTTTCACTCTCAAAAATGGGACATTATGGTACATAATCTTTCCATGTTGTACATTGAGGAAAAATAAACACAGACAGAACATAAAGAAACCTGGTGTACCAGTCTTAAAATGCTGTGCAGCAACAAATTCAGGTAAGCAAAGTAGAGTCCGAGGTGCCCAACGTTAAGCTTTGTTCCCACCAAAAAACACTAAAGTCTCACCAAAATGGCATATTATCCTGTCAAGGATAAGACATGTTTTCAATTTCTTTTAACAAAACCAAAAAAACATAACAGACAGGAATTTTCTTATACTACATGTAAAATTAGATTCATTAATTCAAATGAAGTATACAAAATACAGTATAACTTCTAATAAAACACTCAGGATTTTATACATCTGTAGTGTTAGGAAATAATATGTTGTTGCATCGATACTCTGCTCTACTCCAGAAGGTTACATTTTACTCTTTACACTGAGTCGTTAACCCCTTGGCCTGTTGACATTTCCACCTCGGTGTCAGAAAGCCTTGGGGTTGATTTGTAAATTGAACTGCAGCCGTTCTCAACCATGTGTCATAAGTCGAAGAGGGTGACGCAGCGAGTGAAAATGACATCACATTTGAAAATGGTTATGAAATGCTGTGCCATGCTGGCGGTGAGGAATTTTAATATTTAATTAATATTGTTTACAAACACTGTGATAAAAACCGTCTGTTACTTGCCTATTAATTGTGGCACATCGATTATGTGAATGCACCGCAGGGTTTGTTTCTGTGCTAGTCTTTGTGATGTTGCACGTTGACATCCAGTCTTCTTTACAGTTTGATCAGTTTGGAGATTCCTGTGATTTTTCTGTTGACCATGTCACTATTTATTATCACATGTTACGCTACATGTCATATCGTATAGTTTCGTCTGGTTTAGTTTGTCACGTTATAACAATTTAAGTTTTTTTTTGTTGACGGATGTCATAAACATGGATTTTCTTTGGACGTTAACGTGTCACAGTAGGAGGTGACTCAGCCCCGTAGCCTCTTTTTTGGGGGGGTAGTTGCAGCTACACCTACACTGGATTGAAACTTACTGTCTCATGGTTGGGTGGTATGTGCTCTCTCCAGCTGAGTCACCAGGATGGCCTGCGAGCACTATAATTATTGCACAGCTGTGCTTCTTCCAATTTCAATACTAGCTATCATTGTTAGGAAAAAACAAGTGTAATTACTGGAAGTGTACAATGTTCTTAACATTGATTATGTGGTCTTTAGTAATACTCTACTTGGGCTAATATGTCAACTTAACATAATCAGCTCAATCAGTAGCATGGAAGCAGCAACAGAGTATACAGATCTGCTCATGACCTTCTCAGCACTATTAATACTTCACTGTCCTTTCTTTCTTGACACGTAACTATTCATTTCTCTTCTTCCATGTGCAGTTTGTTTATGCTCAGATGAGTATTTCTCAGTAATGATTCAAACTTTGTGTTTCACTCGCTGTCGTTTTTAAGAACAAGGGTTTTGGTTTGTTCATGTCTTTCAGGGGCGACCATCAAACGCATTCAGCAACAGACCCACACCTACATTGTGACGCCGAGTCGTGACAAAGAGCCAGTGTTCGAGGTCACCGGCATGCCGGAGAACGTGGACAGGGCGAAGGATGAGATCGAGGCGCACATCGCACTCCGCACAGGAACCTGCGGAGGCATCGAGGCTCCTGGTGTAGACAACAACGACTTTCAATTCAACGGGACAGACGTCAGCTTTGAGAGTTCAGCTATACCAGTAGGGTTAGGGGAGGCTGCGTGGCTTCATGCTGGTGCGTCATCACCGGGTGGCGGTGGCGGCGGCGGCAGCAGTGGGGGTAGCTTGCTGCCAATGAGCATCAATGGTACTCAGCGAATCAATAGCAATATCAACAGTGGTGTCAGGATGTCTTCCACCTACCGCAACGATAGCTCCAGTTCCCTCGGCAGCGGCTCCAGCTCAGCTGATTCCTTCCACGGCAGTGGGAATGCCAACCGGATGGCCGATTTCAGCCCGACGTGTGCGTTTAACGCCAACGCCAACAACAACAACAGCAACGGCAACAGTGCAAGTTTCTGGTTTGGCGAGAGCCTTCTTCCTGTGGCGTCTGAGGAGCTGGTCAGCCTGGGAGTCGGAAGCTCTTCGTCAGGATTTGACCCGTTAACCATCTCCACTACCCAAGCCCCGCACCCTGGTGCACAGCCACAAATCTGGAGCCCATTTGTGGACCACCAGCCCCCCCAGGCCTTCGATGCTCGTCAGCCTCAGGTAGGTGAAATTCACTGAGAGCACACAGCTTGGATGTTTGGTGTTTAATATTGTGATTATTGATACAAATAAAAGATTCATTGCCAAGATTTCAGTGATTTCAGTCTTCCACATGAATTTTGAAGATGCTATTTATTTGACAGTAGTCATCTATTGTTTATCTCCAGACCAGTCAGCCTGGGACGCCCCGGCTCTCTCCAACCTTCTCTGGGACAGAAGCCCTGGAGCACCCTCAGGCCCAGCGTGTTCACCGAGGGCCGCTTGGCTCAGCCGGGACCCTCGATGCCCACAGGTTCCCCTCCTACAGCTCGGCCTTCTCCTCTTCCAGTGAAAGCACCGCCTCCTCTTCCTCCCCTCCCGAGTCCTCCCTCTCCTATCGACCGGGGCTGGGATCAGCAGTGCGAGGACAGGAGATATGTATCCACTGCATGGATAACCAGGTGATTGCTGCCTTGGTTCCCTGCGGCCATAACCTCTTTTGTCTAGATTGTGCCACCCACATATGCCAGGGTCCAGATGCTCTCTGCCCTGTGTGCCTGTCCCCGGTCACACAGGCCATTCAGCTCCGCAATATGTGATTTTTAATCCATTTACCTTGATGGCTGATGAGGGATCAGCCTCCCCAACACCTCCAACTTGTAACGTGTGGGGAAATTACAAAACTGACCCCAAATCAGTGTCTTGTTTATGTCCTCACCCTGGTTTTGTCCAAGCTGGTGTTTGGGTGACAAAGGTGAGGAAGAATAGGTGAATAAGGAATGATGTGTATTTCCGGCATGTGTCAGGGTGTTCAGCCCGTTCATGTGCCTGCCATTGTGAAGTCTTCTTCCATAATTGATTTAATTGATCAATGGGAGGGTTGGAAACCCTCTGTGTAGCATTGGGTGGGGTGGGATATAAATATATATATTTTATTTTTTTGCTCATCATTCGACTTTGATTTCTTCTCCCTGAAATATCCACGTATCGGTTTCTGCCTACCTATATTTTATTACATTTTTTAATGTATTTTGAATTCTACTCGAAACATGATGTTGGCTTTTGGGTCAAAGTTGTTTTTTTTTGTCTACATCTCAAAAGTTTTATTCATTTTTATTATTTTTTTTGCTGCTACAGTTTTTAATGTGCTGAATTATGGCCCATCCCCATTGCCTCTCTTTTATTGTGTTCACGGCAGGAAACTTTAAGGAAAAAAGAAGAGGTGAGCATGTTTACATACAGTGAGCCCCACATATGAATATGTATACATTTAAAAGTGTTCTTCAGGTTACTGCAGAATTTGAATGCCTCCTATAGTAAACTGGATCTGATGTACACATGACATGACACATTGCTCTTATCCCAGATAATTTGCGGCGATATTATCCAGCTAGCGACCTGTATCTATGCTAATTAAAACAGGATTTCATGTTTACACGCTCCAGATCACAAATCAGAATTTTATTTTTATTTTTGAGTGTACCAGCGTGCAAACACACCCACACTAGTTCCAAAGTTGTTACACTCCAACGGCAACCTCTTGTTGCCTCGGGTTCCTTTCTTTCCCAGATTTGAACCAACAAGCGGCGTGGCTCCTTTTTGATAGAGTACCGCAAGGCTACGCCACTCGAGCATCGCCACGTTGCTTTCCATTTCTACTTTAAAAAGAAATGTTTACGATAAACTTGTGCCTGATTCCGTTCTGAGTAAACAAAAAGAAACAACTGGTTCAGCGGACACAGTGTTGTTCTGTCTTAAAACAAACTTGTGGCCTTTTTTTTTTTTTTTTTTCGGGGGAAAGCCTGTAATTAACTGACACTATCTACAGATTCAGATTGTGGCTCTAAAGAACACAAGCTGACAGACTGAGGTCTTAATGTATTTGTCCAAGTCAAACCTAAACGAGTCACGGTGGAACAAAGGTTATATCACAGGGATGTTTTCCTTTGCTTCGTATTTTGTTGAGCCTTCCTCTAGTATTTGCCACCTAATGCTTTATTTTATTTTATTTTTTTAAAGCACCAAACACTCCCATTCAGTCCATTTTTGTTTCCCTCATCCTTTTGTGTTTATATCTCAATTACATCCTTGTTTGGGAAACCATGTGCTGGTTTTCAGCCAGAGAAGATGCACAGCTCGTACCTTTGGCAACATTCCTCCTCCCCTTTATTGCAGACACTTTAGTAGGCGGTATAAGTATGGCTACCCATACGGACGAAAGATCTCATTCTTATTAAACTATGAGGACATCTGGAAAAAATACCCGTACTGTACAGACAACGATGTGTTCTTTTCTTTTGACTTGAACTGCTCCACTCTGTGGCCATCTCGTCGCAGCCATTTTGTTGGTCAGCAGTCAGCAAAATAATTCCATTGGGATGCAAAATTGAGATGATGGCCACCTCATCGCTTTACCGTTTTTAATTTCATCCCATGTCTTGTCTACCGGGCCTATGCAAGAATCATCTCAGTATGTGAACTACTCAAGGACGCACTAGATAAATTAAACTCCTCTGGTTTTAATTAGAGCTCAAACTAATTTGGGCTACAACTTGCAGACAGACATGTCCCTTCTGGTCAACCATCATTACCTGCTTTAATGATGAGATGTTTCGATGGTACACACTTTGACTCTCATGTTTCATCAGCTCCTCTGCCGTCGTCCTATGCCCTACTACCCCACCCCACGCCACGCCATATCTTATCACACTATTGACCAGACGGGACTCCTAACATTCAGATTTTTGTTTTCATGCCCTTCCACGTGTGAATCTGTCCGTTCTTCTGCCTGCAAAGTGAAGAAAAGGTACAAATTGGTGGAGATCATCTCAAACCAAACAGCGGCGTCTCCAGACTTTGTTTTACAGGTTTTCTTTTTTTAATTTTTTTATTGAGTTGACGGACATTTCAAAGGGGAAGCAGCTGGAATGATTTCATCTCGGACTGTGCTGACACTACATAAGGTCAATACTGTTGTTTTACTGTGTGGACATTGGACCGCAGTCCCTCTTAGCATTCCAGCTGTAAACAGTATTTGAGAATTATTCCATCGCTTAGCTCTGTTTCCCAAACATCGCCTCTTTCGTGGATGATTGAGCTGTCTTGAGGAAATGGAACCAAACGAGTCCCAAATGTGCAAAAAAAAAAAAACCCACCTGTTTCTGCCCCCCTCCAGTCTTCTCTCCGTCCTTTTTATTTGACTTCTCTCAGATCTACGAAGGGTCGATCTTTTTTTGCTCTCTTTCTCCCTCTGAGGGAATGCAATACACTGTCGGCCCTCAGTTTATTGACATGAATTTGTGTGTATGTATTATATAATATTACTGTTAATGACTGATGAATATACAGAATTATTTTTATTTTGTTACATTTCATATATATACATAAATATATCTATATTAAAATGTTTACAATAAGATTTTTAAATTTTTTTTTTCTTTTTTTTTTTTTTAAACTTTTCTCTGAGTGATTTAAGTGAATGAAGAGTAGGAAACCCAGAAGTGTTGCAGGAGGGTGTCAATGCTATTTGCTTGTAGTCTAGTTATTAGTTTACAGTATTGATAATAGTATTGATAGCTGCCGTTTTAATCTAGTGGAAAATGGAATGTGCATCACGAGCATGTCTTCATAACGTACCGCCAATGTAAAACGTCACACTGCAACTGTAAAAAGGCCAAGGATTCAAGCTGCCTGTCATGTCTGTACGCCACCAAAATTAAGAACGGTATCCTGTAAAATGTATCTTAGATTATCTATATATAAATACATATATTGTTAAGCTGTACCAACAGTTCAAAGTATTTGCTAATTTTACTACACTTTTGTTTTGTATATGTAGGGGGAGTCTTATGGCATATAAATTCTTCAAATTGAGTCAGGAGTTTAAAAGCAGACTATATTTTATAACGGCCTTTTAAGTTATTGCGGCCAAAGCACTGATATTATATATTTGCTGTAAAGAGAATTTAAGAGTTTTATTTTTCTGATATTAAAGTTACTTAATAAAGACGGTTTCATTTAAAGCCATGTCGTACCACTTGTGATTCATTCATTGTGTGAAATGTTATTTTTAAATGTTCACACGGACTTCTTCACACAGATTTTCTGACATGTTTCACTAACACCGTACGTACGCTACTGACAAACAGTCCCGGATATTCGGCCCGTGGATGAAATTTCAGCGTGCACCTAACCTTCACAGGTGAACTTCATTTGAACTTCTCTAAACCTTTTGAATGCACACGTCCGACTGTTCAGTAGTATCAGTACTTACTGCAGAACATGCTGTTCTCCAACAAGGTGATTAACAACAATGAATCGACCAGTTCAGTGACCGTTTGTATTGAAGCATCTTCATCATGCTGTTCCATCAGCCCACCAACAGTACCTGGCCAGTGCCAGAGGCTTCAAACAGGATGTGCTCGGAGGGAAGTCGCCTGCTGAGCTTCGAGAGTCATCAGCGGGTTGTAATAAGTCGACGTGTGAACAGCGTGAGATGTCGTCAAGCTGTAATCATCGCTCAAGGTCACGAGCTATGCACAACACTGCCTTTAGCTTTGTTTCAACAAATTGTTTCGAGATGAAGAAATTACCGCTGCATGTCTCTACTTAAATACCATACAGTCATGATATATCACTGTAGGATGATTTTGTTTACATTTTCCATAAATTTCACTCAAGTCGAATATCCTGAACTTTTTGGGAGTAGTGTATGATCCATGCATTTGTATGTGAGAGCCCTGAAGGTCTTTTTTTTAATTCTCCACGAATGACTGGCTTCAAGTTTGTGGTTTAAAACAGTATAAGGTGTAAAAGCCACCATGCCTAACATATTTACAGCTACTGAAAGCACTGCGCGGACCTTGTAGTCAGGCGAATGACACAATGAGGGTTTGAATCTTTTCCGCCTCGGGGCTCCATCAGCATCAAGACAGGAATACTAAAAAGTGTGACAGCTCTTTAAGGGATTGTACGAAATCTGTCAAATCCTTTCACATCCTGGTTGAGCCTCAGACCAGCACAGGTTGTGGGTGGGTGGAGTCATGTTTGAGCTGCACTGAGTCACCAGCCAGTCATGTACGTGTCCAGCCTTTTTCGCAGCAGACATTTTGACTTGTGACAGAAGAGAGAGAGCTCAGTAATAATGCCTCTGCGCACGAAGTGACCCAGTAAAGCCGGCATGGCCGACACCTGTATCCTGAAACGGAAGCAGCCATAAATATTATTTACACCTGTGCTTTTTCCTGCTGTGCCAAGTCAAAATATCTTTTGTGGAAAAAAATGATGAGTGTAATCGCACGTGTTTGTGGTCTCATAATGTTGCCTCTTTCTTTGTGTTGTAGTGTGTTATTATTGCAGCTGGAGGATATTTAGACCAGCAAAAGGCACTGGGTCAAAGACTGACATGTAGGCACTACAAACACGTTTCAAATGGTGCCTGATTCACCTGAGGCCAGTGTGGGCATGTACACACTATGCACGAGTGCACCCCCCCCCCCCTTACTCTCATGTTGTGCTTGACACGGCAGACGTTACAGGAAAAGCCTTGTTGAGAGAAAACACACACACACACACAGCACCACTTAGAGAATACCACTCCATGTTTAATTACAGACTCTCACATAAGAAATACAAGTAAAATTTATATCTGCAATCTGTCATAGTAGTCAACATCGGCTCGTCTGAGCCGTGTCTTCAGGCTCCTATAATAACTGCAAGTAATATAAAAACATCTGTCCACCTTAAAGCACAACAGAATATAAACAGATGATTTCTTCAGACATGAAGTCCTTTCAGTAACATAGAATCATAAAATATTCTGTTTCCTGCCATTCAATCAATCGGATGCATATTTATGTGAATAAATCCCTGATGTAGGATAAACTTCTTTTTTTTTTTGTTGACAATACTAAATCAAATTAAAGTGAAATAATCAAAGATAGCACAGAGAGGATGGGGCAAAGCAAAATGGATCATTTCCTGTGACAAACAGACCCCAGACTTTCAACTTATCAAATCTAATTTGTCTTTTTCCAGTCCTATTGTAACCCACCAAGACAGTATGATTAAAAAAAAACACCTACTGATGAACTTACCCACAAATATTTTTTTTTAAAAGTGTTATATTGCAACAGATGACCAGAAAAAGAAAAAACAAAACAAACATACTTTACGGCAGTTTGTGAGAAATAACCAGGAACAGATGTTTGTGGGTTAATGAAATTTGGATTCCTATTCGATTATGTGTAATCTATAACAAATGCCTTTAAAAAAAAAACAGTAACTGAATGAATCGCATGCAGCACAGGGCAGAGGAGTTTAAATCAAATTATTTCTGTGCGTCAAACTAACTGTAACATCTGTGAGGGAGAGGCCGCGCGCTCATAACTCATAAGTTAACTCATAAGTTACTTCTGTATCTATACAAAAGAACGTGATGGGAGTAACCTTCTGTGATGAGCTTATAATTAAATTGGATTGTTTACATCGGTTCCGACTGTCTGTGTGCCGTTAACGCTGTTCTCATACACAAGTATACAGCATGTGCTGGTTTCTGCTCTCCTCACATAGTCCAGTTTCCCTGTGTGACACAGGACACTTTTAAAAAGTGGGTAGGCATAAAAAAGGGGTCTATATGCCATTAAAATTCATGCAGACATTGACATGCGTTTCAAAAACAAAGTTATTTACATGGATTAAAAAGAGAGAACGAGAGAGAGAGAGTGAAAAAAACTGCAATCAAAAGAGAAAAAAGACGGCAACTCAGAACAGTCAAAAGAAAACCTACAGATGTGTGTACATTCCTAGAGCGAAAGGGCAGATTAAAAAAAAAAAAAGGTGTCTTAGTGTTACACATGTTTTCAACACAAATGCATCACAACCCTAAAGAAAATACAAACCAACCTAATTCACTCCCTTATTCATTATCGCAGGACAACCACCTCAAAATAAGGGTTAACGAAAAAAAAAACAAACAAGTAAAGTGCTAAAAAAATATGATACAAATCAATTAATAAAAGTAACAAAATAAAACCAAGAAAATATAATCAATATTGCTGGGAAACCGTCTAAATTCTCTCATCTTTGTCCGTAAACAAGAGACCTGGATCAAGTAGTACATAAGCGGGCTGCAAGTCATAAGATATTTAAGTACACTGATTCTCAACTAGGCTGTTGGGTACACTTGGTATAAAATGGAAATGAATACAATTTTTTTTTTTAAAACCTCCTAATTAACACAACTGGGGCAAGGTCCAGCAGCTGACCGGACTTCTCGCTCTCATGATCATGCCAGACTCACAGTATGTTTCTGAGCACTTTGGTTTGCCAAAGCATCGATAAACCCTGTTCACTGTACTGTGACTGAACCTCAGACACCAAACCTCCACCGTCGGCCTCCTCTCTGCTCTCTTACCTCCGTCTTACTCAACCGAAAGCATCCCAGCTCTTTCTTCTTTTCTTGAGAAAGCGAGAAAAGCCAAACAGTTTGCACGAGGCGTATGAGATTCATCTTCTGCGGCAGCATAAAAGAGGGCCTTCTCCAAAAAAAATAATCGTAAAAACAGTAACCATACCTGAAGTGACCGATGATAGGATGATCACTTGCATGAGCGTCCTGTCATCGTCTTGAGTGAGGAACTGATCATCACAGTAAGTTAGTGAAAACAGATATCGTGTCACCAAGCAGTCATTTTTTTTTCTTGATGTGCTAACGCTCCTAAAAAAAACAAACACCTGCATTAGTGTAGCTGTGACGCGCGGAGAAAGACATTCAAACCTCAACTTGAGGCTCTGTGTTTTAGTCCAAAATCTTGTTTAACTGTGAAGGGAAAAAAACGAAACAGATTTGTCATCGGCAACCCACCGAGCCTACAGCCAGTTTATGAGGTCCAAACCCGTAGTTTGACAATACCTGACCTAGAACCCTCCACAGACCAGACCTTGTTTCAGTTCAGAGGTTGAGAATTAACTCCAGGCATGTCATTCCATTCTCTGTCGTGTTTGTTCGTGGCTGTGAACGCCTCGTATGACCGGATCCAGCTGGGTAGTCCCCAGCCCCGCATCGGCGGCGGCGACGATCAGCGCGGTGTTGAGCGGTGATCCTCGCCGTTCGGAGTGCTGCTTGCTTCTCTGCTCGGCTCGGACGCTTGACTGAACTCGCTTGTCATCCCCGGGTGTGAAGCGGTCTGTTGAAAGTGTGGAGTGGACGGGGACCGAGGCAACAGAAAAACAGCAGTGCTCGGATGTCCTTGTGTTGTTCAGTGAATCTGATGTCGAGTCAGTAGTTGGCGGTTGTGGACTCTAGGGACGACGAGTAGTCGGTGTACATTCCAGTTTCATGGGATCTGCAGGTCATCGATGTGCACGTTTGCAGTGCTTCATAACTGTAGTTGCGTGTGGCGTCTTTCTCTAGTCCTACAGATCATTCCAGTCATCACAAATCAAAGCCATCTATCAAAAATATAAAGAAATATATCTTTAATATATGGCTTTGGCTGATTTTAGTGTCACTCTTGTTTAAAAAGTAAAATGAGGGGCCACAGTGCACAAAGGTGCTTCAAACACACCTGAAAGTATTTTTTCCATGTGGGACAGTGTCGCAGCTGTTCCACCCTCCATGCAGAACAGTTCACTGAGGAAGACTTTCCGTTGCCACTGTATGTCGCAGCTGATGCTGCATCTAGAAAAAGATCTCAGTCCAGAGGTTGCGGGTCCGCTATAGGCATGGTGTGCAGAACCTCATCCAGTAGCTGTAGAGCTCTGTGCAGGTGGATCTCGATCCAGCAGGGGGTCTCCTTGATGCTCTGACGGGGGTAGTCAGGCCCCCAGCCCTTAACGAAACTCATCCTGAGAATGCACAGACGCCGGAGGTCGTCCACCCCGATACCGGCTGCTGCTGACAGACCTGAGGGGACGGGAGGAGGAGGAGAGGGAGTGTGTCAGTGTGATGCTCCACGTGGGAGACAAACTTAACAACACATGTGCTTTTTTATTCAAACTGGAGGGAACATTCAAAAACAAAGTGGGATTTTAAGTGAGCTGGCAGATTATTTGATGATACGGCAACAAGCTTATTGATAGTTAAAGTCAAGTTCTAGGTCAACAGCTTCTCAAATGTTAATATTTGCTGATTTTCTTTTATTTCCACCTGAATATATTTGAGTTTAGAACTGTTGGTCAGACAAGAAAAGCATTATGAATATGTCAAAACAAGGAAATGTCGATGGGCAGATTATTTAACGTGAAAATTGTTGCAGCCCTGCAATTAGTTTGTCTTTTGTCTTATGCAAAATCTGATTGAGCGTTTTCTTCTACATGTAACTTGCATCATGAGCCTGACTGCACAGCTCGCCTCTGTCTCTACGTGAGCATCTGAATCTGTGGTTACGGTATACTTACTAATAGCTGGAGCTATCCCTCCCACTGATCCAGGTCCAGGTATATTTCCAGCCACAGCAGCTGCCTGGGCTGCAGCTGCTGCCTGAGCTGTGGCAGCCTGCTGTTGCATCTGTCTGTGGCACTGACGAAGGTCAAACACCTGGCAGGAGAGAAGAGAGCCTGTAAACACTGTACATTCAGCAGCAATTAACCCGCCCCCACACACACACATGAACAGGAGAAACGTAACCACAGCAGGCTGCCAATCGCAGAGAATCTCAGCAAGAGCTGGGCTGCGTGGAGATATTTGATTACCGCTAGTGAGGAAGAGAGTTTCCTGTGAAATACACACAACTGCTATATAAAACCAATGTCAATAAAGGAAAAGGATGTTTGCGGCTTGCACTCGAGAGGAAAAAGAACATTTTATGAAACGTCAACCTTGAGTGATGTCCTCTTTTTTTGTTTTTTTTTTACAGTCCAGTGAATCCCTACCTTGATGTAAGCGCTGGGGTAGATTTTGTGAACAGCATCTCCAGGGGCTCGGCCTGCCTCTCTGTCCAGGTAGTAGCTCTGAACAAACACCGCGTGGTCACTGAGGCATCGCACCCACACGTCTCCCTCGCCCTTGCACTCCAGCTGAACTCCTTTGCCAATATGAAGCCTGGGGGAGAGATTTATTGGAAACAAACGCGGTTCGGTTTACATTTAATAAATTCGCTAATGCGGAACGTTAAAATGTTTTCCACGTCACAGCTGCTGACATGTTTTTCGCGTTCTTTGTGATCACGCTGTGAAGTGTGTAAAAGTGTAAAAAGTGTTCAGCTACCTTGCTCTCTCAATAGCCTCAGTGCGATGTACGTTGCTGAGCTGGCCCAAACAGAACCTGTCTCCTCCTGACGGGTCGACATATCCGTCCACTGTCACGATGGGGCAAGAAGAGGGAACCTTAAACGTCTCCCCGACCTGAACGTCCATCTCAAAATACGCGATGGAGCACCAGTAGTCGGGAGCTGGATGATTGGATATAGGTGGCTGGAAGGCGAGCTCATTATGCACGGGCCCTGAGAGAAACAGAGGGAGTGATGTCAGTGATCCCTCACTTTGCAAATGATTTTTTCTCTTTCTTTTGATTAGAGCTGTAGTAGCCGCTGTGTACTTACAATAGTGCGTCGGATGTGGCATAGGAGGGTGGTGCTGTAGATGACCGTTGGTGTGGTGGGGTATGTTGGGGGTGAAGTTGCTGTTCCTGGACCAGGTTGTGCTGGCACCTGAGCAGAAGAGGAAAGTCAGAGAGAAATGGCGACCACTAAGAGTTCAAACTACAAAATCCACAGCTTCAGAAAGATACGCAGCAAAA
The DNA here is from genome assembly GCA_014281875.1 of Nibea albiflora. Classification (NCBI taxonomy): domain Eukaryota; kingdom Metazoa; phylum Chordata; class Actinopteri; family Sciaenidae; genus Nibea; species Nibea albiflora. The sequence goes on from CM024801.1 coordinate 16,236,170, forward strand.
ATTCGCAAAACAGAAGCTTAAAGCATTTAACACACGTCTTCAACAGTCAAACGCGCGCACACAGAAATATTTCACAACTGCATCTTACTGCCTGATCCAGCAGCAATGGCAGGGAAGGACGACGACGTGCCAGAGGTGGAGGCCTCAGCGGGCGGGAGCAGGTTTGGCGTCGCGTAGGATTCAGAGGGTGCCGGGCGGCTGCCGGATGGGGGGTGCTGGATGGTCTGGATGGAGTGCCCTCCCTCTATGGAGGGCAGACTCTGTGGTCCATCAAAGTCGTACTCATCCTTCACCATGCTGAGTGCTGAGCTGGGCCCACTGGTCAGAGTCAGTCCTGATAAGTCTGTGGACAGGGAAAGAACAGAGAGGTAACTCACAACGGCAACTTTTTGCCTACGGTACTAATAAATATCTCCTGTGGTGGATACTAAAACAAATGTTATCCTTTAAAAGGGAGCTTTTGGTCTCAGTTCCCTCAGCTCTCTGATGCATTTCAACAGATTTTTGTAAATACGAGATGATACTCTCCCTCTGTTACTCACCTATGCCAGGGGACACCACTCTCTCATAGTGATAGGGGTTGACGCACACATTGTCACACTTGAGGTCGAAGGCAAACTGGCAGTATTTAACATGCTTCAGTTCATTCTTGTGCAGGTCGGGCCAACGCCACAGCCGGGCATAGATTACGTGAGGGAACCCTTTACGTCCAGCCACCTGGAAACAAGAAACAGCCGCAGTTATCAGACCGCGGCTTGTTTTTCACCGATGCGGGGAGCGACATGCCGCGACTACAGAAATAGACGCTGGTTGAAATGGCTTTAGCACAGCTTGTAGACAGATTTCAGGGAATCTTCTCGCCCTTTTCGACATGATTCATATGAATTTATGTGCTGAATTATTGAGTATTCCATTTCAAAATTACGTAAAATGTTTACATGATGATGACTAATCTGTGCCTTTTTCAGCATGTCAGATGTGAGGATTTGATGCTTTTCTTTGCATTAGATGGTAGTAAACTGAATGTCTTTTGTTTTTTTGACAGTCAATCAGACAAACTAAGCAATGCGAGGATGCGTCCTCGTGCTCTGGGAAGTTACAATGAGCATTTCATGACAAAATAATGTGCAGATAATCATTAGTTGCAGGCCTAGATGTTACTGTGGGTTAAAAGACACTTACGATCGAGGTAAAAAATAAATAAATAAATAAAACACACATGGTAGAAGCATCCTTCATATTTATGTACCCGTGTGTATTTATTAGCCGTCACATCCTACCTGCAGCCGTCCATCAAGTGTCCTCTGAATGGTCACACACTTGCTGGGATGGGCTCCATTGGTGGTAATGGCCGTGATGAGGGAGTCCAGCTCGTCTTTCTTCTCCTTGAGTTTCTTCACCAGGCTCTCGATGGCCCGCTTTGCGAACGTCTCGCTCTCGCCGCCCTGCCTGTGACACATCAGGCTGTGCACGATGCTCAGACAGGCGTCGTTGCTCGTAGGTGTGTTGGTGATGGACATCGTGGCTTTCTGCGTCTGGCTGTGCTGTCTTTAGATGATGTACGCTGTTCGCGCAGTTTCACATAATCAGAAAGCCGGCGCAGAAAAAACCTCGCGGGGATTGAGCCGTGGTTGAGGCAGATTTGTGACCACGAAGATCTGAAAAGAAGACATTACGTGCATCTTGATGAGAGTTTTCTGTGTAAATAAGACACTGTAATTCAACAGCAACACAAACGAGAGCCTCTAAAATGAGCACAAAGTTAAATCAACACTACTCTATAAGACTTTAAACCAAAACTCAACATTACAACCTACATGTAAGATTGCAAGATCGTTGTAGTTTATTAAAATCAGCCAAAACATACAATGTATCTAAATGATTTTAAATCTTTCATTTAAAATAGAGGCTGTCGTCTACTGCTATATCACTGTTGTGTTGTATATGAGCAAATCCAGATAAACTTTCCAGCTAAAAAAACATTAAAAACACAATGTTTCTGTGTGGACTCGGTGGCTGGCAGGAGGCATGAACCTCAAACTATAACGCTCTAGTTACCGAAGTTATTAGCTCTTATTGATGTGTAATAATAACGGTAGCTCACCAACGATTCAAAGATATGACGAAGCAGCGATTTTAACATTTGTAACCAAGTTTAGAAAAGCCCGGGACTGTTTTATTCTGGGGTAAAAACCAGAGTTTAGGTAGGTGTGCCTCTTAGCTAGCTAGCGGCGCCACTCTGGCTGCCGTTAGTTCAGGGAAGCTGCAAACAGACAAAGCTAACCGGAAGTAAGCACGCAGCGTCTTCAAAATAAAAGGTACAGCTAAACGTGCTGCGTAATTATTTAAAATCAACAGCACGTGTTAATTATTTTAAAGTATTTTTTACCGACATATATTATACATATAATATCATACCTGTGTATATATGCATACATTTATACATGTGTACATATTATATATTGTCTATCTATCTATCTATCTATCTATCATTACTAGCAGTAATATTATTATTATATACTGTTATCAACAATAACATTACCATCATCTTGCCACTGCACCTTATCTACCTTCAACCAGGAGTCCACAACAGTACTGCAGGGAGTCTGCCAATTTTTGTCATAACAATTGACAATTATCGCCAAACTAATGGTGAATGTGAGGCTGCAGATAGCTGAGAAACTCCAAACAGCAGAGGCATTTGCACTCCATCCAATTGGATGAATGTCTAAAGACACACAGCTCTTGGCATAACCAATAATAATTATGCATGAACATATTTTAAGTCAATCATAAAAATATATAGGCTAATAGCCCAGTATATAAATCGGTCAATAAGGTGAAGTAGAAGTTGAATATGGTAATTCTAAAAGTTAAAGAAATTAATTACATATGGAGGTCCCTGTTCTGTTTGTCTCTCATCCAAGGGGGCTGAAAATGTTGAAGAAGCCTGGTCTTTATCTATCTGGTGTTCCTGCCTGTTATGCTTTTATTTTGAAACGCCATCCCGGAAACACCCTCTTCCCGTTAAAGAGAGTTGACATCAGCTAGCGCCGATGATTGTTGATAGCAGGCGAGCTAACGTAGCATGCTAGGATGAGGTTAGCAGGCGTGTTTGTTTATCATGGCCAGTTCCGCAGCACAACTAATTTACTGCTTCACACTTTGTTCATTAGCTAGCGACGAAATAACTTCGTGCAAACGTGAAACACTTTAGTTGCCGAGAGATCGCCGTGTAGTTTAAAACAACAAAGTAATCAAAGCTATCTTAAAAAAAAAAAAAAAAGAAGCTAGCACTAGCAGGAGAGCCCTGCCTCTGTGCCGTGAGTTACCGTGCCGACGGGGCCAGCGGTGGGGCTGTGCAGATCCTGTACGCCTCCTGGGATAGCCTCATAAATCTCACCGGCTGTTTACAGGAGCACAGTGTCGGGGGAAAGTCCTTGTCTGCAAGCTGTAGCCGCACATCCTAAAAGGAAAGCGAGAGCGCGAATCAAACAACCAGAGTCAAATCTCAGATTTCGTGTCAAGCCCCGACCCACTTCACCCGCTTCTCACACTATTTCCTTCAGTGGCGCGTTGCGCATGCGTAAACTGAGAGGAGTTTGTCAAGTGTTTATAAAGTTCATCATCATAAGACAGCTAAATGTGAAGATGTCAGTACTAACATTTTAAAGATGAAAAACTGACCAATAAAAGTGACATACAAATGCACTGCTCTGATCATTTCATTACAATGTAACCAAAGCTAATCCAATCAGGCGTGAGCAAATCTAAAAACCAGTTCTTCCTTTCTTTCACATCTGATCAGATGACAGAGAATAAACTGTATGGAAGACGAAAAACTTGCATGAAGTTGATACAAATCATGACTCATTATAAGTAATGCAAAGTCTATTAACATTTAATCTACAGATGTATAACACCAGTCTTTAGAGGTTAACGTTCACCTTTAATGTCTACCTTTATTCACTCATTCATTCATTCAGATTTTTGGACAAGAGGATATAGGATAAAGAGCACATAGGATAAAAATAAGCTGAGAATAAAATACAAAACTATAAAAATATTAGGTAAAGAACAATATAGAAATACAACATATAAAATATGCAAACATAGAATATAAACATTTAAAAATGAGAAGAAAATCTCATGAAATCTCATGAAATTTGAGAAATATAAAATATATTAAACACACTTAACCGGATATGAAAAAAAATATCTTCTAATAATGCTGACACTAATGCCCATTTTCCTCCCAGTTTAGCCACTGGTATTGTAATGGACATCTCCCAGTGGCAGAAAACAGTTTAGTACTTTTACTCAAGTATGTTTACTCAACTACTGCACCCTTGAAGGCTTCATTGTACTTTCCCTTAGCATTGAATTTGATTTAACTTCTAGTCTGGGCCACTATTTTGGTATAATTCATCTTTTTGCTCCAAAAATAAAGGTTGCTTCTCACTGAAGAATTTTAGAGTTTCTCAACAAGAGGTCTAGATTGATACATAAATCTGATTATGGACAGAAATGTTTCGTATGATTTGATTTAAAAGCAGAGCAGCTGCTGTCTGATTTAGTCCTGATGTCAAAATGAATGATGTCGCTGTCCAAACTACAGCTAATAATATACAGTACTTCACACTCCATGACAGGTTCATTGTTTCTGTAAGATGGTCAATGAGGGAATGATTATATATATTATAAATATTATAAAGACATAGCTAGATGTTATCCATGCATGTCTGCACTAACATCCATATAGTGTATGTGTATCCATCAGTAAGCGTACTAATATTCAGACTATCTATACTCATACATCAAGTTTGAGTTTAAACAAACAAAGAAAATGATAGAACATATGACTCTCAGTAGAGGGACGTTTCCAGATCCAGTGTAATATTTGTATAATTTACATACTATAAAGAGACAGTTACAAATAACAAATAATTTTGGCTGCCGCACCACAGCTGCCCGCCTCACAGATTATTTTCTCCTCTGTGGTTAACGAGGTGCTAATTTGTTAAGTAAAATCAGCTGCTGTGATGTTTAATTGGAATGAAAAGTCGACACTGTTTATCCTGGATATTCTACGTTCATTTTCCCCCCTCTCTGTATTAATGAGAATATAAAAGCACACTCACACACACACACACACACACATACAGAAGTCTAAATGCCCCACTGGTTACCAATTTGTTCCAATTATGAATGTGAATATTACCCGCTGACAAGCCGCTCAATGATGATTAATCATCAGCTTTGGTAGGTAATGTATTTGGGCATGCTCCCATAATTTGACATTGGCATTAACATACTGATAAAGGACATTGCGGGACTTCCCACTTGGGCTGACTGACTTACACAATAAATACTTCCCAACGTGACCAGCAGAGAGCAGTAAGCACCAGCCTATAACCACAGTGCTGCACTGTGTCCTCTGAGCATGGCAGGTGGAGATCAACAATCAAAGGGTGTAATAAATGCTTGTGCATTGATAGTAAGACTTTTACAATAACAGAGCGAAGTCATACACCCTGTATGTAAAAACACTAGGTTAGCTATATTGCTTTATCAACTCCAATACCAATGTGCAGCTGCAGAGGTTGACTAGTGTTTTGCAGTCCTTCCTCTGTCTCTATGCTCAGTTGCTGCACTTCCGTATGATACTCAGATAATGTGTTAACCCCAAATTAGTTTTGCATGCATGTAAAACTGGAACAAAGTGCTCTACAAATTAAATTATAGTCGTTTCAGCTCCCAGCATGTTTAAAGAATGAGAGTCATACAAGCGGCCATGGCATGTTTCACATTTTGAACGAAATCTGAACATCAAAGTTGCTGCAAACCTCATTTAGCATGAAGTGATCATGAAGCTGAATGCTCCTCTTGTCTTCATGGCTGCCATTCATTCTGCATCAGATGTAATTTTGCAGATGTTTGTCTGGCAGTGACCAGAGCCGAATCTGACTATCACATGGAAAACCCCTCCCCCCCCAAAAAACAGGGAATTACACTTTAAATGTGAAGTTAATCTCATTTCTCACACGGCTGAAAGAAATTACTGAGTAAATATCAGCTGTTGCCAGGTAATGCTTGACACTTTCAAAGCCGTTTATGGTTGTAGTGCAGTTTAATGATTGTGGAACAGCTGGCGGCTAATTGATTAGGACATGCCTACAGCAGCACACAGTACAGTACAAAGTGAGACGCTGTGATTGGTCGAAACTGATTTTCTTCAGGGTCTCCACAGTGTTGATCAGACCCTTATACATCACCTTGACAGCCATCCCTCAGAGGCAAGACACATGACTGCTCTGTGTGTGTGTGTGTGTGTGTGTGTGTGTGTGTGTGTCTGTATGTGTGTGTATTAATGAGTGTGCGGGCCTTACACTGTGCATCCATCAGCAGAGTCACAAGCATAAATACAAATGGACAAGCAAGAGAGGGGCGTAAGTGATGTGATGTGACTGTCTGCCAGGGAATAAAAACACACGATGGAATGACAGCAGCTATCCAACTTAACACACTGGGCCACTCGTTTATAACCTCCTCACTGCTCCTTCTCCTCCACCTTTTTCTAATGGGATATTGTAAGCCAATTTGGCTTCTTAGCTTGCATATTTTTAGTCAAACAAGGGGTATGGCTGCAGGGATGGTCAGTCCATTTGGTCCAGACTAAAATATCTTGGTCTTCATGGTCCCCAGAAGATGGACCAACTGACTGTGTGACTTTGGCAATTATGTGACCTTTCCTCCAGCCTGATTAGTGGGTCAAAATGTTCAACGACCCTGTAAAATATCTTCACATTACCGATAAGTTTTGTACATACAATCGTAGTCCCCAGAGGATTAACTCCAATCACCCTGAACAGGAGCCGGAAGGGGTCAAAATCTTATTTTGTCTTAAAACTTTGTTTTTTGATCAAATACCTGCAAAACTAATGATGTTCTCACCAGCCTCAGCTGCAGATGGTATTTAGTGCTAATTAGCAAATGTTAGCATGCTAAAAGCCTGAACTGCACTGCTGTGTCAGAGCTTTTGCTGTTGTCACAGAAAAAGCTTTTAGGATAAAGACTACCCAATGTGTTTGATTAATATAATTCTACCTCAGGTTTAAATCTAAAAACTTCCCGCACACCTATTGCTTCTTCTTCTTTCCTCTCCTCCTTTGAACCCCTCACCCCTTCCTCACACAAGTGGGGGATGTATTAAATCTGAAATCTTTCCACTTCAGTGGGTAAAAA